>JAHSPW020000012.1:25904735-26406490 GCA_019985065.2 Arctostaphylos glauca
CCGGTGACGCCGTGATCCTTGTACACGTCCGTCCCACTTCCGTCCTCTACGGAGCCGATTGGGGTTCCGTTGACCTCTCCATCGCCGTCGACGCCGATGAAGAGGCCCAGCGAAAGCTGGAAGACGAATTCGATACCTTCACCGCCACTAAGGCGACCGATCTATCTCAGCCGCTAGTGGATGCTCAGATACCGTTCAAGATCCATATCGTGAAGGACCATGACATGAAGGAGAGGCTTTGCTTGGAGGTGGAGAGGCTGGGGTTGAGTGCGGTGATTATGGGGAGCCGAGGTTTTGGTGCGAGGAAA
Source organism: Arctostaphylos glauca (assembly GCA_019985065.2). Lineage (NCBI taxonomy): Eukaryota > Viridiplantae > Streptophyta > Magnoliopsida > Ericales > Ericaceae > Arctostaphylos > Arctostaphylos glauca. The sequence continues at coordinate 25,905,044 of JAHSPW020000012.1, forward strand.
CGAGGGCACAATGGACGGCTCGGGAGTGTTAGCGATTACTGCGTGCGTCACTGTGTTTGTCCTGTGGTGGTTGTTAGATACCCAGATGAGAAGGATGGTGGTGCCGAGCCTGCAGTGTCTGTGGCGTCTGCGGTGGAGGTTGAGGAGGAGTCGGAGTACCATGATGCCACTGATGAGCGGAAAGGTTAGGGTTTTTCTTTATATGTTTGGCGGTTCTAGTTCAATTTGAAATTCTAAAGCCGGTTTATGGGAAATCAAGCGAGGAAAACTCTCGCTCATGTTTGAATTGCAAATTTTCTGAGAAATGGTGAGGACATACCTCCGATATTTCTTTCCCCCATAGTCATCCAAATACGAGAGCGAGAAAACCCAAAGGTTTCTGTTCTTTTCTGACCTAGACGAGAGACCACAACGGTATCCTTTGTTTTCTTACCCAACTCATCAAAAGGGGTCTTACTGTAGTTACGCTTTGGATTTATAAGGTTGGGTTGGTTTGGTTTGGCTTAAGGTTGAGATTGAGATTGCTTAGGTTGTGGATTGTTCATTTTCTGTTTGATTGCTTTGGCCGAATGCTGTTATGCTGATATGGATTTGCCGTTTCGCTAGTAATGTATTGTGAAGTGAAACAAGTTTTCATTGAAAAAAAAAAATGTTCTTTGGTTATTAAGGGCTGATAAGTGCATTATATGTAATTGCAAAATGATTGTGTATCCTGATGGTGGAATGGGGGCCCTGCTTTGCATTGCGCACAACAGGGGGCGCCAAAACACGACATCGTTTTGGCACACCGCAGAACAAGGCCCCCAAGTCCCTGATGGTACTTTGTACTCTTGAAGAAATGTTTCTGAGAGATTGTCATAGCTGGATTACGCATTGTTGTATATGAATATCAGATCAAGAACTTTATAGTGCTTGAATGCCAAAATCTGAATGGTTATCACTGCTTGAACCAAGAAATACAAATTAGATAAGTGTAGGAGAGACAGGCTTCGAGGAAATAGCTAGGGGACTGAAATTCAATGTTTAGGATGAAGTGGACAGAGATCTTTGGTTCTAATATTTCTTCGAAGTGCTCTGGCTAGATGTAGATAATGTTATTTTTTGACGTGTTCCAACATCAAACCCCAAGTTTGTAAATATGAAGAATAATGCAATTTGTGTTATTTGACTTATTTCTGCCTTTGGTTGAGTTGTTGTTTGGTGTTAACTTTCATAATTTAGAAGATAAGACAGCAGAAGGTATCATTTATATACTTAATGTAGGGCATAGCCGCATATGTCATCTTGTTATACCATTTTAGAAGATAAGACTGCAGCAGAGGTTAAAACTGGTCACTGCTGATATTGGTTAAAATTTCTAATAGGCATAGAACTAGAATCCATAAGTAGTTTTGTCTTTGCATCCTATTATTCCTTGTGCCTGTAGTACTTATGCGGGAAAAAAACAAGATTACATTGAGAAGGCAGTTTTAATTGGTGTATTTTTGTGTTGAGAATATTATGCTAGTCCAAAGACAAAAGATACATAACCCCTGTTGTATGGCGAGGAATGCTGTTTAAAACATCATTCGCGTTATCTGGATTCAAGTACAAGTATCGGGTGTGCGTATGTGTCCAGTCTTCAGATATCATTGAACCCCTGTAGCAATGACTCCCTCCCCCAATGAGTTCACAAAAGTAGCGTATTAGGAAATAGGAATAATTGCTTTTGGTGTAAATTGCATGGTAAAATGAAGTCTAGACTCTGGGTTATGGCAACGTGTTGGTTAGAAGTACGAACATCCATTCTTATAGTTTCAGGGATCATTGTGTTAAAAGCAGATGCTGAGGCATATCTTTGATTCATTCAAGTTCTTTTTGCAAGTTGAAAAGATTTTGTTTCACCAATTTGGAACATATTTATCTTTTGTCATTATTCTTATTTGGAAAAAGAGCTACAAATCTACTTGGTGGCATTCCGGTATTTCACAATGGATATTCTTGGCCTACTGGCAATTATGCTTCTCTGGGGTTAATGAGTGATGAGAATGCATTGGTTCAATGTTTTTTCAAAAAAACGCTTAGAAATAATTGGCTCGGCCTGCAGAATTTGATTATTGTGTCATTTTCATCCGTTTCCCGGTATCCAAAGCCCCTGTTTTAGACCTAGGTGTCACTTGATAAAAATTGTAATGTAGGTCCGTAGGACGATACATCTCCTTTGAAATATGCTTTTATGAAGTTCCATCAGGCAACGGCTACTAGTAATTTACTCATTCTGATCTATTTTCTCATCTAGATCCCCATTTTACACTCGGTTTGGTGGTTTCTAAGTCGAGAACATTGGTTTCATATTTCAATATGTTGTGCCTGGTGAATGAAGAGTGGAGGTCGGCTCTCGGAGTAATCTAACACTTACTGACATACTAAAGTCACCTCTAATGAAGAGTGGAGATTAGCATGATGTTTAATGTCAGTTTTGTTGGTTTTAAATTTTAATGCATTTCAAGCTGTTTTGTTAATATGTTGCATATTTTAGTTGCAGATACCTAGCTGGAACTGGAGTTGGTACTGGACTCCTACAAGTGCAGTTATGGTATGATAATACCCTTCTTCCCTGAGAGCATCACATCGGACTCTCTTGAGCTTCGCCGTCTCTATTTTGAGGAGCAATTCTTCTATATTTGTTTTACATCAGCCTCTCTAAATGGTCTTCCTATTTTGTGAATACTACAGTAACTTTCTATATTTAAAGAGTCATTGTAGCCTTCGTATTTAGTGAATGCAAAATTAGAAGTGGTCACTATTTACCTTATTTAGAGAGTTTGATATAAGAGACATTAGAAAATGTAGTTTTCTTAAGTAGAAAAGTAGAAATTTCTCCGTAATTTGGTCCAAAAAATAGAGAAATTGATGTGGATGCTCTAAGTATCGCATTTTGTGGTCACTAAAATTTCTTCTTCAGGGCCTGTTTGGATGGGCTATAAGGAAGGAGGATAATTTTTGGATAGGCACGAGGATTGACGTGACACGTTTAGCATAGCTTGAGAGGAAAAAATGTAGGGGCGATAACTTTTCACCACTTCAAAAATAATCCCCTCAGAGGTATAGAGGATGATTATTTTTGGGCACCCTCCCCTGGCCCAACAGTTATCTCCGGATATTAGCCAAGAATAATACCTCTTTTTTTTATTACAACTACAAAACAATCTTACCCCATCATTTTATCCTCTATTCAAATTTATTACTATTTTATTCTCCTTTTTTAATACCTCAGTCAAACTATCTATTTTTTTATTCCCTCTATAAAAATCACATTAATATGGATCAGTTTTTTAAAAATAATACGTCTTCTTATCTTATCTTTTTCAAAATAATCATTTATGAAAATAATCATTTATCCAATCGGTCTCTCAAGGGGAAACACTATTGCTGTTGGCATCATGCTGTAGCTTTTTATATCCTTTCCTGTCAATGCTACTATTGTTTCTGATGTTATCGAATGCCTAACGTTGCTTCTGCCTTTTTCTTCTGCTGGTGTAGGAATTGTAGAAGACGTTCGAGTTACCAAATTAAGCTTTATTGTCTCTGAATCAATTAGGTGTTATTGACGAGGTTGGATCATGACATGTAAATGAACTGCTTGTGTTAACAGACTAGTTGTATGCTTTGATATGTTTCTCCAACTTTCTGATATATAAAATTCACCTTTTATTTGTGACCTTATAATTCAGCCATATCAACTAATTTGTGTATGCTGCTTTGACTTTTTTTTTTTTTTTTTTTGATTGTGCTATAGAACTTGAAAAGAAGATAATTTGACCAATATGTATGCAACCTAACTATAAGTACTTAATTTGTTTCGAATATTTTGTAACTAGCTAAAATAATCTGTCACAATTTGATGCATATGGTGCATCAATTCATAATTGACTAAAATAATACGTAATAAATATTATATTAACTTTTGTTTATTGGGTTTGGAACGAAATCATGATTAAGTTCTACCCAAGAATGTCAAGCATTTCGTATTGAGTTTCCTCTGTTTTTATAACAAAATGAACCGAAAGTAGACCAAAAGCAAATGAGGGGGTCTTTCGAGAGAGTCATTACATTGTGTCTATGCAGTGATTGGACATAAATGCTTAATTGTTGCACAACTAGTTCAAATTCTTTTAGAAGCAAAAGCTTAGGAGTATTTATTATTGTAACAGTCACTGTTTCGGATCATGTTCCTCTTCAAGTTTTGGCCCTATATTCTGAATGTGTCTTGAGGGGGGATATTTTGCGATAACGGAATATATGTATTAGTAATATATGATGATCTTAGTAAACATGCAGTGGTATATCAAGAAATGTCATTACTGGTATATCAAGAAATGTCATTACTGGTATATCGAGGAATGTCATTATTGTTAAGTCGATTACCAAGTCGTGAGGCTTTTTAGGGGAATGTTTTTTTATTTAGATTTCAGTCTCTTAAAAAGAGCTGCTAAACAATCAAACTAGAGAGACATGTAACTTGACCACCTTACTTGTTATTGAAACACAAGCTAGAGCCGTATTGACCTATATTCCTACTAATGTCATTTTCATTATTGATGAACAAATTTCTTTAAAAAGTGAGCTCTTTTATGGCAGAACAATCAAGCTATCAGCTCGGGAAAAGAAAATGACCGCCTTTGCAAAAAGAAAAACCCTAGGCCTTTAGAACAAAGGCGATTTTGTTCATGCTTCAGACGATCTGACTAATTCTATATATTTCTATCTAATTATACTTTTTATATTAAAAAGGTGAATCAATAGGTCAGTTTTAGCGTTTTTCCAAAGTCAACTATCAAACTAACCAGTTACCTTTGGAAAGGCCACTAAGGGCCGATGAAGAATGAAAAATGTCCATTAACGTCCACAGGATAAGATTGTTTTTAGATTAATAATGAATGTCTTGTATCTATGAAGAAGGATTTCTTCCCGGATTTAGATCTTGAATGCCATACCTTGTTGAAGGTGATTCTCTCATGAGTTGAGTACAATTCTGTTTGACTGAGATGTGAATGTTCAAGATCTTGACTTATTTAATAGTCGTGTCAAGTCTACCGCTCAATTAAAAGTTATTAAACAAGTCTAAGTTAGTTTAAAACTGGAATTGGCATCATATTGTGAAGTAATCACATTTATTCAATTTGGGCCAGACCTTGATATTTCGACTTAGGCATTAAAGCAACTCTACTCTTTAAAAGAGTCCAGTTGGCTAAAATAATCAACCAATGGCAACTTGTGAATTCTACTAGCTATTTATCTACTAGCTAGGTCCAGGTGACTGGCTAGGTCCAATAGGTCCTTTATTCTACTAGCTAATTTATCTATTCTATTTTTCACTAACTACACTTAGCCAGTCACCTTTCTCTCTTTACGTGTGAATTCCCTTTTTTTTTTTTGCAATCCAATGCCTCAAGAGGTTAAAAAGAGAGTAGTATTGAAATGCATAAATAAAAAAGTAAATAGGTAAATTAAATAGCGTATTTTTTTGGATACTTTTTAATAACTAATTTGACTAGTATTCTTAGAGTTGCTCCAATAAAAGTGCAAAGCCGTATCGAAAAAATCACAATATGCATCACTTTCGATTGAAATACAAATTCTAGCTATCTATGTCGATGTCAATAGATTCTGAGAGCAAATGTCATTAAACAAAAAAATGCATAAAAAATTAAACCATGAAATTTATAATAATCACATCTTTTACAACTAATCATAACGTAACTTCACACAATATAACAAAAAACACATTCGAAAATTACATCAATATAATACGTATAAAAAAATACATAATCTTATTGTACACTATTCTCTAATAGAAACAAGTTCTGTGGTTAGTTCCGCCGCCGCCGCCGCCGCCGCCCAGCGGCCGGCGTAGTATACAGCCTTTGCTACAAAGACAAAACAAAGAAGATACGATATGGAATCAGACAACTGTAGGATCTTTGCTCAGCCTGTGTATCCCAATCACCTCAGCGGAGGCATCGTTATCATCGGATATAGTGTTTTGATGGAGTCTCCTGATCTCACTTACGAGCATGGCCATCGAACTTGCCCCTTGTATGTTACGATCTTCAATTCTTTCTGATTGAATCTCCTCATCAAGTCTACGCACTTTTACTGATCTGAAGAAGCCTGAGGAATTGTCTTCAGAGCTCATTGCCGTAGATTCAATTTTATGGTTCAACAGCGAAGACGTGCATCCAATCTCATCCTGTTGGACAATGAAAAGTGAAAACTGCGAAATACAAACTGCTATCGAAACGAAAGAAATTGTTCATGGAGAGAGAGAGAGAGAGAGAGAGAGAGAGAGAGAGAGAGAGAGAGAGAACGCACTTCAGACTCGAGATCTGCATTTACACGCGTTCTCTTGGAGGGAGAGACACCTCTACCACCGGGGGAGGAGATTCGGCAGGAGGACACCGCTTCACTGCAGGAAGAACTGGCTGTAGGCGGTGACGCCGGAGAAGAAGACAACCAAGGTACTACTTGATTATCTGCTTCCTCTTCATTCTCATTCTCATTCTCATCTTCATCACTTTCATTAAACTCTTCATCTTCATCATCATCATCATCATCAGTATACTCATCCTCACCTTCAAAATCAACGGTCTCATCATATTCGCGCCCTCCCGCTCTCTCTGAACCTCTTCTCCCCTGATTAGCACTACAGTTACAAGTCTCGCAGACGGAGACCGTGGGCCCAAGCTTCGTTCCGGTAGCTTTCCATGGGGTTTGGGATTGACAGACGTGGCAGAGGAGGTTCCTCGTGTGCTTAGCGACGAGGAAGTTTGCAGAGTGAACCTTCTCATCGCAACTGCAGCACAGACTGGCTCCATCCGCTTCGCAGTATAACCTTGCTGGATTGCTGCAGAGTTCGCACCCCTTCATCTCTCTCTATCTCTCTCCCCCTCAACCCACTTTCTTTATACAGTGCAGGGCTGCAAGTGTCAATTTGGTACGTTAACAGTGCAGGGCTGCAAGTGTCAATTTGGTACGTTAACAGTGCTACATACACATCATTTTAACACATTACTTAAAACTATATCGTTTTATGTTAAGGAAGATCCAAATATGTTTTCAGCGATATGGGTCAAAAACAAATATGGTTTTTTTTCAACACAAAACTACATAGTTTTGAGTGATGTGTGAAAACGGTGTGCAAAAGTGGTGTGTCTTTAATATTTTTGCATAGAATTTTATTTTTGACCGGCACGTGTAATCGATTCAGTAGAAGGGTATTCGTGTCAATGTTGGAGGAAAGGAAGTTCCGTTCCATTTGACCCGATAATTATCGGACAATTAGAGTTTTGTTTTTTGACTAAATTATTTTTAATTTATTTTGATCACAATTAATATAGAATTTTATTTAACTCGGGAGGCATAATGACATAAATGTCATTTAGTCTTCCTCCTACTTAGGTCAAGGTCTTATGCCTCTGATAACACGTTCGATGAGACCTGTGAATAAGAATTAAGACATTGATCTAGTGCCGACCAACATATATTTGAAGCCTAAAGTTTAGTGTATATGAACTAGGTGAATTCATTGTAAAATTAGGTAAATAGGAAATCATATTCTTTATGTTTTAGGCCCTATTTGGCCAAAATTTTTTTTTTAGCTAGTTTTTTGTCTTTATTCAAATTTTTTTTGTATTTGTTATTTTTATGTCGTTTTTTCGTGGATTATTGGTTCGTATCGACGAAAGGAATCTAAAAAGTATAAAATTATGTCCAAAAGTTAAAAAAAAGTCACTAAAGACGAAAATAAGCCAACACGGAAGCTGTTTTTGACTTATTTTTTGTCTTTTCTGAACTTTTTTTAAATTTAGCCGATGATTGATAACTTTTCTGAAAGCTCTTGTCGAGACGAACCAATAATCATCAAAAAATTGATAAAAAACAAAAAATTAAAAAAAAATTTCAAATAAAGACAAAAAACTAAACAGTGAATAATCTAATAATAACCACAGGCCAAATGGACTCTTAATCTCCTTTTAGATTTTTGAATCTTATCTCAAATCTATTTCTCATGGATTGTGATAAGACTATGGCCTCAGGACTGTCAAGGATTGTGGGGATCCTTATCCAGTAACCTAATTCTTTCCATTTTGTCCTTTTGGTCTTACCCTTCGCCCGTAGGATCCTTTCTGCATAAGAGGGATCCACCTAGGCTGGAGGTTGGGGATCGATTAATCTGAGAAGAACAAGAAAGATTGGCTAAAATGCCAAGCAAATTACGATTGACTAAATTTGTTCAGTCATCGATTCCTTAATTACCCATCAATTGCCTATACCAGGATTTGGTTTGATTTTTTATTTGCTTAAGTTTCATTTTTTCAGATGTTTAGAATTCCAACAACCAATCTCAATGGGCCGCATTAGAAACCGGATATTCCGGGGTTAATTACACTAAGATATTCATATTGTCGTTATTATTGAATAGTAGTGAACTGATGTTATGAAACAACAATAACTTAAACTTTAATAATTCAGATATGACCATCGTTTTCAATTTAGTGTGGCCAGATAAGGATCACACATCAAAAAAGAATAATATAATATATATTCACGTACTGCTGATCATGTGGTAGTCCTTTAGTCTCGTTCAAAATTTTGGATATTCTTTAAAATGATGACATGTCATTTATGGGAACAAATTTATGTGGCAAGTTTTAGTCCACTTAGGCTCTAGAGCCACGTGACGCCCATCTGGTTGTAGATATAAGCATCCGATGCTTCCATCTTCTGTATGTTCTGTAAGAGTGCTGCTACATACACATCATTTTAATACATTATTTTTATACATCACTTAAAATTACATCGTTTTGTATTGAGTAAGACCCAAATATGTTTTGAGTAGGCCGAAATAGTAGATAGTGGGCCCCCGGCCCATAACCATCCACGTCGTATTTCGGAGGTCGGCACGATCCAAAACCGCCGCTATGAGTCTTCGGCTATTGGGCCGGACGAGCTGTCGGCCGGAGTTTGACCTCGGCCTTTCCGACCTGTGACCTTCACATTTCGCACCAATCTCCGGATAATTTATGCTCGGCGTTCATCGCTCGGCCAAAGGGTCCCTTTTTTCTGTTTCTCGGTCAAGACATCTAAAAACGCTCTACGCTTGGTCCTTGGACGCGAAGACGTGTTCTCCGCTTTCTGAGGGAACGTGCAAGTACGCCCTTCCGATCCATACGGGCATGGGATGCGTGGCAGCACCTCCGTGATCTCCGGATCACGACCTACGTACTAGGGCGAAGTTACTGGCGAACGGTTAGATTCTTACTCTATAAATACTCCAAGGGCATTCCTACTACAGATACATGCACGCTCGCGCTAAAACTATACTTTCAAGTTGCTTTTACTCTTTCTAAAAGGCTAACTTGATTATCGGAGTGCCTACCGGAGATCCAACCCCCGGTCGGTACTAATATAGTGTTGAGTGTCTTGCAGGATATTTGAGAAGATTTAATACATCGACCTGAGAAGTCTAATTTGGATTCCAAACTCCACAAGCGATATGGGTAAAAAAAATATCATTTTTTCAATATAAAATGATATAATTTTGAGTAATGTATAAAAATAATGTGTCTCTAGCATTTTTTGATGCACTAATGCCCTACCATGTTCATTTTTCCTCGTTCTTTAATGTGGAGAGAGAAAGAGAGAGAGAGAGAACTTTATAATGGATAACATAAAGATGGAAAAAAGAAAAAGGACCCGGGGAAGGAAGGAACCTAGTAGAGGTATGGGAGTCTGGGGGGAGCGTAGGTACAAGGTACAATGCCCACGTGACCGTAATCCTATGTGGCGCTCTCTTATTTGCTTCCCAATGAGACCTGTTTTTCCTATGTGGTACCCCTGGATTTATAACATGACTTTAGTGACATAGATGTTACACAGGTCCTGGAACTATTAAATGCATGTGGGACCTTTAATACATAGGGGACTCCACGTATATTCAACGATTTCAAAATCATCTGTGCAAAATCTGTGTGTTTAGGTCTGTATATGTAGTATTATTCTTTAAAATTTCAGGTGACGTGTCCTCCCACAGCCATGATAGTAGAGAGAGAAAGAGAGAGAGAGATGGGGATAATCATGAAGGTTTAAGGTTCCGTGAATCAAGACTGTTGGGGGAGATGGAAATGGGGTCGATGTGGGGGATGCATGTTTTCTTTGATCTCTGGGGAAGATGACATGCAAGAGTTATGGCCTATGTGCCCCCACATGACCCACGACTCTTATCCTCCATCTACTCCTGATTAAATCTCAGTAGTGATACTTTTATCAACTCATAAATTGATAAGGTTTAGAATTAAATTATCTACATACAAATTCATTAGTATCAGCAAATAATTAACCACATAATCACATAAACACATAACAAGAAGTCCTTCACGGGAATATAAATCATCTTCCAATTAACTTTCTCTAATTTTCAATCAGAAGATGCGGTGATCAGACTTCTCTTCCAACCAAATTTGACTACTTCTTTTTTTTCTTCTGAAAGGCAAAAAAAGATGCATATATCATTAAGATAAAATGTGGAATTAACACAATAGGTAGAGAACTATAAAGACAGAGCTTCGGAATGTAAACAAGGACTTTCCTAGTGCTGTTACCCGTAAGAAACTTCAACCTACTCTCAATCTCCCATAATCAGAAATAAAATAAAATGATAAAATAAAGGAGAGCTAACAAACTGCCAACTCTAATATCCTACCAAGAAAACCTCTTTAAAAATCTAGAATCTAAAACCCCCTAAAATCTGAGATTCGAAAGGAGCTGTGAGAATCCGAACCAAAACTCCCAAACTTACCAAAACCAACAACCTCCACCCCCTAAACCACCACCACCACCACCATTGTTACAGTCACCCAAACGGACCAAAGACGGTAGTACCGTTACCTGCTTCCTCCGAATTTTCCTTAAACCTCATAATGTAAATACCCTAGTAGACAAGGTCATTTCTCCTTAGGCAGTTACACTTCTAAGGATAGCACTTTTATTCCCTCCTTTTTTGGCTTTGGCCTTAATTCCTCACCCCCCAAACCTCATCAATATGTTCTACTTTTCTTTGGACTCTCTTCTTCCTTGCTGTATACCCTTTTTTCTCATACACAGCACCAGTTGATTTGTAACTTAGCAATTATGGGCTTAACCCTTCTGATGTTAGGATTTTCTTTTCATTGGTGTTAGTACTTTATCATTTGCCCATAGATTGATTGCACGATGTTGGACTCCCATATATTTGAGTTCCAATCTCTTGGCTCAAATCCTCCGGTCCGTAATCAAGCCTAACAACAGAATAACTTGACTCCTCTTCTTTTACAGCTTGACTGAAATTAATTGGATAACCCACTTCTACAGCCACCCCCTCATTAATGCCTTGGTAGTTTCCTAGATTTTCTTCCCCCTGTTCCATCGTATCACTTGTTTCACCAACCTGAGAAGAAATCAATGCACAACTACCCTCACTGTCCAACATATTCATGCATTTGTCTTCCTCATGAGCATTATCCATCTGTCCACCAATCTGTTCTATTGCCACTTCCACATATTCGTCTTCCTCTTGAATTTCACCTTCCTCCCTAGATTCTTGAACTTCCATAGTTGCATCTAGTAGCGGACCTGTGAAGTTGGCAGAGGTGATTGGTGCCACCCTCATTTTCCCAAACAAAATTTCCATGCCTAAATGTATTTGGTTTAGGAGGAATTATTAAGTGTTTCAAATTTCTTTTCTATTACGTATTTTTGTGTACAATACCCATATGTGGTGGAGCTGAACTTGGACACCACATTGTGGTGTCTCTGTACTTATAAATAATTTTATCTTGTTTAAGTTAGTTAATAAATCAAGAATACACAAGAGAGAGATGATTAGATGAGAGACGAGTCACGAGTGAGCAGTGAAGAATTAATCCCGTATTACTCCCAAATCTATTGCCTGGGTCCTCCATTGGTTGCATGGATGTTTGAAGACACGTTATGACATCCTCAATGTACAACGCCACACATAATACGTAATTAGTGTCAGTCTCAATATTTGGGTTATCTAAATTCGACCTTAGCTTGGTTGCTCACTTAGTATTAATAATAATTTTTTCGATAAATTTCTATTTTTTCTATATTTATAAAAAAAAAATTGTTGCCCTGTGCTAAGGGCTTACAAGGTTTACTTCAGGCTAGCCCTGCACGTAATGCAAATAACCCAACTAGGACTTCTCCCATGGAATATAAATATTTGAACATAAAGCTTCGATACCAAATTATCACATCCTGAAATCTAAGGGTGTGAAATATGCGAAATCTAAACAATCAAACCAAAATCTCAAATAAAAAAAAATCTAACAATTCCAGCATCACATCAATCCCCAACTAAAAAGAAAATATTTAATCAAAACCTTCCTTATGGATCCTTTGCTTATCCATCCACACGCGAGGACGTTAGTTCGTCCCACATCGATTAATTATAACTTTTACTCATTATCAAAAAATTTACTATTATTCATATTGGTTTGTGATTCTTGGACATGATTAGTCTCTAGGTACCTAGAGGACCCGGGTTGCACATAAGAGTGTTTTGTACGCTAAAACGATATTATTTTGGTTCTTAAAAAAATTGCGCGAACAATTACAGTGTTCGAGCAATTTATGAATAATTTCTAGGGCACGTTTTAACACACAATACATAAGTCCATTGGGCCTAAATTTATTACTTCAAAAAGTTATATAAGATACTTATGGGGATATTCAAAACATTATGTAGTTAACCCATTGGGCTTCACTTTTGGATTAAAGGAAGTAGGTGCCGTCCCAGCTGGCTATCTATTCTAGTATAGATATAAAGGGATCACAAAAGTTATTTACATTAATATCCCTAAAAAATTCAGTTAATTCAACCTTTACATGCTGCTATGGACAGTTACATCTTGGGCATAATGGTATTTCTATAACTCAACTCAACTCCCAAATTTTTCTTCAAAAGAACAGTTTCCTTCTTTACTTTTTGACTAGAAAATTGTTTCCTCTTTAGAAACAGTTCCCTTCTTCACTTTTGACTCCCAAATAACACAATTTCGATACCCTGCACATTATTATTTTCTTCTTCTTCTTCTTCTTCTCTCTCTCTCTCTCTAGATCTACACACACACACACAAGAATTTTTAAGCCAATTTAATTTACCAGTAAAATTAGTTCACAACGATCGTAAAAGTGAGCCCAAAATTGAATCATATCACTCTTCTTCCTTTTGGTTGTTAAATGTGTATAGTAGCATAGATATGCGTACGTGTTTATTTTGAAATTGGGAGAGTGGGGTGTGCAAGATCCGTGTGATACGTAATTATAACATCTCATTAGATTATAACATGGGATTAAATTTATTACGTTGAATATGTAAACACTCGTGCACATATTATTATCACAATTATAAATCTTTATCACAATTACAAATATTAAATTAGGGACATCAAGTACAAACAGACTCGAAGCTAGGCTCTTGTCGTGCTCATAATCAATTACAAATACTTTACCTAGTTTTCTTAATTTTAGTATATTTGCGGGAAAAAACACAATATTAATTTATACAAAATATCAAAAGAACATTATAGAAGAAAACCCAACTTTCTGTCTCTCTCAAGTCTCAACTCACACATCATTTTCTCTATAATTTCACTGGAGGAGCCATCTCTTTGCTTTGCTCTAATGGTAATAATAGCCTTATTCTCTCAAATTATATATGTGAAGGAGGGAAGAAAAAGAGCCAAAGGCTTCTGGTAGTACTCTAGAGATCCTCAAGAATTGCAGCTGCTTACCTAGGAGCCTGCATTCTCACAACTTTCAACTGACAAATCATATTAGGAAAAAGAAAAAGTTTAGGTTTCCAAAAAAATAACCAAGAAATTTCCTCTGAATTCAAAATTAATGAGTTCCACAGATTCAAGTGAATCATGACCCTTGATTTTGAATTTTGAGAAAGTTTCTGGGTTTTTTTTTTTTTGAGAATGTAGCACTCCTCTAGAAAAAATCTTTCAATTCTCGCACACCTTTAACACATGGGTGGGACCCATGAGAAAGCTAACCGCGTTCATTTTTCTATGTGATTACTACACTGCAATACGTAGTTATCGCTGTCTATTTTAAGTTCTGAAAAGGTATTTGACACTCTTCTGATCAATGTTGTGCCATGTTTAGCATGTATGTCTACCTTTAGGATATTTTTGAGTGGAACAATCATCCTTTTTTTATTTTATAATGAATCTTCGGTGATAATTCATGAGCCCGTAAAATCGACTATAATTTGCAGTTTTGAACTGCACTAACCATGAGATGCATGTTATCATACTACTCTTGCCATGCCTTTTGGTTATGTCCCATATCTTTGTAAACTTCTCGTGTCCTCTTTTTATTCTCTAGTTTTATAGATTTATTTTTTCTTTCAAACAAAACAACTAGTGAAACCGACATGGTCAGTTGGTAGCTACATTACTTTCTTTCTGGGGATTCCTCGCAATTTCGTTGAAGGTTCTTCGGGTGATAATGGGATGTGCCAAAATATTGTTTTGAAGCTTGTGAAGCTTTCAAATTAAGCTTGAATGATATATTACTTAGCTTGTTTCAACATATGATGATAAAAAATTTCAAACTTTTTGAGATCGGATAGTAATTTATTTGATTAAAACTTGTTTAAAATTAATTCCCTTGAAAAAGAAAGCAATTAGCTCGTTTTACCCGAATATGAATCATGATGGAATCTAGGAAGGGAAACAGTTAGGTTGTGCCGAATCAAATTTGCTCCGTCTTTTTTCTGTTGCAGATCTAAAAATGATGAATCGCATCGGCTACTACAATAGTGTATTCTATCGCGCTCTTTTCATGAAAATAGTCACTACTTGAGCCACAGAAGATGTTGCTCAAGTATGAAAAATGTTGTTCATGAACTGGTAAACTTGAGATCAATCAACTGGGATCAGATTGCCACACCCAACTTTCTTGGAATCAAAGAAGATGGCGGAGGGGCAGGCTTGGCTCGAATTGACCCCTTGGGTTATGGGGCAAACAAGAAAGAAGGCAGAAAGAAATTATTTTTATAGATCATTAAAAGTTTTCAAGTGAAGATGGCACGGTCTACTGCTGAACTTGTTCAACTCGTTTACTAGTACTACCTCCACCATTCATTGTTTATTAGTCCCATGATCACTATATGTACAAAACATAAGATGATAATGATATATCCTTACAAATATTAAATAAGATCAGGCATGAAATTAAAACAAACAAGCGAATTAATAATTTGAGCAATACTATGGCTCCATAAATTGAACCAAGAAAATTTTCTCGAATTCAAAATCAATAGTCATGATTTATTTAAATTATTGAGATCATAAATATAAGTGAATCATGACCATTAATTTTGAATTCGGAGAAAATTTCTTAGTCCAGTTTCGGTACCATAAACTTTTCCAAATAATTTTGAAATGAGAGAGAAAGGGGCTACATGAGTATTCCTGTAGCACCCATATCTTCCATCCATCTCTTGGGGCCGTCCATCAACCCGGGACTGAGTCTGAACATGAGAATGCAGAACTCGAGCTGACTCAGAGCCCCATCTCCATCCAAATCCCCTTCTGCCAACATGTAGATGAGGTCATCGTCTCTCATTTCCACTAACCCTAGCTGAAGTGTGTTCCTCTTCAAGCTCTCGAACGTTATTACTCCCTTTTCAACGTCCATCAGCAGCCGGAATCCGTTGCACAGCTCCCCCATAAACCCTTCTGCCCCCAGTCTCTCCACCATTGATGGAAAGTAGTCTTCGAATTCGAACGGATCATCAGTACTAGTAGTACTCTCCATTAACATAGTGAAAGACATCTCTTTAATTTAATTACTACTCACTCAAGAGAGAGAGAGAGAGAGAGAGAGAGAGAGAGAGAGAGATGGCTTGTCAGAGGAAAGAGCAAGTTATTGGGGAAACCAAGGTACAGACTGGGCATATATATAGACAGAATGTTTTCATGGGTTGCTTCTCCTTCCTGGAAGCTGCATGGGATAAAAGAATCCTTATTGGTAGTCTTGTCATACGAACAAACACAAAAAAACAAAAAACAAAAACATGGACAGTATTTTTCAAAGATTTTCAAAATAAATGGTTTTGATTTTGAATTTTTTTTGAAAAGGGACTTTTATTTCTAGCATGTTTACTTTGATATTTGGTTTAGTTCTACAGTTGAAAAGTTGAGGAATAATTAAGTGGCATATATATGGGAACACACCTAGTGTGTTTAGGTAACTTATATAGTCGGCAAAGTCAGTACTTCGCACCCATAATTCACACACCCACACCATGCCTGTGCGTGTGAGTGGGTTGTTGTGTGATTATAATGTGTCATTTTGATGATGCACGTCGGCGTGATACGTCTTTTTCTATTTGCTACGGATCGATAACGCGATATTGATGCGGATGTCACGTGGAATTAGGTGACATGTTGATAACTACATTTCACCTAGGATTAATTACACATTCAATCCTAAACAATGATAATTACATTTCAACCTTAGATTATGTTGATCACACTTCTACCCAACCCAATGTTAGTTCCACATTGACCCTTCTTACTATGTTTACTTATAGTTCTACCCCGAATTTATTTTTAATTACACACATAATTCCAAACTATGTTTAATTGTGTACTTAATTCTAAACATTGATAAATACATTTTACCCCTTCTTTATGTGAATTACATTATGACCCTTAGATTACCAATAAATAGATTTTGATCCTAGCCTAGTGTTCATTGCGTTTAGACCCCTACTTGGACTATTCTTGCATTGACCCCCGGTTTCCATGAACATCATTGTACCATGCTATGATTAATATGCTCTTAATTTAAGAAACTCGTTTTATCAATCACATGGTCATATATTGAAGCATGATTAATAGAATCGATTACTGTTTTGACATTTACACTATCAATTGGCAAATGATGGAATACTAGTAATGTTGTCAGCTTGACATGCATGTTGATTTGATGATGAAAGATTGATAATGTTGTCGGCATCCCGATCGTCGTGAACAGTGGATTCTGACATGCTTGTTGACTTAATGATGGAATATCGATAACATTGTCGGTCTTCCAGTCATTGTGAATGACAGACTATTATATATTACATGTTTCTTGATTTGATAATGGAATATTGGTAATTTTTTCAGCGTCCCAATCTTTGTGAACGGTGAAATTTGACATGCTTGTTGATTTGATGATGGAACATTGGTAATGATGTTGACATCTCGATTGTTTTAAACAACAGACTCTAACATGATTAATGATAGAATACTGGTAACGCTGTCGGCTTCTCAATCGTTGTGAATGACAAACTCTGACATGCTTGGAAGATTGACGTAGCAATTATCACATATTACGAGCAACGATTGTAACGATCCGGGTTCAAGATTTAATATCACATGTTTCTATTGTCGGTGCCCTGCTTGTAAAGTCAATAGGTTCTAACATGCTATTGGAGAATGTGAATGACCCAAAAATTACTCTTGAACTCTCGATACTATCTCAATTATAAATTTCAACTACATTTTATTTGAGCACGTATTTTTTGCTTTCGCTATTCATTACATGCTCATTATTGTACATGCATGCTTTGACCTATTATCTAAATCGGAGACTTATGGCTATGCTTATTTATTGAGCCTCATAACTTATGGTACAATTTTTCTGCCCATGACATTTCAGGCCAGGTAACAAAGATGGACAACAGGAATCCGAGTTACCATCATTAGCATGAGCAACATCAACATGAGGCGATTAAGACATAATAGGGCTCGATACATAGCATGGTCCAAGACATTCTTCAAACCTAGGTTTCATATTCTTTAACTTTCTTGAAATCATCAACAATTTAACATCATTAGCATGAGCAACATCAACATGATAAAATCAACTATCAAGAATATTATAAGATTCACAAATTATGTTTCATGCATAATTCACTGAGTGCTAAGTTTCACATAAGCTCCATGCAAACAATCCATAAAAGTCAACATATAATAGTCATGTGAGTCAAAAGGTCCAAAATCAAGCCATTACATGTAAAAAATTAAGTCAATGACTATCAAACTGGGAGTCCAAATAATGGGTCATAGTGTGGTGGCTGATTAGAGTGGCCGAGTAGCATGGCTGAGCATGGTGGCCAACTAGTAGGGGCCTAGTATTTTGGTGGCCAACCAGAATGACCAAATAGTGAGGTGGCTGAGTAGTATGGACCTCTAAGGTGGTTGAGTAGTATAGTGGCTGACCAGAGTGGTCGAGTATCATTACTGAGCAAGGTGGCTGACTAGTGGGAGCCGAGTAGAGTGGTACTAGTCGACTAGAGTGGGTGAGTAGTATGATTGTTAAGCAATGTATCCAAGTAGTGTCATGCATGGTTGGCCTCACGGCTAGCATGGTGATTATGCAGTGACAAACAATTTTTCTTTATTTTTGAAGTTCGGGGCCTGACCGACTTGTACAATAACACTATCAAGATGTTATTCGCAACACTTAATACATATAACATCAATTGATTCATAAAAACATGGTCTTGTGTTTAATCAAGGAAAAGTTAGTTTTCATATCTAGCTCTTGCCCCACCTCTAGCTAGATTGGCAATTGGCGGACATCAGGGTAACTTTGATGAGTGTTAGGAAATGCAGAGTAGAGTTCGTGTGGTTGGATTGAAGGTTCTTGGTGGAGCTTAAAGCTTAGGTTGGTGTTGTTGGTAAAGAAGATGAAGGACGAGGGAGAGAGGGAGGGGATCGATGAAATTTTTCAAATTTAGAGGAAGAGATAAAGTGTGTATAATTGTAACAATGTATGTATATTTACAGAGTGAGGTTAAGTGAAAACTTGGATTGAATGTAAGTGTAATTTGAAGAGTGATGATAGAGTTGATGAGCGTGGAGAAAGTAAAGCAAATCATATCAATTTTTTTGAGGGATAAGGGAATTATAGCTAATTTGAGATGATCTATTGTGATGGTGATTTCAATTATGGTCCGGCTCCGATTGCGATGCTCTATCGTATATTTTGTCAAAAAACAATTCGGTTGGGAATTCGTTAAATAAATGAATTAAATATTTTGGGATCAAACTTTGTTATATATGGTTCATTTGGACTGTGATATTTTTTGAAATTTTTTTCGCCCTTATGTGAATTTTTTTTGTAATTTTTTATTTTTCCTCAACTTTTTGTGATTTATTAGTTCATCTCGACAAGAGCTTTCAGAAAAATTATCAATCATTGGTCAAATTTGAAAAAAGTTCAGAAAAAAATAAAAATAAATAAAAAACAAAGTTTTTTTCAACTTATTCGTCGTCTTTAGTGACATTTTTTTAATTTTTGGACATAATTTTTTACTTTTATATTCTTTTCATCAAGACGAACCAATAAACCACAAAATATTGGGGTTAAAACAACAAATACAAAAAAAATAAATAAAGACAAAAAATAAATTTAAATAAATTTCATAGGCCGAATCCGCCCATAATACATTTTGAAATTAAAAGACTCGGTTATGAAAATACATGAGTAATACTTATGCGAAAAAATGTGATCCTCAATTTGTGCGATTTGAGATGATATATTAAAATGGTGATTTCAGTTGTAATCTGACTCAGCCGCAACGCTCGATTAGGCATGTTGTCAAAAATATTTCGTAATAGAATGCATTAATGATACTTATACGAAAAAAATATGGTGCTTACAATTTTTGTGTAAAATGTTATGAATTAAAATACATGTTCTCAACATTCATACATATTTTATGTTTCTTACACTATTTTAAATTTAAGTGGATAAAAAAAAGCTGTGAATATTGAAGTACTATTACTAAAAATAAACATGGTTTAGGAAATACTCGTGGGAAAACCATTACTAGGGGTGAAAATAAAAACCGGGAAACCGGACCGGACCGGAAAACCGGACCGGACCGACGGTTTGAGGATTGAAAAATTCGGTTCGGTCCGGTTTCGGTTTGGAACTTTGAAGAAACCGGTTTTTCGGTCCGGTTTCGGTTTGGAGGAATACCAAACCGGTTCAAACCGGACCGGACCGGATGAGGGTTATAAATAAAAATATGTTATATTTTTAAGTTTATGTGTTATAACTTATAACCAATTACTCCATTAGTCATTTAATCTATTAGGATTTAAGATCATTATCATGTTTTAGAAATGAAAAATCACTATTTATAGAGAGTGAATAAAAATAGAAAACTACCAGTTTAGGTATAAAAAATAAGAGTAATTTAAAATTCTTAAATCTTTCAGAGGATGTTTAATATATTTCTATTGTTGAAAATTTCACTCCAAATTGTTAATTTTTTCCCCTTTTTTTGTGATTGATCCAAAATATTGTCTAAAAAAATTAAAAAGTCCAAACCGGACCGAAACCGGCTCAAACCGATCGAGACCGGACTGGTAAAATCGGTCCGGTTTCGGTTTACATAATTTTCAAACCGGACAACCGGTCCGGTCCCATGAATTGTACCAAACCGGACCAAACCGGACCGGTTACACCCCTAACCATTACACTTTACGGCGCCAGAATCAATCCAGAAGTGGTCCCCACGACACCATTTTTATGTTGCTACATCTTTGAGACGAAAAATTATTCAGTGCCCCTAAAACTGTCATGTCATGCAGTGTTAGAGACCTATCTATCACCACACAATGATATAAATCTTAAAATATAATGTATAAATTATGGATTAGTACTTGTGAGGTAAAATATTAAGACATCACGTGATGGTGCTTCAGCAACACTGAATAATTACTCTTTTTATGTAATGACGAAGGGTTACAATATGCAAACAAACACTACAACAAATTGGAAAAACGGATATCAGAATAGCAATAGATGAAAAAATACATCGCCGTTGAGTATGTATTAACGACACACTTTGACAAAGTCATCGACTATTCTTGTCGCTAATTATTAGCCTAATAAACTTGTGGGACAGTTTTTGGCGACTAAATTTGCTACTTTCAGTGATGAGAAATATTATCGTTGAAAAATATTCGCATTTGGCGACGCGAGTTGTATTGTTGAAAGATATTTTATTTTGGTGGCAATACTTTCGGCAACGAAAAATGTTGTCGCCGAAAAATCTTGACATTTGGTGACGCGATTAGCATCGCCGAAAGTAATTTATTTTAGCGACAATATGTTCCACGATAAGAAATATAAACAGAGAAAGAAATGTTTTTTTTTAAAATTTTATAACCAAAGTGTTCGACAACGATATGCATGCCATTTTCATAAATAAATCCAATTTTTATTTCACTTTTAATTTCAAGGCCCGGATTAAAATCTGAGAAAGTCTAAGGATTCAGAAAATATTTTCAAAAAATGTTCTAAAATTTAAAATAAATGGTCCAGATTTATTTAAGTGTGTAAATTTTTAAAATCCAATGAATTTTAATTTTTGATGTTGAATTTGGGGATATTTTTTGAAAAAAAATTTCCGAGACCATAACACTCTTCCTAAAATTTACACCATTTTACAAGAAAATTATTCATGAATTTTCTCTTTATATGATACTGTCATTAATTCAAATTATATCACTTATCCAATTATAGGTGGTCTAAAAATAATATTAATATCATGGTCGCATCTAACTAAAACTTAGATGTAAAAAATATCAAAGAACATCTCATAATTGTCTCGAGAAGACTACTCGATATTAAATTGAGATAATTTTAAAAGTCGATCAGATACATAAGTTATATAAAATAAAATAAAAAAGAACTTTTTATTGCAAATTCGGTGAACGTGCATTTGTCCCTTCAAACGTGTGGATCACGTGGGTAAAACCGTAATCATGAGAAATATCAACCATGTATCAACCTCGTAAATTTGGGTTCTTGATAAACGAGATGTAAAAGTAATTTTTAGTGCTTATGGGGCACTCGTGGCCCAACCCTGTACGGAATGCTATATTGAGGTAAGATTCTCATAATTATACTTAGGCTCAATTTGTTTATACTTGATTATTTTTAAGTATGTTTTATTTTTATTCAAACTTTTTTTACATTTGAAGTTTTGGCCTCATATTTTTGTAAATTATTGGTCGGTCCTAATTAAACGAATCCAACAAGTATAAAGTTATGTTCAAAAACTAAAAAATTCACTAAAAATAATGAATATGCACAAAAAAATTTTGTGTTAAATTATTTTTGTATTTTCTAAACTTTTTCAAATTTGACCCAAATGTGTTATTGAGGAAATCAGACACAATTTCACTGAGTTAGAGATTTTACTATATAGGGGCGAATATATATTCGAGGCAAAAAATATATATACCAAATTTTAGCGGGGACAATCCTATATATTTCATAGAAATTTTTTATTATATAATAATAGAGTTTTTTTTTTTTTTTTTTTGGCAGGGACGACCGCTCCTACTGGCCCCCCTGGCTTCATCCTTGGGTGCCACGGAGCACGGCTAATAATTTTTACTACCTTAGATAGTCTCCAATTAAATTTCTAAATAGAAACAAAAAAAAAATTAATAACTTGAGCATCCAAACAACTTCCGCACATATCAACTAATCTCTAAGAGACTAATTTTATTGTTCAGTAATGAGCGGCCCAAATAAAGTAAGGACAAAATCTCATCTGTATTAACATCATAAGAGTTGATAAGTTTCGAATTTTAAAACCTAAAGAGGAAGCAAACCTGAATTTCAAGTTTTGACCACCAACTTTTAGGATTCTAAATGTAATCCGGATTGTCTCTGTTTACTTCAAGACCTTGAGGACTAGTCGACAATAAATTTGAACATATTCAAAGTTGGCCTGATACTTCGACTATAAAAAAAAGAGCTTGGAATGTTGTCATATCATTATATTTTTATATCAATCTGTGAGTGTATATTTTTGAATGTGATTGTAGCACCACTGGTATTAAATGGACAATACAAACTAAATATCTAAAAATGGTAGCGGAAATATGAACATCCTAATGATGGAGTTCTATTTTGATTGACTAAATTATTGGATTATTTTTTTATCTTTATGTGAAATATTTTTATAATTTTTTGTTTTTTATCAATTTTTTGTGAATTATTGGTTCATCTCGACGAAAATTTTCAAAACAATTATAAATAATGGACTAAATTTAAAAAAATTCAGAAAAAACAAAAATAATATAAAAATAGGATTTCTTTGGAGCTTGTTCATCGTCTTTAATGATATATATTTTTTTAACTTTTAGACATAATTTTATTATTTTTAGATTTCTTTCATCAAGACGGACCAATAATCTACAAAATATTGACGCCAAAACAGTAAATGCAAAAAAAAATTGAATAGAAATAAAAAAAATCTGAATTTTTTTAAGCCAATGAGCTATAAAATAATGAAAACCTCTTACTTTTGCGACTTGAAAACCTCGAATTTGTCACAAATTTGGCTCGACACACAACCGTAGGAAAAATAGATGAAACAAAAAAACGCAATAAAAAAAAACAGTACACATAAATTTTACTCATTGAGTTTTTAGATTCGAAACATCTCAAATGCTATTAATTTTTATAAGGTCAATTCATATAGAGCTTCACTTTAAATTTAATTGATATCCCGCAAGCAGGCGGTACAACTGGGGACTTGGGGGTCATATTGTGCATAGTGCACAACAAAGCATGCTGTGCGTTAAAATGACATCGTTTTAACGCACAAAATGACGTGCTTCGGGTAGACTCCTACTGATAGGAGTTTTTATGTTTATGCCAAAACGCTATTGTTTTGCTACATAGAGCATTTGTTGTGTAGGAGACTCCCTCATTTCATAAAATTAGTTCACCAAAAATTAATCGAGGTGCGCGTAGCTTAATCTGCACATTCTGAATTATCAAATAAAAAACAATTAATTGAAGAAGAATGTCCAATTATATCGGTCACGTAGAACACGCTTTATATTATAAGATTTCATATCACCAATATCAAGTCAAATTCATCGTATTTAGGGAAATAACAAACTAAAATGGAATCAAATTTTACAAACCGAACAAAATCAAACAGATGTTAAAAGTTGTGATAGATGGTTACAAAATGTGATTTTTCTTGTATGTAAGTTGTCACTTACATTTATGAAAGCCGTCCACAACCACAAGCATATAATATGCACAATAAACACAACCAACGCTATAAAATTCTCGAGTAATGTTAGGTAAATAGACTTTATGGATATATTCGAATACAGATATGTACAGAATCATTGAATGCACAAGAAATTTTAAATAATTAAAAGGTTCCATGTATCTTTAATAATTTTTAAAATATTCTGTGTCCGTAAAATTTTTGTACGAATACTTTACCAAAATTCTAACAGGAAAGAGAAACCTACACGCTAGGAGAGAGAGGGCGCTTGATCCCCTAAAGGCCATGAGAAGTCTCTATCAACTGACTCTATTTTGTATAAGCTTGTACGAAACCCAGTTTGATTATGTACCTATGGATATTCATGACTAGCGGCCCCCCCTTCTCTTTTTAACCCAATATGATCTTTGGACTAAAGGTTTGTGAAAATTAATTCCACTTTTGATCTGTCACTTTATCTAGTACTGCAATTGATGATATAAATTTTCACAAATATTTATTGTATTATATGTAACCAATATATATAACTTGTACGATTATTCATCATTTAATATAGTACTTAATTGGAAAATTCCGAAACACATCTGTGTTGTGCTTATTTGTTAGTGTTCTTTACCCAATTGGAGAATTACGTGCTTGCTGATTTGGGTCAAATCCGCAACAAGACTATGTATCCAAGGTGACAACATTCAATGGATATGTAATTTAAGATATTGCGAGATTTTTTTTTAATAATAAAGATTGATATTATTATTTAGAGTATACAGTACTTATACCAATCAATGAAGACGCCTACAACTCGACTCAACACGAGCTACCTAAACCCCAAAACGGGTCGAGTTAGAAGACGAGGTATCATATATATACTCGATCACTATTAATCCAATAATATTATGTATTTTGTTTTACTATTAATTCGATCTGTCAAATTAACAGGCTCATTAGGGGTTAAGACTTTGGACATTGAGTGAGAGATTAATAAGACATCCCTTCCGTACCTTGCTTAGCTCTGTAGAAAAGCTTTTGGGTAAACTATTTTGTTTGCATGCATGCATGCAGTATATTAATAATGAAGAATATTTGGAAGTATATCATTTAAAACTTCAACACACTGCTGAATTTCGTGGCTGCTTCTTGTTCATGATGGCCTCAGTCAAGTACAGCTCAAATAAAACCGAACCGGTTACCTTGGTAGCTAGTTAGGACTTGATACTTAAAAATTTGTTTTTTTTTTTAAAATAAATTTAAGATTATAAACTTTTACGTGCTATTAATTCTTACGAGAATCGTTTTTACGGGATTTTGTCTTGGCTTTAGTTAGACCCCCGTTAACAAACAGTGAGATTGAGTCGTCAAAAATTAATCGAGTTGTGAATAAATTAGTTCAGACTTTCTGAGTTATTAACAAAAAGATGGAACGGTTGAAATAAATGAGTGGATATGGACAGCTCACGTAACTTGGCTTTGTTTTTTAATCAAGGTGGGAGTTCAAACGGAAAGGAATAATACGTTATATAGGCCTGGGAATGGGAAACATTTCCATTCAAAAATTTGGTTTGCAGACAAAGGAAATTTCAGTGCACTTTCCTTCGTCAATTGTACTGCACCTGATTATGATAACCCCCTCAATCTTCAATAAATTACATCTCATCACGGATTAGTACTTGAAAATTGAAATAGAAGACACATATACTTTAATTAGAAACGTGATAAGCATAATATGGTACACCTTATGATTATTGACTTTTCAGATGCTCCTGCTAATTTATGCATAACATAGGGTTAATTACACTTTATCCACTCTAATTATGATGATTTTTCACATTATCCTTTTTATCTTTTTTGGCTACAACTTAGCTCCTTCAACTATAGAAGTATGACATAATATCCCGTCGTTAATTTTTCCGTCAATTATTTAACAGTAGAGGTTATGTGCTGAACACATATGCCCTTAAATATATTTATTGTAACTAACATACCCTTCATACATACAACATACGCACAACATAATACTTTTTTTTAATAATATCTTAAAATTTTGTATTAAGTATTTTATTATTAAATTTGAAATTTTAAAATTTAGGGAGGCCACTCAAGCGATCTCGGACTGCTTGAGTGAGCTGTTGGGTTGCAGAATATTGGGAAATGAATCTTTTGGGGTTTCTTCGTATTCATGGCTTCTAGTCTAAGTTTTATTGGATGAATTAACTTTGACCTCGGATTCCTTTGTTATTAAGACAAATAATCATATTTATTACGAGTTTTGATGAGGAATTATTGAAATATAATGGGAAATTAATATGGAGAATTCATGGCCATGAACAATAGATCTAATTTAGAATTTATGTAGGATTTTACTCATTCTCGATATAAACTAGGCCTTAATCCTAATAATTTGGTACTTAAATTTTAATATTAAGAGAGCATTATGAGGTTGTTCTTGACATTCTTGAGTGAAATGAAACCCTAATTGAAGCTCTGTCTAATTCTTCTAAATTTGTGGCTAGAGTCTTCAATTGAGGTAGGAGATTTCGCTATCAACTTATAGAATTAGATTACAGTAGGATTGTTGTCAATTTTTCGTTAGAAAAGCATGCTAGGGTTATATTCACCATTGTTGAAGCACGGAATTGTTCTTAATTGTAGTTAGATCGATTAACAAGGGGTAAATGATTCTCAACTCAAAATGTTTCTGTTTTATTTCTCAATGTAATAATGGTTAGTCAACTCTTGATTCTCAACCGTTGTGATATAGCTCATCGTTTTGTATTTATTAAGTTCATCTAATTGAGCTTATTGCCAATCATTGAGTTAAATTTTGAACCTAATTTTGAGTCTGATCTCGAAACTCGAAGGAATATGAGAATTCACTTCATTGTTGGGTAGACCACTACTGAGATTATCTCGTCATATGTAAGATGTACGTGTCTACTCTTGACTACTTTATAGGCATTGAGATGTTCGTAACTAGGATGCGAGTATGCAGACGACTTTTTCGTGGTATCACTTGGGCTATCACCGCACACATGATTGGATTTCATGAACAAACTGTAACTAAAGACAACACCCAACCTATGACAACGTGACATAAACACCACCTAACAAGAACAATCGTGAATCTAAGGAAATTGGAGGAGTAGCATAACAGTTGGCGCTACCACCACAATTGATCGGGTCACAAAATTCATCAGGCCAAAGAAGTAGATAGCCCTGACAACTCACATCATTAGCAAGGGAGCGCATCATAGAGGGTGAAGACATATGAAGAGATGTCGTTTAGATTCTGAATCTTATCTCCAGAATCGGACGAGTATGTGCACACTCTGTTGCTAGACCAAAAAGCTCAAGTATTTCTTGAGAAGCGTGCGAGCGACAATTAGAGTGAGAGTGATTTTATATTTTAACCACTACAATTACTTTTTGTTAAAATCGTTGTTCTTTGAAGGGTAATAATATAAATTACTTTTTATGACAAGACTTTATTCCAAGATCTCGCCAAAATGAATATTCTCTTTCTATATTAGAATATATTAAAGGGTCTTACTAACTATTGCTTATTAGATAGTAAATAATATACGGATTATGTCAAATAAATACGAATATCAATACATATTTTATAGATATTAATATATATATTTATGAATATCAATACATATTTTACGGATATAGATGTATCCTTTCTAAATTATTCAATGTCTAGTGGACGGTGATTAATATTTTCATTCATCAAATTCATTTTTCCTTAATTCTCCCATTTTCCGTTTGTTGTTAAATACCTTCAATACTATACGTAGCTCTGAAATCAAGGTATTACCAAATCACACTCCGTTGGTGTGACTCTGGTGGGTCACTTCGCAAGAATAAGCAATGATGAAACCACTATTTTAGTAAATGAGCATAGAAGAATAATGTCATTAATCAACACGATGGAAATGATTGACAAAAAAAAAAAAAAGAGAGAAGCTAATTTTGAAGCAAGTTGTAGACATGAGTACGTACAAATAATTGAGGAAATCTCGACCTCAGAAGAGTTGAATCGGAGCTACTATTGTGATTTCATTTGATTTACTGTTGGTTACCAAAAGAAAGGACTCGCGGGTCCTAATGTGTATAGTGCACAACAGAGTATTTTGTGCATCAAAACGATATCGTTTTAACGTACAAAATGTCATTTCGGCAAACTTTTTGTACTATTTCAGACAAATTTCGACTATTGAGAGTCTGCTCCCATACGTTAAAACTATATCTTTTTGGTACTGGCTCCCCGATTTTCAAAAGAAATGGCTTTAACCAACAAGAGTGTGGCTCACTCAACCACTTTACACACTCTTTTGGAGGTCCCAAAAAGTGATTTGTCGTTTACACATTAAAGCTTTCTTTTGAATTGGTGAGATTGTGTATTATTGTTGGAGTCCTTGTATGACTGTTCAATCTGATGCTACTTTTTCATGATTTTTGTAAATAGTCACCTCCACGCGGGGCATGTCCATGAATATTAGAGATTTTTAAAATAAGTAAATTCAATTTTCAATTTTTTTTTTTTAAAAAATCGAATGCACCTTCAAGTAATTTGTCTTTAAGTGGCTATGCTACAGTATTTCGCACAATATCTGGCGAAGCCGGTGCTTCGTACCCAGAATGCACACACCCATGCTAATGCTTTTGCGCTGGCTTGAGACGGGGGCAATGTAGCAGTTTGCACGTCGGTGCGAGACGCCTAATATGCGCTGACATTTTTTATTTGCTACTGATAATGCACTAATGTGGATGTTGTGTAGCGTCCGTGTCGCACTTGACGTAGCCTAACCAAATGGGTGTGATCCTTGATTCTGAATAGATGCGATCCAACGGTTGCGATTGAATTCGATCGGGTATATTGTTCCTCGTGAGCGGGTGCAATCCAACGGTTGTTTCTGATTCTCTTTGTTTCACTATGCATCAGATATTTTGTCTGTCTTCATTTGTGCAAACATAGTACAAAAGAACTATCTTGAAGATATGTTTGTTATAACTCGGTACACATCATCTGATGAGGACACATACTGTCTTTAAAAAAAATGACATTGTAACGCTACTCTAAGTGTCATTTGATCTGTATTTCTGCAGCAGATTTCATGGCCAAAATTAAACCCGAATTAAGCCAGCTTTCTTTCTGACAATAAACAGACATCCGAAATCGGACTTTCTTTTAACCAAAAAAAAAACTAAAGTAGCAATAAAACCAAATAAGGCCAACCATTACAAACCAAAGCAAACAAGAAACCATAACACAGAAACAAGGAGGGGCCCTGATTAAAAACAAACATCTATAGCCAAAGCAAATTAATGTAGAGTCCAGAAACCAATGATTCAGAAGCAGTACCCACCAACCACCACCAAGATTCTAAAATCTTAGAAGAGATAAACCTCGAAAGAATTTCTCTCAATCCCAGATATCACAGCCTAAAGCTGCAATATTGTCACACTTGTCTCTCAATCCACAAATGACATATGATTGCAATCAAAAAGGGCTTTTCAACCACAAGATTATTAAACTAAATTTCCCCCAGCCCCAATCATGAGGTGGAGCATGGGACCCCATGATCAGAATCATAACCAAGAAATATTCATAGTAAAGGAGCTCCTTGCCAATTGGCTAGTGTTTTCTTCTCCAATCCCAACTCATTTTACCAATCCCAATTACCGATGATTGCTAAGGGCATGCATGAGTGTGATAAGACTCATATTAATTATGTCAGAATTTATCTGCTTTTGGTAGGCATATACTTTAATTGATCTCTTTAATAGTTTATTTAAATATGTTATTGACTCTATCAGAAAAATAATGAGGCCCTAACAATATTTTGTATCACTTAACTCCAACAAACATTATGTAGGAGCCCCATTCTATTTCCAATAAAACGTTTATCCCTTAAAGTAGTCCATTCAAGTACCATCTTTTTTATTAACTAAGCAAGAATCCATTTGGCGAAACTACATTGTTAGATTGTTGGATGGGTAATACGATCAAATGAATACTCATTTTGGCTAAATTATTGCAGGCTTTTGATTGAGTTTGTGGCTTGGTTGACAAACGTGACACTACAATTGTCTTATAAAAATAAACCAAATTACCCTACCAATTTTTTTTTTAATCCAAAGGTTCTCAGGTACAAGGACATTTCAGTCATTACACATTCAAAGTAAAACAAATACATGCATTAAATCATTCAAAACAAAACACAAATAATTTAGTTGAAACGGATTGACCGAGATTAAATTATAGTTTAGCCAACATAATTTAATAATTTAATAATAACCACAGGTAAAATGGACGTAAGTTTTTAACACATAAAATAGAGTCCATATGTATTTAGGTGTCCATTTTAACATACACTTTAACAAATAATTTTAGATAGTGCATAGAGATGCTATAAAACGGATTTGGGGACTATAGTGCAACCCCCTAGTAAAATATACAAAATTACGTCATTTTGGGCGCTGTTCTTCAACCCCCCTCTAATGCAAACAAAACGATGTAATCTTGAATATTTTGCTCGCAAAATTATACGTTGTTTTAACTCTATGCATTTTGGTAACAGTTTGGAGGGTAAGTTAAAACAACGTGGTTTCTATGGCAAAACTATGTTGTTTTGTATGCGGTATAAGGACTGCACTACAGTACCCCCCGCCCCCACAGCACGCAAGTGCCACAGTTCAACGAAAATGATATTTTTGGACTTAGCGTGTAATTTTGACTATATGCCCTAACCAATTTATATTGCCTAAATCATGTAATTAAGGATACGAGTTTTTAAAGAATAACATAGGAGAGGCTAGGGAAAACGCAGATCTTAGAGAGATTGCGAGAAAACTTGTACTCTTGATTTGGTTTCACAGCAGACTGATGTGCCTCCCGTGGTTTTTCCTCTTGTTGAGATTTTTTACGTATATCTTGTGTCTTGTATTTTTCTTTCCATTTTTCATTACACATGACTATTTGCTTGTTTCATTATATGATTCATTATTTTCAAGATCCGTAAGGGCGTAATGAGATTGAACTGTTGTTCAAAAATTCCTAACAGAAATATAGTGATGATAACAGAGTTCAATAATATTATTACCTTCAAAATGAATCCATAATTGCAAAGACAGGCTTTATTACTTCATCCTCCACCGGCTCAAGCTCTCAAAAGCAACCCCTGTGAACCAAATCGATCCCTCTATGATCTCACAAAATAAATTACCGAACTGGCAAGACATTAGGCCCTCCTATATGCAAATTAGGATGGCCCTTCTTTTTGCTAAACCATACTACTGATTATCAGTTCATAACCCCACCCCTTCCAGAAAAACCATGCGAGGACTCAACAAAATCAGTAATTTTAAGATTGAAGGCTAGAACTATGAAAGACAATCCCCAGGCAGTTGATCTCCGACTAACCAACAATAAAGGCAATTCTTAATAAAAAAAAGACACACGGAAATGGTGAGGGACACGATATCTTTTTAAATAATTTTTCTACTACACATATCTACATTGTAACTACTAAATATTTTTGTTCGAGTTTCTGCTGAACATGTAACTGGACCAAATGTTTGTATGTATATGTATAAATAAATATCCTATATTATAATTTGGTTCTAGTACTTTTTGAATGTCAATATCTACCTTGAAACAATTGTGGAAAATTATGAAAGTAACCCCGCCATGTCCTAGCATTTACTCACTAAAAATATTAAAATCTAGTAGAGTCGTAGACCTACATTCCCGAGTGTTTGACACGACTATGGAGACTTCTTAAGAGTATTTATACTTCATAGGTTAATAGGTATATGAGAATTTGGGTTGCTTATAAAAAATTTAGACCAGAATAAAGTGCTCCATCGCCCTCAGCACATACAAAGGGGAAATGACGTGCAGGCCAGAAGAAATTTCTGTAACACGAGAACTGAATTGAAAAGTCTTATTTTTTGTAAAGTGACTGAGAAATATTTCTGTAACACAAGTATCTTTGTCCTATATTGATGGAAGCAGTAAAAGAATATGGGGTGTATGATATCTAAATTTTTATAAGAACTCGGTCCTTAGAGTTATAAAAATTTTAAGCAAACGTGCGCAAATGGATTTTGTTACTGTTTTAATTCGGATTGGGCTTGGGCCTGACAGATTTCATATTGGATCTTCTAAAAGGAAAAAAAACAAAAAGGTGGTTCTCCAAAGGGTTTCTTCTCTAAAATTATGATCGTTTGAATGAAGGAGTCCCATTGTTTCAACAGTCATGACCGATGATTGTTCGGTGATTCCAAACAGCCATCTTCTCCCCCCCCCCCCCCCCCCCCAAAACAGCCACAAATTCTCCTATAAAAGGATGACATATCAATCATTGTGTTGATTAAAAAAATTATGCGTTCCAGTAACATTCATACCTAGTTTTCGTCCATTCGTTATATGAGAGTTCTACGCAATTTTGCATTCGCCTGTCCAGCGGATTGAAGTGCTGCATCTACGTGATGAAAAGCGTTGTATCTTGAAAAACATTCGTCCAACAAATCCACGGCACTATTTTGGGGCCGATTTTGCTTTAAGGACATAGTATCAAATAATAGTTGATCATTCGAGATTTGCATTCTGAAAATTCCTTGCCTAAATATCACTCCTAACAATAATGACCAAACAATTTGGGCTTACCTGTTACTGCGTTTTTATGGAACTTCAATCCCTCTGAGCGAGAAGACCTGCAACATCTTCTATGACTTTGAAGTTTCATCATCAGAAATGCATCTTTGCATCACATTCCATTACTATGGACCGTTCCTATCAATTTTCTTGAAATCCTCCATTACATCTGATTCCTTTACTCTATACCAAATTCCATCTGATATGGAGACACATTAGTTTCCTCAGGCCAAAGATTCGAACTCGGTTTCTTCAACACTACCAACTCCAATACTCAGTGCATGGGAATATGGCATAAGAATGCTCTATGCCGGTTGTTTGGGTGGCAAACCAGGACAATACAAATCAAAAACTCATCCAGGGTATTAACGGGAAGCAAAATTGGAGGACTAGTTCTTCTCAACCAAACAGAACACATAATGTGGTCATCCAATTCATCAACAATAGCAGAAAACCTCAGTTTCCCACATATTAGATTCTGGAAACCTTGTACTTATGGACACCACTAACACGAGTTCAAGGACCTATATGTATCACAGATTTTCGAATAACCAATTAAACACATGGCTTCTAGTCATGAAACTGCAGTGGAATGCCGAAACGGGTCTAGACCAATACCTGACATCATGGAAAAGCAGCGATGACCCCACCTACGAACTTCAGAATGATGGTTTTGGCTCAGATGGTTCTCAGCCAAGGAGCAATCGAAATTTTTTGAATTGGGCTATGGACAGTGCCTGCTCCGACATTTGGGTTGCCCAAATTCTACCCTAGCTTGGTTGTCCATTAGTATTAAGTCATACAAGCCCCATTTTTTTTCCAGTGGGTTGTCTGAGCCCGCGGGCTTGCGGGGCTTATACCTGGCCGGCCTTGGCTGTGGAATGGTATTAGTTTCAATGGATTTCGTGTGGCCTCTCAGCTGATTTTTCCACCCGTTTTGGTACTTAATGAGGACAAATTTTATAGCATTCTGTATGCGGCTCCCAATTACACAGGTGCTACAAGGGTAACCTTGAACGAATCGGGTTTGGTTCATTGGTATGTGATAGTTATGGACGCTTTAAACCATAACAATGTGGTATCAGTCGGCATTGGTGACTTTGGCAATACAAGTCTTGCTGGTAAAGCTCAAGACAGTGCAGCACAGCAATAGCGAGGTAGCACAGCCGGATAATAGTTAGCTTAAGTAATTCAGCTGAGGATTCAGGTTAGAATATCTGCTAAAATGTAATGAGAATATTGGTCGTTGAGTGAGCCCGCAAAGGAAAGGTAAGTCGGCTCAATGTAATTAGTCACATGAATTGTGGTAGTATATATGCTAGGTGATGATGTATAGCTCAGCCAGGGAAGACATTTTTCTGGTTGAATAAGAACAGAACTTCTTCTCTTCATTTTCTTCTTAATGTTTCACTGTTTTTCTTTTGATGATTTTGATTTCTGGAGCAGAGAATTCCACATGGTATCAGACCTCAATCGACAAGAGTCAAGACGTGAATCTTGGTGATCATAGGTTCATCAAATCTGATAATCATGCCTCAATCCTTAATCTTTGTTGTATCAAATTTCAGTAACTATCAAACTGGATTTCACGAATTACTTGTGCAGAAAACACAAGTTCAAAATGAAACATGAACAAGTGGATACTATGGATATATCAATGGATCTGTCGTATGGCCATTTACAGAAATCATAGATTCGTCAGGAAAGCTTCAAATCTAGAATATGTTCTGTGGAATATTGTTGATAGTCAACTACTTTCATGCCTTGCAGCATCCTTGTCTCCGTCACAACGCTGTCTCATGTGTTGGGGTCTGAACATGCATTTCAAGTTTGAAAATTGCTTGAAACTAGATTTCAATTCATTAACAACTAACAAGATGGCATGTTCATGATCTGAAACAGACATAATCAGGGAATGTACACAGAAGTTAGCTCTAGCATTCAATCCCACATTGAAAGTTTACATAAGAGATCTTAGACATATAAGAAGCCATGTATGCTACTACTAGTAACTTGAGCTTAAGTGTTTTGTGTCATGTGATTAGGCTCTAACAAGTTATTGGGCGAATAATATGTATGGGGCGTTTACATTAGCAATAGCAAATTATACTCTTATGACGATGATATGATATTCCATGCTTTGCATGGACTTGCAACATGTGACGCCCAATGTAAACCATTAACCTAATAACTTGTTGAAATTAAGCCTAAGTTTCAAGTAGTAGCTTCCACGGTTCTTTATGTACCGGAATTACCCATGTAAACTTTCGATGTAGGACGAGGTTCACAATCTCCCCATTCTTACGACCTCTCGCCCTATCGCCCTCTCGAGGGTTTGAACATTAGAGTCACCATAGAATTTCACAGGCCTTTTTTCCTAGTGACTAAAGTCACCATCATACTTCACTGGTCTTTTCATAGTGTCCATACAAGCTCTCGGTCCTACTCAATCGTGTACACAGGTTACTTTGATACTATTTGTGACGCCCTATGTATACCACTAGCCCAATAACTTATTGGAGCCTAATCTTATGACCTAAAATGTTTAAGTCTAAGTTACAAACTGTAGCTTACATGTTCTTTATGTAGCCCAAGTTACAAGTAGTAGCCCAAGTTATAAGTTGTAGGTTACATAGTTCTCTCAGAAACCACCAGACTACCGATCTACATCTTGCCACCGACATCTCGCGATGTGCACCTCACCACTATTGTTGTTGCTATTGCTGCCTACCTGTCGATCTCACCTTTCAGATCATCTCTCACCGAACTTCTACCACCACAGTTGTCGGTATTGCTACCTCTAACCCCTTTGGTGCTGCGATCCACACCATCACTATGGTTGCTGCTATTGCTAACTCTCTCATCTTGGTTCTAATCTTGGCAGTACCTCTTGGTTTTGGTATATTGCTATTTCTTCTTATGGTAATAAGTTTTGTTTACATCTCTTATCTCTCGATATGACTGTTGGTAACTTTGGTTCTCTACAAGCTATCAACGTTAAGTAGGTTGGTACCAACCATAACTATTGGCCATATGTTATGAAAATTTTATCACTGTAAAAGAACTATGTGACTATGCTTCTAGTGATGCTACGATCCCAAAAGATCCTAAGGCGAAAATTTATGCTCCATCACTTTTGGTTTGGCGTATGACTCATACTAAGATAATTACTTTAATAAGTAATTTGTGGATCAGTTGATTGGGATAATTTTTTCAAATTTATCACTGCAAAAGAAATTTGAAATTATTTGTCCAAACTGTATGCTCAGTCAAGCCTTGCAAAATGTTAGGGTATTCGTGGCATTATCCTTCATCGGACAACCTCCAATTAGGGGTTGCTTCCCTTCTCCAGTCAAATAGTCTTTGTAGTGCCCACTACCTCACCTGCTCATCTATTACCTACTCCATAAACACAGGTGACTAAGAATTCATGTAGGTCTAAACCTTCATTTCGGATGGCAATGAATGAGTGTAGTTTTTATCATTACAAGGGACATTAGGAAATTGTGTGCCTCAAAAAGGGACTCAAACCCTCTCATTCGACTGGTTTCTCCTCCTCTCGACAATCTCAACAGTTTTCTCACTCTTCTATAGCTTTTGCCACTCCTACATCGCTAGTATTCCATTTTTTCCCTCATTTGAGTAGTTTCAAACATATTAGGCATTTCTATCAATCATTTAGCATGATCATCTGCAAGCTTCTGCTATGACCACCTTTTAGACAGGTTTGCATGGTTCTCACTCTAGAGGTACTCTACTCTCTACATAGATGTTTAACTCTGGTTTTTCTCACCATATAACTCCCCATATCTCTCTTCTTAGTAATTCTTCTTCTCCTTTCCTCTATTAGTATTGCCACAACAAATGACTCCCATATGGATGTTGTGTCTATTGGCTCTATTGCATCCTCTTCCCCATCTTACCCTAATATTTTTTGTGTTCTAACTAACTCTCAGCTTACTTTTAATTGATCAACTGTCTAATACCAGTTTCAATGTCTTATTTTCTTCTTCTAGTTGTGTAGGATTGGGTGTCAAAGAAGGAGATTGGGACCGGACGTGAGGTTAGTGATCTCTATCTTTTGGAAAGTTTGCATTTTGCGGTCGAGCCAGTTTCGACTACCTTATCTTCCTTTTGTTTGGATGAGAAGTCTTCTCTTTTGTATCTTTGACATTCTAGATTAGGTTATTTATCTATTGAACAGTTAACACTTTTGGTTACATATGGTGAGTTGGGAACTCTCTCTATTAGTGATATTTCTGAGTGCAATGGCTGTAAATTTGTAAAAAAATCTGCTTTATCATTCAATAAAAAAGCTCTTCTGTCACACCCCAAAACGGAGGATATGACCAGCCGTAACCCGCAAGACCTCAACTTGCGAAACACGCAGCCTCAAAATAATAAAAGTAATTAAATTATTAAATAATATCGCTTACCAAAAGACCAAGTTTTCATTTCACAAAATTCCAACCAAAAGTTCCAAACCAATCGTGAGCCATTACCATCTCACGAACCATCCAATAAAAATATACCTCCAAACAATAAATAGAATAACAAAATCTGGTTACGAAGAGTTCAAAAATAATATGCGGAAGCAATTAAATAAAATCCTAACACTAAATGTAATGTCCTATGGAGGTCAATAAAATAAATCCCATAATTCCACCAGAGTCCTTGTCTAACTTCCTGTATCGCCTGAAAATGAGGTGGAATAAATCCGTCAGCTAAAAGCTCAGTGAATGACAAACCATGTATATTACAATAAATTTCTAAAAGGGAATTAAAATAATTTATCTGTATAAAATAAAGCATAAGAGTGTACCACAATCAAATAAAATAAACAATGTTCTATTTAACCAATAATAAATCTCAATGGTGATCACAATCAGATATCCAACCAAACAACAAGGGGAACCACAAATACCAAATAGTACCGAATGCCAGTGAAATAAATAACTCAAAAATTGGATCCAATATCGAACTTAGAGTCACCACGAGTAGGCAGGCCGTGGAACTTTTCCCTAAGACGATCCGGTTAAGGTCACCAGGACGCACCAGGAACTTTTTCTTCAACCGTTGAGCATAGGGTCACCCGGCCTAGCCCGAGAATCTTCCCTATTGGCCAGAGTCAACCGCACACAGAGGATTAATTTCCCTAGACTTCCAAAAATATGTTCCCAATTAATATCCGAAAAGTTTTCACCAAAAAGACCATTCAGAGAATTAAATGATTCAAAGAACACCAATCATATGCCGTTTGATTAACGAGATACCAAATATACTTCCAATTTTATAAGAAATAAATACAACTTTTAAAAGAATATTTTTAAGGAAACAGATAGATTTCGAAAGTACGTAACATACTTAACCATTCACCTGAATCGGAGGGTGATACGGTCGAACAATGCAAAATGAGGCTAACCTGTTGCACAATAATTTACCCATAAAATCAAACAAAATACTATGTATACAAATTAGATACTATTAACACTTAAACCTATATTAATTGGTCCTAAGTTTCTAGCGCCTCCTGTAACAACCAAATTCATATCCATATCCCTAAGTCATGTAACCCACACATGTTCACAGCCACCGAATCCACAAACCACCAAATCATTTTTATTCCTATCAAGTTCACAAAGAACTCCACCTAGCAAAATATCAAATTATAATATATGTACATATGATCATTATCTTATGTCATGACTGTCAAAACCCAACACCTAACCTACCGCTTGACACTGCATCATCGGCCCACTACCGTTTATCACAAAATCAAAAGGCTTAGCTACCCACTCATCCAAATAAATACAAACCCATCCATATAACTGATGTATGTAAATTGCAATAAAAAAAACTAAGAGAGAGAAAGACCAATCACTACACCACAATTTCTACCCACCGACATATACCAAGTAAACCCAAATTTCATCTTGTTTTTGCACTACCAAGTGTAAGGTAAACAAGAGAAGAGAATGAAAAGATAAAATTAAACAAAGAACAGAAGAAAACGAAAAGGAAAAGAAACGATGATGAGAATACCAACTAATAAGCTTTCCAAAGACTCTCAACCACAAGGTGTGTTCCAAAACTCTGTCAAGCCCTAATGGCAGAATTCCTAGTATTATATGATAAATTCTAATAACCAAAAGCCCATTATCTAGGTATCTGGGCCTTAAAAGAGAAAACCCTAATAGTCCTATATTAAACTATTACTCCAAAAATATATAATGAACCCAATATAATTATTTTATCAAAATAGAACTTGTACTCCCTAAATTATAATCATGCGAATAATGAAAATAATATAAATAAAAATACTCAACTGGGAGTCCAAAATATAAATATAAATATATATATATATATATATATATATATATATATATATATATATATATATAAAATTAGCCAATACAAAATAGTTTTGTACCATAAAAAAACAGTGCTTCTAATTTATAAAAATAATAATTAATTAAGGTCCAGACAAAAAAAATTTTAAATTTTAAATTCTAAGTTAAGTATGTTAGGCAAAAGTTGGGGTGTAACATTATTCCCCCCTTAAAATAAATTTCTTCCTCGAAATTGATAAATTTAAATATAATAGAACATCTACAAATATTGCGAGCGTATGTCAAAAGTATATAAGGTGAAAACATATGGTTTACGTCGACGAACTCTTAAAAATGAATCCCCTTTTTTTTGGATAGTTTCTTAAAAATCCAATTCACAATTCCCATTTACGAAAAGTTTGTGACCAAAATTCTAGCAGCACCATAATAAAAATCTGATATATAAACAACTCTATTACACCCAAGTTGAGATCTCACAAATCTCACCACAGTCAAGGTTTCAAAGGAAATCACTCTCTCCAAAAACATTCATGTGAACATGTCAACTATGCAAAAACTCCCAAAACTCCATAATCATCAAATAACCATGACTTGGACTACTCAGTTCCTCAATGGATCCAACAATATTACATCCAAATACATCTAATCTAATTTCTAATCCACCACGACTCATCATCAATCAATGCATTAACCACTACAACAAAGTTGACCTATTGTGACGAAATCAAATGACGAAATTTAATTTCGTCTCCAATTGAAGATAATTGGCGAGGAAAAAAATATTTTCGTCACCATTAATAAATAGTCTTCAACATCAGGTGACAATATTTAGTTTCCACGCCAAACATAAATTTTTAGCGACAAAATATTGATTTTTGTCGCGAAATTTAAGAAAGAATAGCTGAATAAACGACAAACAAAAGAAATTCGTCGCAACCAAAAAAAAGCGCGGAACTTTTTCCTTCGCGCCAAATTGGAAGAAGATTAGGTGACGAAATATTTTGTAGCCAAAACAATTTCTGTAGGCGACGAAAATCATTTTAACGCCTAAAATTTCGCGGGCCTCCCACACAGTTAGCGGGCTTCCTGAAAAGATTTGATGAGGAAATAGTTTGTGGGGAAATATGCTTCAGATTTGGAGAGGAATTATTTTGTCTAGGAAACTATTAAGTGGAGGAAAATTACTATAATGCCATTATTATATTTTTTTAGGTTTAACAGGTCTGTCAAGTCTATCCTCGTTGAGAAACTGGGGAGATCGCGAAGCTGAGCAACTGGAGAGAGGCGAAGCTGAGCGACTGGAAGGACACCGGCCGATTGGTTCACTTCTCACCTCCACCGGCCGATTGGTTCACTTCTCATCTCCACGTCGTCGTAGAGCAGGCCGCTGGCCGTCGAATCCAGGCGGAGAGACGAAACAGCGTACTGTTGAGACGCTGAGCGTATTTCGCCGTTCACTTCTCAACTCGGCGGTGCTCTCACCGTTCTACTCCTCCGGAGGGGCTTCTCTATCCTTCTCTGCTTGGGTAGGTTTGTCTACACTTCAGATTTTGATTTTACCATTTCTATGTATTTGAGGGTTTACACTCTGTATTTTCTGCTACTGCTTACACTCTGTATTTACCATTTCGATTTCACAACTGATTGGTGTTGGAGCTCTGTTTATGGAGTGGTAAAGGTGGGATTGCGTTGATGATAATCCTCCACTACCAAACGCTTTGGATTTTTAGTTCTTAATTTTTTTGGTTGATGTTTACTTGTGATTTGGGCTGGAAGTTTCCAGCTCACTCAGGACGGTATGCTCCGTCGGTGGAGAAGGCCATGCACCATTTCCATTGCCTGCCTTATGAACTCCTTGTAGATTGATATCTCTTTCTTGTTATTCTAAATTGCCACTTTTTTTTTCGATCACACCCGGGACTGATGATGGTTACACCATAAATGGTTGAGTGAAGATACCTCATATGCCGTGGCTTTTTCCTTCTTTCGTTTTCCATTACCCTTTCTGCGATTGAGTGAGATTTGATTGTAAACAGTGTAATTGATTGTTTTACCTAGTTATTGTATGCTACATATGAGGTACTCCAGCCGTTTCTGTTATGCCTTCTTACTAATCAAACTAGTTGCAATTGTTCGTGGAGCTTTAACCATGGTTATTTTGTGATTGTATGTGGATTGTCAACATACAATGCGAGTATCTGTTTACTTAACATAGGCATAAACCTTAAAGGGCTGTCTGATTGGCTGGAATGGTCATGGGATTGGGCAACAAATCTTGGGGGCGGGCGGGAACCGTTTCAAGCATTTGAATGCAACAATAACATTTGCTCCAAACATGGTCATGGATTTCCATTTTTCTTATCATTGCCGTTAAGCCATGGTTTGGAACTAGGGAAAAGAGTTGGAAAGAGGGAAGAGGAAAGAAAGGAAAAGGAAGATAAAATGTGAGAAGCACATTGCTTTGTCCTTGGTTTGGGAGGGAAAATATGATGAATGCAAATGTGCTTTTCTTTAATTTTTTTTACCTAGTTATCCATAGAAACATGAATAGTATGTATGCAATTTCATTTCACCTTGACCTCCTTCAAAACTAGATCCGAATTTCGCATTATGTTTTGGACACCAATCCTTTATGTTTCTCTTCCAATCTACTGAGAAAGAAGACATGGAATGAGATAATGTCATGTACACCTTTCCGTGTTGTTTCTGCTCCAAGAACTGAGAAACAACACAAGGAACGAGAGTTTTATCCTTGGGTCTAATACTAATACTACTGATACTGTATGCACAATCAGCAGTGATTGGTAATGTCTTACACATATTATATCAGTACCTGTTAAGCTTTAATTTGTAGGGTTTCCGTCCAGTGGTTCCTGTTATTAATTTTACTGGCTGTTACATTAGCACACTTTGATTCCTGTAGGCACACCTTACTATACTTGAATTTCTGCCACTTTAAAAATAGGAGTTCAAAGCTGCGTTTATAGTTTTCAGTCTGCTTAGAAAGCATTATTTGTGTTTGTTGTATCTCTGCATTTCTTTAGTGATGTTATGAGAGTGGACATCTTGTTCATGGAGCCATTTTCTTAGTTCTAAGTTGTGACAGCATTATTTGTTATCAGGGAGCTACTGATTGCTTTCTCTGATTCTTCGACATTGGGTTCAATCCATTTTGCATCAAAGCCTCCATCACTAGGTATGTGAGTACATTCCCCAATTTGCTCTGTAGTTTTTTATGTTTACTTTGTCAATATTGCACTCGTATTCTGGGTTCAGACACTTGGACCTAATGGATTAGGGCCTAGCCTTTCTGTCTTTCTTTGTTTGCATTAATGGCTAAATTGGAAGGAAATCAACGGAATGTGGACTTGTTTGTGTGATTCTTGCTAGTGTGCATCTTTAAAAAGTCATTTTTTAGTCTTAGATTTTATCCAACCCTCCCCCCACCCCCACCACACACACACACAACATTCTCTCTTTCTGCATGCATTTTGTCGTGTGAAGTTTTTTGGGGGTTGGATTTGCGTATAAAGAACCTAAACCTTAAGGAAAAACAAAATGAAAGTTTATGCATGTCACCAAAAAAGGAGAAGTATAAGTTTCAAACCAAATCGTTCGCTTGTTAAGTTTCGGATGTAGGCATAATACAATAATTGTTTTAAGCACTTTTTGCTATGCATTATTGTGTGTAATCTGGAATATGTTCTGTTGGTGGGACAGACGACGTGCAATACTGAGGCAGCGAATGATAGAGGTTGCTAACTAGCGATCTAAAGCCTGCCTTTTGTATAATATATTGAGGCCTCCCTCTCTTTCTCTCACTCTATCACACACAAATTGTTAAAACAAAATAAAGACATTCAATTTCTGAAATGGTTATAGAATCCGGACCATATATATTTTCCTATCAACCCATTTTGTTACGCTTGTGGTTAAGAGAATACATTGCAAGTTTGAAAAAAATAGTTTGGAGCTAAACTAACTCGAAAAACATGGACTTGTAAATCCCTCCTCGAGACTCAGTTTTTGAACTTTAAAGCCTACATTTTTTCGTTGTTAATAGACTGTTAGGAAAGGTTTTAGGGTTTTTTTCCACACTTTTTTCATTCATAATTTTATTGAATCTGCCCTCACATTACCTTGGGGTATGTGGTCTTACGGTGTTAATAATCCCCTCACTATAAGACCAAGTACTCCAACATGACCTACCTATTGTATTTTGAAGTTGAATGTTGGACAATAGGGGCGATTAGGGTGAAGGTACACATACTATCTTTTGTCCTCCTTCCACCTTCTGGCTTCAACAGCTGTGGTTGGTGATGTTGACCTTGAGGTAGAATCCTGTGGTAAAGAGTGAAACACTAGAAGTTCATATATGTTCTCCTCCTCTTAGACTTGGCTTTAGAATTGAGTTACATGTTATAATATAGGAATTAACTATACATATACATGACACATAACAATTGCCTATCCTTTTATGGACAACATAAATAAACATGTGAAACATATTTTTGTGTGTCCCTCATGTGTGCACCACAATTTTTGCAAATTACCCTGTCCATGTGTCCGGCCAATAATCATGCTTAGGCCTCTTACATTTTTTCAAATTTACATTAAGAAACATCCCATTAGAATATTTAGAGAATAACAAAACAATAAATCAGATAAGGTTAGGGATAATATGGAGGGTCTAATAAACAAATATAGAAGGGAAAGTTAAATAATTTACTGATGTGGTCTACCCTGTAAGAGTCGTTACCTCAATGTATGGCATTTGTCTGGCTACATGATTCACTAATTGCATCAGTTTCAAGAAGATGGGCAATGTACGACGACGGATTGCCTGCCTCATGCCATCATCATTTTGGATTTGGATGGTTTTGGTTGTTTATGAGTTGTAGTAGTGTATTGGAAGTCTATAACTATTCATTCCATGGAGCATCAAGTGCTGATTGAGTTAGGATTTTTACAGAAACAATTTCGTGTCATAATCTTTTGGTTTGATTATTGGTTTGAGGGTTCTGTCTGTGTTACTGTTTCAAGCTAATTTTGAGTGGTGGTTTTTATGGGTAGCCATTAGTGTCAACATGTCTATGCCCTGGTTTTTTTAAGGTTGACTCTAAGCTCACCTTAAACTTGATGACATCAACCTCACATTTCATTAATTAACAGAAATGGACAAGAGTTGGATGAAATTGGGCCTCACAGTTG
The DNA here is from genome assembly GCA_019985065.2 of Arctostaphylos glauca. NCBI lineage: Eukaryota > Viridiplantae > Streptophyta > Magnoliopsida > Ericales > Ericaceae > Arctostaphylos > Arctostaphylos glauca. The sequence goes on from JAHSPW020000012.1 coordinate 25,949,439, forward strand.
ATGGCAGGATGAGTGAGCCATATTTTGCTGGTGTGAATTCGTTTCTTGATTTTGCAAAGGCAACTGCTGACCCACAAGGTAATATTTTATGTCCGTGTCGGAAGTGTGTGAACTACCGTCGGCATAACCCACGAGATCTGCACTTTCATTTGATGAAGCATGGGATTATGCAAAGTTACACTATTTGGCATGAGCATGGGGAACAACGTGTAGCAAACCAATCTCAGCCTCATGAAACGGGAAACAATGAGGAAGCAGGTCTAAGTGGTATTGATGCCTTGGTGGAAGACCGAATAAGAGGGGAATCAACAGATACAACCCAGAGGGAGGAGGTTCAAAAGTTCAACAAATTGTTGAATGATGCCAAGCGTGAAGTGTACCCAGGATCTACAGATTATACATTGTTAAAGTTTGTAATTGAGCTACTCAGTATGAAGGTAATGAACAGCTGGAGCAACACTTCCGTTGACACGTTGTTGAAATTCTTGACTAAACTCTTACCAAAGGTTAACTTGGTGCCTAAGTCAACTTATGAAGCGAAGAAGATACTTCGTGACTTGGGCTTATCGTACGAGCTCATTGATGCATGCAAAAATGATTGTACACTTTACTGGAAAGAGAATGAAAGACTTGATAAATGTCCAAAATGTAAGTTATCTAGGTATAAGATCAATCGTGGCAAGGGCAAGAAGATTCCTCATAAGGTTTTGCGTTACTTTCCTTTGACACCAAGGTTGAAAAGATTGTACATGTCGAGGAAGAGAGCCGAGGACATGAGATGGCACAAGGAAAAACGTGTGGATGGTGGTGAATTGAGGCATCCAGCTGACAGTCAAGAGTGGAAAGACTTTGATATGCAACATACTAAGTTTTCTGAAGACCCTCGCAATGTGAGGCTTGGATTGGCAGTTGACGGATTCAACCCTTTTGGGAATATGAACAACTCCTATAGCATGTGGCCTGTCATTCTTACTCCTTATAACCTCCCACCCTGGTTGGCTATGACAGAGCCATTTTTCATGTTGACACTACTTATCCCAGGAGATAAGCAACCGGGGATAGATATTGATATCTATATGAGACCTTTAGTGGACGAATTAAAGGAGTTATGGCAAAATGGTTCTCTAACTTACGATGCCTCAAGTGGTGAGACTTTTCAAATGCGTGCTGCTTTGTTGTGGACAATACATGATTGGCCTGCATTTGGTGATTTGTCTGGGTGGAGAACAAAGGGTCATTATGCTTGTTACACTTGCAATGATGAACCTTATTATCAATCTTTGAGAAATAAAACTGCATACATGAACCATCGTTGTTATTTGCCTGAGAACCATCCTGAACGGCGAAAGAGGGGAGCCTACAATGGTAAGCAAGAGAAGCGAAAGAGATCTTTGGAGTTACCTTTGGAAAAAATACAAAAGCAGTTGGATTCTATTAAGGGTTTCAGTTTGGGAAAGGATCCATTCAACAAGAAAAGACCCCGTTTTGAACCAAACTGGACAAAGGTAAGCATTTTGTATGAGGTATCATACTGGAAGAAACGGAAGCTAAAACACAATACTGATGTCATGCATGCAGAAAAAAATTTCTGTGAAAATGTCATTGGAACAATGTTGGGCATTGATGGAAAGAACAAAGACACAGACAAAGCACGCAAGGACTTGGAAGATATGGGTATACGGAAAGAGTTGTGGCTGCAAAAACTTCCTAATGAAAAACATATGAAGCCGCGAGCAAGCTTTTCATTGTTACCTAAAGAGAGGGAGGCTTTCTTTGATTTCTTAAAATCAGTCAAGTATCCTGACGGTTATGCGGCAAATTTATCAAGGACAGTGAATTCAGCAAATGGTAGATTGAATGGCTTGAAAAGCCATGATTGTCATGTACTCATACAAAAAATTCTACCAATAGGCATGCGGGGTTTTGTGGACAAGGAAATTAGTACAACATTATTTGAGTTAGGTGGCTTCTTCCAAGACTTGTGCTCTAGGACATTGAGAGAGAGTGATTTAGAGCAACTAGAGGAACGTATAGTCTACATACTATGCAAGCTTGAAAAGATTTTTCCTCCAGCTTTCTTTGATGTAATGGTGCACTTAGCTGTTCATTTGCCGCGTGAAGCTATTCTTGGAGGACCAGTGCAATATCGATGGATGTATCCAATCGAAAGGTAATTGATCGCAACCTAAGTGTGAATTGAAATGTAATTATGTCGCATGTGTAATCTTAGTCTGAACTTGTTTTAGGTTTCTTGGAAAATTAAAAAGCTTTGTTTCCAACCGTGCTCGACCAGAAGGTTCGATTGCAGAAGCTTACATTGTTAAGGAGTGTATTACATTTTGTTCAACGTACCTAGATGGGATTGAAACCGTTCATAGTCGACCCGAACGGAATGAAGATCGTGGTGAACATCGACAAGGATTGACAGTATTCGCGGGAACAGCTCGACCTATTGGGTTGGGCACAAGGGACAGTGACCAGCCACAGGAGCTTCGTGATATTGCTCATTGGTTTGTGTTGTACAATAGCCCCGAGTTGGAGAAGTATTTAGAGTACGTGTTTCTAATATTTAGACATTTTTTTCTTTTTTAAAGTATTATTGGCAATGGTTAATAATTGTATTTTTACCCATTTCTCACATTCTTTGTGTAGGGAACACAAGAGTCTATTAGATGTTCCAAGTGGACAACAAATACTAAATATGCAAAGAAAAGAATTTCCCAAATGGTTCAAAGAAAGAGTAAGACTTTTTAAAATTTGCGACAAGCTAACTACTGAAAATCGATATAGAGTTGTGTTTAGCTAACTTAATCATTTTCTTTATCCTCTCTGTGGTTGTAGATAAATAGGCTGAGGCTTGATGAATCACCAGAGGCAACCGACGACCTATGGTCATTAGCAAATGGTCCTAATTTGCTAGTGAAAGAGTATTCAGGTTGCATTATTAATGGCGTGAGGTTCCATACTAAAGAACTTGATAATCGTCGTACAAGTCAGAATAGTGGTGTGCTTGTAGAAGGGGACCATGAGGGAGAGATGCACAACTTTTATGGTCGTTTGACCAATGTTTGGGAGGTTGAGTATATGTTTGGTAATAAAGTAGTTTTATTTCAATGTGAATGGTATAACACCAACAACAAAAATGGGAGAAGTAGAACAATACGCATCGATACATATTGCACAAGCATTGATGTCAATAGTCGGTGGTATCAAAATGATCCGTTTATTCTACCGAGTCAAGCGAAACAAGTATTCTATGTAAACGATACAAAATGGGGTGAACCTTGGCAAGTCGTCCTATTGGTTCAACATAGAAGTGTGTTTGATGTACCAGAAATGGGTGCTGCAGAAGGATTAGATACCCCAGAATCTAGTGTTGCATTCCAACAAGAAAACATGACATCAGCGGTCCCAATTAACATTGAAGATGATATTCGATGTTATAGGGACGACGTTGAAGCTGAGGATATTTTGAGGACTGGACCATTAGATAAAGCGATAGAAGGAGAAACAGACGACGAACTTGATGGAGAGCATGAAATACCTAATGATGATATGGATCCCGATATGGATTATGATATGTAATTCTCATTTATGTGATGTATATGGACGATGGTTATTAATAGTGAAGTCATTTATGCATACAGATTATTGTTCTTAAGTTTTGAAGTCATTTATGCATGTGAATCATTTCTTTTCCATTTCTCGGTTTTACTTGCGTATATGTACTTGATTTCAGCATTGGTTCACATCTCTTTGTTTCATGAGTATCTGTTTCTGTATTTTTTGATGTCAATTTATGGTTCAGAGTTGTGAAAAATGTCCAAAAGCGGAAAACAATGCCTCCCACCAGGTTTTCTAGCCCAACAGAAGAATCTAACAGAGTATGAGAAGCAAAGAAATAAGAATATCAATTCCAACAATAGAAAATTGGAAGAGTTGCGCTTGAAGAAGATATCAATTGCTTTGATGGGTTCGAGTGAGCCCAACCATACAAATGAGAATGGAAAACGAACAAGGGTTGAGGAGGAGGATGATGATTATAGACCATCAGATGATGAGGATGAAAGCGATGATGACTCTATTGGTTCTAGTGAACATGAGGTATGTACTATCAAAATTGAAAGAGTTACACTATTAGTTCTACATGGATAGTGTATGTTCATTTCATATTTGTATATATCTGAATGATACAGGCAAAATGGTTTGTGCTTCTTTTGAATTATCGTCTATTCATGTTGGTTCTCTTGTGTTATCTATTTATACTTCTGCAATTCGTATTATTTTATGTTAGGTCACAGAGATGCCACCCGAGCGGCCTGAACCGTCACTACTTCAGTTACATCATGAAGCAACTAATGTCCCTGAAAGGCTAACAAGGTCGACTACGTGTCTACAAGTGGGTGACCAACCTTCACCGTCTCTCAATGTTGAACTGCAAAGTGAGACAGCACCCATTACCCAACCCTCGCCATCTACTGGTAATATATGAACTTCTAACATAAGTCTAAATTGTAAAAGAATTTAGAATGATGTATAGTTTATTTTATTTTATTTAGATGTATTTATGCTTGTTCACTTAATTCATTTGATGTCATTATACTAGCAGTCGATAGACGTGGTCGTGGACCAACGCGGGGCTTAGAGGTCCAAGAATTAGTTGAAAAAAGAGGAAAGTTACCTGTTCCCATCCCACAAGAGTTTCGTGCGCCCGTAGGAAACTATGCTGCTAAACTAGCCTCAAAAATTGGCCTCGAAGTCCGGACTCATTTGGCAAATCTCAGTGTCCCCAAATGGAAGGCAGTCGACGAAGCTGTTAAGGCTCCTATGTTTCAACGTATAGAGGTAATCTATGTAATTTCTAACTTATTTTAACATTATTTGCCTCTTATCCAACAATAAAGCAGCTTCCATATTTTGCGTCTTTCCCATTTTTAGTTGCAATATCTAACTATTTTTGTCTTTCGTAAATGTACGATCGATATTCCTAACTTCTCGTATCATCTTTGGTAGGATCAATTTGACCTGCAAGGCGATCCCATTGATGTTAGTAAGACGCTAACAACACACTTTGGACGAAGATTGAGTGACTTCTCCTACAGGCTTCACAGAAAATACAAGCAAATTAAGAAAGCTAAGGGGGAGGAGTATGCTAGAAACCACCCACCACCTCAAGTCAACCTCCAACAATGGACAAGTCTAATTGATGACAAGTGGAGTGATCTAAGGTTTCAGGTAATCTCTTTAACCCACCACCTCAAGTGCCCCATTGGACTGGTGCTACACATCAATTCCCCCATGCCATTTTTCTCAATTTGTCGTCATGTTCTGCGCATTGTCTATTCTAACTATGACATTCGTTTGGGTGGTCTCCTTGTAGAAGAGATCAGAGATAAATATTCAAAACAAGAGCAAAAGTAAGTCAAAACATAGATGCGGTTCAAGATCCATTCCCGTAAGGGTACATAAGGTAAATTTTCGTTTACCTCTCAATTTTAATAAAATCATGGATATGCTTAACGAATTGATTGTTTTCAAATTCAATCGACCAGATGAAACAAGATAGTGGTGTTGAGCCCGTGCTGAAAGATGTTTACAAATCCACACACTATAATGAAAAGACACAACAATGGATTTCCGAGGAAAGCAAGAAAAATTTCGTACGTATATCTACTTATTTGTTGTGTTAGTTAAATTTTTTTAGATAACAACTTACCATTGTATATTGTTCCATTATCTTTTAATGACAGGATAAGATGGAACAGATAGAGGTTGAACAATCTTCCCAGCCTGATGCAACCCCGATGACACAAGAGGAGTTGTCCAGGATTGTACTTAAGCCAAGAGCAGGCTATGTGAAAGGACTAGGTATGAGGCCTAAGTCCTCTCTTAGGACCACTGTTGTAATTGCAAACAATGACGAATATGTGTCCCGCCTAGAGGCAAAGGTACAAGAGCAAAACGAGAAAATTTTGGCTCAAAAAGCGCAAATATCGGCACAAAAGGAAGAAATATCAGCACACAAGGAGGAAATATTGGCTCAGAAGGAGGAGTTGCAAACACATAAGAATTCTATAGTAGAACTTTTGGAGGGTAAAAAACAGCAAGAAGAAGCCACAGCTATGATCATGGATTTTTTGAGACAACAAGGGGGCGGGTTCAACCAGTACGTTGCATGTTCAAGGACCACAGCTTGCTGGTTAGTATATTAGGTTCATTTACTTTGCAAAATTTTGGTTTTTTGTTGGTTGCACACTTCACATAATTCCATACTTTGCAAAATTAAAAACAATGCTCTATTCTACTTCAATAATACATTCTACTTAGAGGACATAGCAATAAGAGGTTAATCTGAAACTTACAGAGGACATAACTACTATGCAAAGCAAATTAGAGGACCACCAGAGAAAGGGGAAACAAAAAAATGACGTGTTTTGTTGGTCATGTCCTGGATATTTCGTGTCATATCTTGTGCTTTTGGTTCGTTTGGTAGTGGTAGAAAGGCTATGATTTTGGGGTTACCTTACTGATGGTTGTAGTGTGTGTTGTTGATTATGTAATGAATGTCTATAAATGGGTTAGCTGTCATGCCTTGTGTTCCTACTACAAGGTTGCCTGGGTCTGCTATTGAAAAACCAGCTGCACATGGTTGGCATTACAAGAAAAGAGCTGGAAACAGCAAGGGCGTCACATGCATACACGGCTATTGTATCTGCTATTGTATCTGCTATTGTTTCTGCACATGGTTAGCTGTCATGCCTTGTGAATTGCTATTGTTTCTGCTATTGTATCTGCTATTGTATTCTGATTTATGTTTCTTCCATGTATGGGTGTTTCTTTTAATGTGAAACACCTAAGACAACTCTAACATGAAAAGAGCTGGAGAACTCAAAACTTCCTAGAAGTTAGTTATGTTTACCATTCCTTAGATATAACCTCCTAATTGACTTGAGGACATAAGCCTTTGTAGGTTGCTAAACCGATGCACTATCTGGTATATATCAAGATGGTTGAACAATAGAATGCAACTTTTTCCATTAATTGGACTTCTTTATAAAATAAAGCACAGAAAAATCAAGAGACATCTCACCTAAAACGGGAGTGATAAGCAACATTTGTTAAACATCAATGAAGTACACAAGTCATTTAGTCCTCCCATAAGCTACATAATGTACTTGTTCAGGAAAATAAGGAAATACCGTTGCATGTCTTTCCATTTGAGGCTGTGACAATGTCTCCAGGCCTCATACCAGTTCCACTTATCATATTCTCACAAGCTGCAACAATGAAATGAACCTGCAAGTAAAAGATAAACTATTAAGCCAAAATCATATTGACTAGACTTGATTGCTCAGAGGTTGAAAGTTAAGAAAGAAAGTAAATGAGAGAGAGGGAGAGAGAGCATGATCACCAGGCAACTGAACTTATTAGGATATGGTTACCTCTACTCCTGCTGGTTTGATTTGACCAAGAGCTTTTGCAGCACCCAGAACTGCTACTGCACCAAGAGAAGTTGCAATTTATCTCTAAGGCAGATTAGACTAGTATTTCACTGCTCTAGTATTTTTTGTTTATGTGGAAAGACTTGGCAAAGTTAAACGCCATAAACTCATGACACTTTTTTTTGTTTTTGTTTGTTGTTTTGACAGATTACATAAGCACAAGGTCGGCGGCTTAATTAGGTGACGCAGGATCTTTTTTTGACGATGCAAGCTTGTTTTTGAGATGACGTCCTTAGTACATTTTGGTTTATTTTTGTGGTCTTCCATTGTACACATGTTAATTTTGAAGGGAAATATTAGTATTTATCTTTTTGTGCTGTTAAGGAATGTATATGTTGGTTTGACGAACGTAATTGGTTAATGAAACTTCTTTTTGAGATGATGTCCGAAGTTGTATGTTGGGTTTTTTGGTTGGACATGTGAATGATTCTGTTTGAGCAGGGATAAAATGATACAAATGAGTATCATTCCATATATTTGACAAATATATATGATTTATTTGCTTATATGTTGCTACGAACTAATTCCTCACCAATGCCTATCCTACAAGTATTTGCCGACGAAATATTTTGTCGTATAATGCCATGATTTTCAGTGTTAAAATATTTCCTCGTCTAATGTTTATATTTTCAAGGAAACATTTTCTAGCTAGGAAAGGCAAAGATTTGACGTGAAAACTTTTCGTGTGTCTAAACCAATTCGTAGCAAAAATAAATTCTGGGCTGTTAATTATATGTTGCTACGAACTAATTCCTCACCAATGCCTATCCTACAAGTATTTGCCTACGAAATATTTCGTCGCATAATGCCTTGATTTTCAGTGTCAAAATATTTCCTCGTCTAATCTTTATATTTTCCAGGAAACATTTTCTAGCTAGGAAAGGCAAAGATTTCACGTGAAAACTTTTCGTGCCTCTAAACCAATTCATAGCAAAAATAAATTCTGGGCTGTTAATTATATGTTGCTACGAACTAATTCCTCACCAATGCCTATCCTACAAGTATTTGCCTACGAAATATTTCGTCGCATAATGCCTGATTTTCAGTGTCAAAATATTTCCTCGTCTAATCTTTATATTTTCCAGGAAACATTTTCTAGCTAGGAAAGGCAAAGATTTCACGTGAAAACTTTTCGTGCCTCTAAACCAATTCGTAGCAAAAATAAATTCTGGGCTGTTAATTATATGTTGCTACGAACTAATTCCTCACCAATGCCTATCCTACAAGTATTTGCCTACGAAGTATTTCGTGGCATAATGCCTTGATTTTCAGCGTGAAAACATTTCCTCGTCTAATGTTTAATTTTTCCGGGAAACATTTTCTAGCTGCAAAGATTTCACCGCAAAACTTTTCGTTGTCCCGAAACCAATTATTAGCAAAAATAAATTCTGGACCGACGAAATACGTTTGTCGCCAATTACGTTTAACTAAACCAATTGTCCACGAAAAAATAATTAGCGTTGAAAATTTTTGTAGTCAAATATTTTTAGCTGAACTAATTAGGGACAAAATAATTCATCGCAAATAAAAAAATATTTCAGTGACGAAATATTTCGTCGTTTATTAATATAGAATTATTAATTGTAGTACCATGTTTACGACGAAATCGTTATAGGGCGAGGAATTATTATGATATTTTGTGAGGAATTATTTCGTCGTTAAATCAAACTTAAAGTCGACAAAACGTTAGTTTCCTCGCGTAGGGGTTTTTTGCGTGAAAGTAACGCCGACAAATAGAAACGAGAAATATTTTCGTGGGGTATTAGATTTGCAACGAAACTGGGCTATTTGACAACGAATTTGTTTCGTTGTTATAAACCTTATTTGTTGTAGTGAACCAAGATAACCATAACCAATCATATCAAGCCTTCTAAGAAATTCAAAATCTCCATAACTTTAGTCACATGTTCATTCTTCTATTCAGCTAAATATTGGGCTAATCATCAAATAACCATATTAAATTTCTCAAGGAAGTCTATACTCTATGTGTTCCACCAGACTACCTCATCATATACAAAAAAGACATTATCAACATTCCATTCATGACGAGCACCAATCAGTGACTATACGTTACACTTCTAAACATTTATAGCTTTGTCAAAAACTGCTGAACAAGACAGACACCTAGTTCATAGAATTTGTATGCCCATCAATTCCTAAAAGGTATAGCTACAACGCTCCATCAATACTAAAAGGTCTCAAATTTATCTTGTTATGTCAAAATCGAATATCCAATTTCTAACTACCATATATAATTTCTCTTTCACATCCAATACCATGGTAGTCTATCAACTCTTTGAAATACATCCAAGTAATTATTCCGAATAAAAATCTTTGTAACATTTTGCTACCATCCACCGCAATAAAATAACTAACATATCTACAAAAATTTCTTTTGAATAATATTCCAAGTTCCTCTAAAAATGACTAACTCAAAATTGAAAAAAAAAAGAAGATAATCCACCAAGCTCATCCATCAAATCTCAAGTTAGCATAGTCCTGAAAAGGATCAAAAATAATTCTAGCCCAAACCAAGTAAGTCAAGCTCTAGGACCCTCAATAGTTAACTAATACTATCCATTAAACCTCAAGACCCAGATCAGCTATCAACTCCATAGACTTACAAAGGTTATATATACAGTAGCACAAGTCCTGTAATACAAATAGATCTCGTCTCATCATAGATTAAATCTAATCAAGTACACATCGCACAAAATAACACCAAATGTAATTTACATAGTTTAACTATTCTCAAATTCACTAGTCCCATTAGTGTAAACAATCATACTCCAAATATGAACCGGAGGTATCGAGTCAGCCTCCACCAAGTGCTCAATCCAACATTATAAAAAAATGCAGCAAGACCATAATTTTTGAAATCAGTCTACTTAATACCAACCATCTCAATCTTTCCATAAATACCAATGATGCTACTAGAAGGATACATCTTATCAAATTTCAATTACAAATCTGATTCTATTTAACTAAGCACTCAAAGAAATAAAAATATTATGGACCATTGTATAAATATCTAAAACCTTATCAATTACCAAACTTCAATAGGGTCATCAAAACTAAGTAATCAAAATTTCTAGCCCGCAAACAACAATTTTCATAAATAGCCACACACACTACCGCTTCCAAAATCTTTAATTCATCCATAAACCTCATGCACTAAACTAAAAATATAACTCCATAGATTTTTATTTAATTTTTTTTATTTTTTCACTTGAACTTCTCTCGATGATGATCACTACACAGCCGTATGTCTAATTTATCCCAAGGAGTATGAGTTCCCAAAATGACGAATGATCAAGTTTGCTGATAGTCCATATTCACTTCAGTGTCACGTTACAAATTTATCTCTCAAGTTTACCCCCACACAATCTTCTACATGTGAAAACTCTCACAATCACAAGATACTGATACTAATTCAAAATTACAATCGATAAGCTCTATGTCTTCATTTTACCACAATTTCTCAAAACGTATCCTGATAATCCACTTCTATAAACCAACAACAACTCATGCATTCTCATCCTATTGCAACCATAAAATGTCGTTACCACCCAAACACTCCACACCTTAATAAAACTGAAACATATACCCTTGCTAACAAGTTTTTTTTTTTTTTTTCTTAAAAGTCAAATCGACATACTCACAAGAAAAGCCTTCAAATTCAACTATATAACTACTTTTGTCACATAATTTCTGAATGTGTGAATCCTATCAATATGTACTCCTATCCATTTCTAAATAAATATTATCAAGCCCATGATCTGAACAAATTTCCAAGTAAGTAAACTAGGCCCAACTTCTATAATTAGCTAAAGTAGTCTTCTTTTCTTCATTCCCAGATTTATCTCCAAACATACATGAACACCATAAGCACTATTATTTTTTTCTTTTAGGTTCAATTATATCGCCGCCTAACTAAGTTTTATCACTAAGATATTGATACATATGTGTCAATATACTAACATACTTAAAATAATTTACAATATTATAGTACTTTCTCAAACCACTACTGAGGTCTCTCCAATACTACATGAATACCAATACAAAAAATCTACTAACAAGTGTCTAAAGGACTTTGGGGACTCAGACCTCCACTAAATGAACATGATGCCATAACCAAATGCAAATAAAATATCTTGTCAAAACTTAAGCTCTGATACCACTTTTGTCACACCCCAAAACGGAGGATATGACCGGCGTAACCCGCAAGACCTCAACTTGCGAAACACGCAGCCTCAAAATAATAAAAGTAATTAAATTATTAAATAATATCGCTTACCAAAAGACCAAGTTTTCATTTCACAAAATTCCAACCAAAAGTTCCAAACCAATCGTGAGCCATAACCATCTCACGAACCATCCAACAAAAATATACCTCCAAACAATAAATAGAATAACAAAATTTGGTTACGAAGAGTTCAAAAATAATATGCGGAAGCAATTAAATAAAATCCTAACACTAAATGTAATGTCCTATGGAGGTCAATAAAATAAATCTCACAATTCCACCAGAGTCCTTGTCTAACTTCCTGTATCGCCTGAAAATGAGGTGAAATAAATCCGTCAGCTGAAAGCTCAGTGAATGACAAACCATGTATATTACAATAAGTTTCTAAAAGGGAATTAAAATAATTTAAGTTATCTGCATAAAATAAGGCATAAGAGTGTACCACAACCAAATAAAATAAACAATGTTCTATTTAACCAATAATAAATCTCAATGGTGATCACAATTAGATATCCAACCAAACAACAAGGGGAACCACAAATACCAAATAGTACCAAATGCCAGTGAAATAAATAACTCAAAAATTAGATCCAATATCGAACTTAGAGTCACCACGAGTAGGCAGCCCGTGGAACTTTTCCCTAAGATGATCCGGTTAAAGTCACCAGGACGCACCGGGAACTTTTCCTTCAACCGTTGAGCATAGGGTCACCCGGCCTAACCCGAGAATCTTCCCTAATGGCCAGAGTCACCCGCACACAGAGGATTAATTTCCCTGGACTTCCAAAAATATGTTCCCAATTAATATCCGAAAAGTTTTCACCAAAAAGACCATTCAGAGAATTAAATGATTCAAAGAACACCAATCATATGCCGTTTGATTAACGAGATACCAAATATACTTCCAATTTTATAAGAAATAAATACAACTTTTAAAAGAATATTTTTAAGGAAACAGATAGATTTCGAAAGTACGTAACATACTTAACCACTCACCTGAATCGAAGGGTGATACGGTCGAACAATGCAAAATGAGGCTAACCTGTTGCACAATAATTTACCCATAAAATCAAACAAAATACTATGTATACAAATTAGATATGTATACAAATTAGATACTATTAACACTTAAACCTATATTAATTGGTCCTAAGTTTCTAGCGCCTCCTGTAACAACCAAATTCATATCCATATCCCTAAGTCATGTAACCCACTCATGTTCACAGCCACCGAATCCACAAACCACCAAATCATATTTATTCCTATCAAGTTCACAAAGAATTCTACCTAGCAAAATATCAAATTATAATATATGTACATATGATCATTATCTTATGTCATGACTGTCAAAACCCAACACCTAACCTACCGCTTGACACAGCATCATCGGCCCACTACCGTTTATCACAAAATCAAAAGGCTTAGCTACCACTCATCCAAATCCATACAAACCCATCCATATAACTGATGTATGTAAATTGCAATAAAAAAAACTAAGATAGAGAAAGACCAATCACTACACCACAATTTCTACCCACTGACATATACCAAGTAAACCCAAATTTCATCTCGTTTTTGCACTACCAAGTGTAAGGTAAACAAGAGAAGAGAATGAAAAGATAAAATTAAACAAAGAACAGAAGAAAACGAAAAGGAAAAGAAAACGATGATGAACATACCAACTAATAAGTTTTCCAAAGACTCTCCACCACAAGGTGTGTTCCAAAACACTGTCAAGCCATAATGGCAGAATTCCTAGTATTATATGATAAATTCTAATACCCAAAAGCCCATTATCTAGGTATCTGGGCCTTAAAAGCGAAAACCCTAATAGTCCTATATTAAAATATTACTCCAAAAATATATAATGAACCCAATATAATTATTTTATCAAAATAGAACTTGTACTCCCTAAATTATAATCATGCGAATAATGAAAATAATATAAATAAAAACACTCAACTGGGAATCCAAAATATATATATATATATATATATACATACATATAATTAGCCAATACAAAATAGTTTTGTACCATAAAAAATAGTGCTTCTAATTTATAAAAATAATAATTAATTAAGGTCCAGACAAAAAAAAATTTAAATTTTAAATTCTAAGTTAAATATGTTAGGCAAAAGTTGGGGTGTAACATCTTCTAGTTTGTCTCTTTGCTTATCACATTGTCATACTAATGTTTGGGTTCTTTCTCCTATTACAACGAATGGTGGGTCTGTACATTATGTTTTCTTTTTTGATGATTATAGCCGATTTACGTGGGTCTATTTAATAAAACATAAAGTTGAGATATTTCATATATTAGGTCTTTTCTATGCTATGGTTAGAACTCAATTCCCTATGTCTATCAAAATCCTTCATTATATTTTTTAAATTAGTTTACCAAAGTTTCGGCTATTCTTCGTTATATTCTCTATGTCTATGAAAACTCTCACTCTACTCATTTAGTTGTTTTGCTTCATACGTTGGCAATACCATTTATCAGTATTTATTGCTATCTTTGACTTTGGATCTCTACCTTCAGGCTTATACGAATGCTGATTGGGCCAATAATCCTTTAGATCCGAAGTGCACCTTAGGGATTCTCTATTTCTCTTGGAGATTCTCTTATCTCTTGGAAGAGCAAGAAGTAGTCTGTTATTACCCGTTCAACCACTGAAACTGATATCGTGTTATGGCTCAGGCTACAGCTGAAGTGGTATGGCTTCGTTGGTTGTTGTTTGATATGAATGTTCCTCTTGATTCTTCTATAAGCGCAAAAAACATATTGAGAGTGACTGTTATTTTATTCGTTAACATATGTAATTCCGCACGATTGATCTCCTGCTTGCCTCTTCTACTTTATAGTTGCCTATTTCAAAAGCGCATAAAACATATTGAGATTGACTGTTATTTTATTCATTAGCATCCGCAATCCCACACGATTGATCTCATGTTTGTCTCTTCTAGTTTACAACTGGCTTATTCTTCACCAAGACTTACACTGCTGCTTATTTTTAGTTTCTCCTTGGCAAACTCACTATGTCCTTCACTCTGCCACCTTGAGTTTTTTTTTTCTTTTTTTTTTTTGGGGGGGGGGGGGGGGGGTGTGGGAATGTATGTGTTGCCCTACTTAGGTGTTGTTTGATAAAATTTAAAAATAAAAACTAAACACTAAGTACTGAAACTTTAACCAAAAAAACTATTTGTTATGTATGAAATTTAAGTACTGAATTAATTAAGCTGTTTAGTCTATACTCGGAGTTGAAGTTTAAAGTTTACTGATTTTTCAGCTTAGCTCTCCATATGCTTACAAGGAATGGTTAGTGGCAGTGTTGGTTAGTGGCGGCTGGTGGTAGTTGTTATGGTGGTAGTGGTTTGTGGCGATGGTCAGCAGGATGGTGCTTAGTGACGGCGGTCGATAGTGTAGTAGTTAGTGGCAGTAGTCGACAGTGTGGTAAGCAAGCTTTTCATTATAAGATCATTCTAACTGTGTTCAACGTTTTTATTAAGTAAGAGGTAGCTACTTAATAGTTTACTCTTTGTTTTTACTAAAGACTTAAAGTACTATTAAGTTATTCAAAGTTTCGTTATCAAACTGACTGAATACATTTTTACTTAACCTATTATATTTTAAGAACTGAAAATGAGTTATCAAACAATCCCTCAATGTAGTATTTAATAAGAGTAATTTCGTCTTTTTATGAAATCTGAGTTTACTTAGTGTTTTATTTAATCATGTATTGCATTTTGTAAAATTCATTCATTCAATATAAAACCTTAGCATTTTTCCTTTCAATATTCTATCATGTATATATATCCTCTTACAACATCTCCACTCCTTTTTAACATTTTGTTCGTGTCAAGATTTGCTGCAATTTCATTTTACCATATTTTAACACTTTTGCTCCATCTGTTCAAAGCTTTTGTCGGCAAAACTACTCGTTTTCTGCTGTCCAAATCATCGGAGATCAAAAGCATTCATGGTGATGTGACATCATTTTTAATTTCAAATTTTTTCTTTTAATTAATAATGGAAGAAAAGCTCTACAGTTGGATTCATTGTGCAACCCAAATCTCTGGAGATACTAGCTCAGTCCCACGATCAAAACTTCCCATTCAAATCAGGGTACTCATCCAATGAGGAATCAAACACCAAACCTAAAAGGAGTTTTCTCCAAACCTGATATAATTCGCCATGCCTTACCATTGGGGCAACCCTGGGTGTGTCAATTTCAAACTTGGTTCCTCCAAAAATTGAGCTCCATTGGTGATCAGCTAAATGTTTTGCCATATGATGGTAATGTTGTTTCTTTTTTTGTTGAGGTATAGCCAAATATTGGTCTTACTAATGAATATAGCTCACTGCTAGAGCTACACTTTATGCGTTAACATTAGTTTCAATTGTTCAGGTATGGATACTGTACGAAAAAGACATATTAATTGATTAGATTAATCTAACTGCATAATTTTTGTTCGTTACGTTCTTGGTTACGAACATAATTTTTTATTAATATGTGATACCTAATTCTCCAAAGAGATCACAATGGCCCAAACAGGAATGGACTTTTGTTGTGGTAATTAAGCTCAATCCCAGCAGAGTAACAGTTAGGTGTTTTAAACTGGTGGGAGGAGGAGAGAGCAACATACAAGTAAGGGTGTAACCGGTCTGGTTTGGCCAATAAATTTGGATCAAATCGGTTGTCTAGTTTAGAAAAATGAAAAATAAAAAACCGGACCGAAGTCTATCAGTTTGGTCTGATTTGACGTGGCCGATTTGGTTTGGTTTCCAGTTTGGATTGGTTTAATTCCATATTTCCAAAAACATGTAAAAAATACAAAAAGTCCAATTCACTACAAGAAAATAGAGATCTCCCAACGGTTTTTATACCAACGGTATAAATAACCAATGCTATAGATAAGAAATAACAACGGTTTTAAAACATTAATAAAAAGAGATTTTTAGTGATGGTTTTTTATACACCGTTACTATATTCTCAATTTTTAGTTACGCCTTGTAACAAACTGTCGGTATAGTCCACAAAAATAAAACACACACAACAAAAAGATATATATAATATTGTAATATATTATTCTCTGGGGCATTTCCCAAATACCCAATCCCATTTTCCACACAATAGAGAGAGAGAGAGAGAGCACCGCCACGATTCCTAGTCCATTCAGATTCCGATCCTGATCTTGATCTTGATGCTTGCCCTTCTTCTTCCCCATCCCATTCCCCTCGGAAATCATTGAATATCGATTTGGAAAGCATCCAATCACAAAGGGAGAATCCGCGTGGGTATACAGGGAGGAATCCAATGCTTATGTCGGGCTTGCAGAGATGGCAGTAATTCTTTGGAAAAGCCCGGTTCTCTTTGTCTTCGAGCTTTCATTCCTCAATCCACTCTTTCGTTCCTTCATATACCTCGCCACCAATGGATAGAGACAAAGATCGCGATATATCATAGATAAAGATACTAGTTGATTCAAGATCTGGCTAATTTACCCCATTTAACTAGTGCCGAAATCGGTCGGGAATCCAAAATGACGGACAGCTCACACCAGATTACCGCGACCACTACCACCAACAGGTCAACGAATCTGAGAGAGAGAGAGAGAGAGAGAGAGAGAGAGAGAAGAGAGAGCTAGAGATTTACGGGAGGAAGAGGGAAACGGATCTGAACTTTCTCAAAGTCGTAGGCGACTTTACTTGACGACTAGATCTAAAGCGGTTGTACTTCAATTCCAAGTTCCGTTGTTTGCAATACATGGTTATACTTCTTTCCGTGCTCTGTTTGATTGCAGAGAAAGGTCGGGAAGTCGAAGCTATTGTGCCTGAGAGTACTATAGACCCTTGCGCAATTGTGATTGTGGTTCGCTAAGGTGAGAATTTTTCTGACCTAATTTATTGGAGCAGATTCAGACATGCTTGAATCCTTTTGCTGTCTTTTTATTTAATGATTGTGGTTTGGTAAGGTGATAATTTTTCCGAACTAGTTTACCGTAGCGAATTTTGATATGGTTAGAACCTTTTGTTGTCTGTTTTGTTTTTGTTGTTTTTGTCTCTGTTTTCTCCACAACCAAACGGAAAGTAAATTTTGGTTTTTGCATGTTCTTGTCATTTCTCACTTCCACCTTGATTAGCATGGAGTTATGTATAACTCTTGATTGTATAATTTACTAGTTTTCCATTTTTGCCTAATAATTTTTTGTTCGAAACTGGCAATTTACAGTCCAATATCAGGATATGCAATGTTCAATTTATTAATCTCTCTCTCTCTCTCTCTCTCTCTCACAGAGAAGTGAGGTATGAGGGTCAGGAGTCGGTGATCAGGTCATATCACCTCAATTTTATGGAATTTGACTAAGACTTTAGCGGATATATCACAATTCATGAGCACAACAGCATTATAAAACTCTGCAAACCTTTCCACTATGCCCTTGGTGAACCACGTTGTCACTGCAAGGTTCAGGTTCAAGTGCAATTGAATAACCGCCCTTGGCAACTCTTCTACAATCTACTATCGGAGCCCTAGCAGGAGTCCATATTCAAGATCTATTTCAAGGTCTGTTACTCCTAATTCAGCCTCACCGTGAGGATTTGACTAGAATATTACGTTCTTAATAGGAGCTGTCTTCTAAGATAATTTGATTTTAGTAGCTTATTGCTCGTTTAGTTGAACCTATTTGATGTTTCATGTTATGCTGTTGATCTTTTGATACTAAAACTTTGTGTGATATTGGGCCTGTGCTAGTTTCAAAAGCTCCTAATTATAGCTAGTGGTGGTATGTATTGATCAAGATTGATCTCTAATCTGGTGCATCCTGTGGTTACCGTGAGTCTACTGATATGTTAATCTGCCCTCTATTATTTACAGTAGTTCTTAGCAGCAAAGGGTTTCCCGGGAATGTGGCAAGCAGATTTTACAGTTAAGGTTTCTGTTAATGGTTGGTTATATGATTATGGTCACTAGAAAATTTTGGTAGACCCCAAGAATTTTGTTTGAGGTGCTCTCTTCACCGAGCAACTAGTTACTGTTCTCAAAATCTTTTAAGCTCGGTGTCTTAGGTGTGCAGTTGTGCCTAAGACAAGTGATCCAATTTAGAGGCGATTGTGTTAGAAACAGGAAGCCCCAAATTAGCATCCCTGATTACAATTTGATGTCATAATGATATGTTACAAAAGAAGTTTTTAAGAATTAAAATATTAGTTGTTCATCTGAAAAAAAAGGAAAAAAAACTGAAGTCATAAAAAATTAATTAGAACAAACTTAAAGCACGGAAGATGATGAGAGAACTGTTGTTTTTGAATGAGCTCACCTCAGGTGGTGCTGTATAGAGCATGTAAAAGTAGTGGTAGTTCCTCTTGGGATCAGACACTCAACAAAGACGTGATCTTTCAAGAAGATATGTCTGAACTGCAGCACCAGAGATCTTCCCCTGCTTATCAAATTGCATCTCTACAAATTTACCAAAACGACTAGTGGTGATCTTCGCACTGTCATGAAGCTGCATTTATGAAATTCCATTTAATTTTGATGCACAGAGAACTTGTATTGTCTAGTCAAGACATTTAAATGTCGTCAGTACTAGTAAATGAATAAAACTACATGTGCAAACCTGTGAATGAGGCCTGGCTATATAGTATTCAATTAGCATTTTTCCTTGCTTTGGTGTTTGCAGGGGTAAATGACTGAACTTATTCATTCTCAAGTGGACCAGTCATTGCGTAAGTGATACTAGGAATTTATTTTTTTATTTTGATGCATATTGCAGCCATTTGGGGAGGGGACCCATTGCTTTGCCATTGTTAAGGTCAGTATGTTGCCTATACTCTCTTAAATCTATAGGACAGAAGTTAGCCTGTTATGACCTTTGTTAAACTAATGACTCCTCATTGTCCAACTAAATGCCCATATTGCACCCATCTCTATGACTGAAGCTCTTTTTTTCTTTTTTTTTTTCCTTTTTTGTACTTTTAAGTCTTCTTGTTTTTTTCTTGCTATTTCAATGCCAATTTGCAGATGCATATTGATTAACTGGAACTGTTTGAGCTCAAAGGCATTGCCAGATTGGATTATAAGGTATTACTCTTACTCTCTTAGTTCACATTGAGCTTCACAGTGCACATTCAATAATATTGCATGTTCTTTCGAGTTCGACACAATAAATAACTTAGGATTTTTTCACCATTGAACTTGTCTAGAAAGTTTATTTATTCTCTATCAATGTAATTTTGGTTGCAGGTAATAGGACAATAAAGAAGCATCTAGTGGCGGATGTCTAATTTGATGTAGATTTTATAAAAGATGGCAACTTATGATATTTTTATGTTTTTGGGTTGGACTAGGTTTTGCATTGATTTGGTGTTATATTACGTATGATGAGAGTTTTGATGTACTTTTGAATTGTGACATGTTTATGTAATGGAATTTGAATTTAGTTTCATTTTTTCATGAAAATACAAGTTCATGCTTTGCAGATCTGGTCGATCAACCATGAGATAATCTTCTCTCTCGCTAGCTTGCAGACTCTCTTTGCGCAATCTGTTACTTCTTAGTTCTAGTGTTTTCATTGCATTTTGTTTTCCCTACATTCTTGGGCATGGCCTATGTTTTTATGAATATATTGTGTCTTTTTTTAATAAGAGCAGGTTGAATATATTTCAAATTGGAGGGTAATAATTGAATCAATTTGGACTATAACGACGCTTCCACAAGCATCCTTAGAATAGTTTTATTTTTTGTACTTTACCAGCGGTTCAAGTGTCACTAAAAGATGAACTATTGCGACGGTAATTTAAATATTTCTAACGCTTGATAAGCGACGAAAATTATCTATACCGGCGGTTTTAACCATCGCTAAATAAACCATCAGTAAGAAAAGACTTGTACCAGCACTTGTAAAAAGTGTCGCTATAACCCTACAGCGACGGTCATCTTGTGACGCTTTAGCTGATGCTTTTTCAACTGTTGGTATAGTCTTCTCAGGTCTATAGTAACACTTTTCAGAATCTTTTGTGACGGTTTAGACCGCTGCTAAATCTAAAATTTCTTGTAATGATTGTAACAGATTTTTTTTGTAAGAATTTTAAGTAATTAAGAATAATGTCAAACAATCAAGAATAATAGTATTGCAATCACAATAAAAAACCATCTCATCCAGTCTAAAGTAAAATCAAGTCAATAAAGGTGCAGTCCCAATAATAATCTCATGCAAAGTGCAAATCAAAAAATAATTATACTCCCTCCGTCCCATTTTGTTTGCATGTTTTCACTATTCCAGACCTCTCAAAAAATAATCTATATCTTATAATTTATAACTTATTTTATATTCAATATAGATCTTGTTTGATAGATCTCGATTAATTCTATTAGACAATATTTTTATAATTATTTAAAATATTATTAATTACTCAATTTAACTAATGTTTTAAAAGACACGCATGCCGAAATTAAGCAAACAAAATGGGACAGAGGGAGTAACTTTTAGTGTAAATTACAATCTATAAATAGTATAATTTTATTTATAAAAAATGGAAAATCAAATCGAAATTTTATAAAAAACTCAAACCGAACTGGACCGAGTTGAGCTAAAAATCAAACCAAATTGTCGCTTAGATTCAATTTACCCGTCTAATCTAATTTATCGATTTATATTTCCACCCCTATATATAATGTCTGGGTTCTTGGTCTCTCTCTTAGTCTCTGTTTTCTCGTTCACACTCTCCCACACCTTAATCAGAACAAACACATAGTACATTTACAGCTGTATTCTGCACCTCATAACTAAGCGCATTAAACCACCGAAAGTTGCCTATGTACCCTGCATCAACATTATTACTTTTCAACATAATCTAACCAAAAATGCTAAAGACACACTATTTTTACACATCGTTTTCACACATCATTCAAAATTATATAGTTTTGTGTTGAAAAAATCATATTTATTTTTGACCAATATCGCTGAAAATATATTTGGATATTCCTTAACATAAACTGACGTAGTTTTAAGTGATGTGTAAAAGTGATGTGTTAAAATGATGTGTATGTAGCACTCTTGTAATCTAACAGGACAAAAGACCTTGACCTCACTCACCCCCCTTCCCGACAAAATAGGGGGTGGGGTTACCAAAATATCCCTTAATTCCTCTCTTCCCCAATAACATTAAATTATATTTTTATTTATTTATAAAATAAAATTAAAATCTTTTAAATTATCTAATCATATGTCTTAATGCGCTCAACTTTGAAGGAAAAAATGATCGTCACTGTTCATTCGAACCCCTTTCGATCGTGCTTCTCGAATTTTATTGTCGAAAAAATACTAAAAATTTACTATTTACTTAAAAAATTATTTCGGGATTAACCGTTAGCTTGGAATATTTTGATAAAAGATTGTTGAATTATGATAAGGTAGTTATTGATTTATATTTTGTTATTTTTTCTTTGTTAATTTACAAAAAAAAATTAAAAATCTCTTAAATTACTAAAAAATATTCAAATTCATCATATGTCTTAATGTGCCTAACTTTGAAAAACAATGTGACTACTACCGCTCATTAGAACCCCTTTCGATCGTGCTTCTCAAATTTTATTGTTAAAAAAATACTAAAATTTTACTCTTTACTTAAAAAATTATTTTGAGATTAACCGTTAGCTCGGAATATTTTGATAAAGGATTGTTGAATTATGGTAAAGTATTTGTTGATTTATATTTTATTGTAATTTTTTTTCTTTATTGATTTATAAAACAAAGTTAAAAATCTTTTAAATTATTCAAAAATATTCAAATTCATCACCTGTCTTGATGTGCCAAACTTTGAAGAAAAAAATGAACGACATCGCTCATTCGAACCCCTTTCGATTGTTTATTGTCGAAAAAATACTAAAAATTTACTGTTTACGTAAAAAATTATTTCGTGATTAACCGTTAACTAAGAATAAAAAAATTATGCGAGTAGGATAAAATAAAAAATTTATTAACGAATATTTTTTTAAAATTTTGAATTCACAGTTATTCTTGAAATAATTTTCCAAGTCTACGATAAATTTTTAGTATTTTTTTAGAATAAAATTAGAGCAGGACGATCGAAAGAAGTGTAAATGAGCAATGTCAGGCCCTTTTTCTTTTTCCAAAGTAGGATAACAGTATGATTTGTGAAGTTATTTTTCTATTTTTCGTTCAAAACTAAAAAAATTTCAGTTAAGATTAAAAAAAAGTACTGATTAATTTATGAAAATACTAATTAAAAAAGTATGTAACATTTATTTAACTTATCCATTTTGTTAAATATAACTTTGAAGTACTAATTATTAGACTGGAACATAAAAAGAATAACACATTACGTAATATATTTACGACAATTACAAATGATATTTCAAATTTTTTTGCTACTGTTTTCTTATCACGCAATACTTATATTTTTCGTCCTTATGTTCAAACGAAAAAATGAGTGGAAAAAATAAAAAAATTTAAGTACCATGTAACACTTAAATATTTAGAAAAAATATATTTAAATATTCGCACTTAAATTTTTAAGTATCACGGAATACTTAAAAAATAAAAAATATAATATTTTTTTAATAATCGAGCTCTTGTTTGATCTTTAAATATTATTTTTAATCAATGGTAAATTTTTATATCTTTTGAATTAAAAACTTACACAACACGAGATTTATTTTAGTACCACGCAAACACTTAAAATAAAAAAATATGAAGATTTTGTAGAACAAATGTAAGGACTTTTATGTAAAATAGGGCATGCCCCCCCCCCCCCCCCCCCCCCCCCCCCCCCCCCTTATTTTGTCGGCTGGGGGGGGGGAGTAGCAATTTACCCTCAACATATTCCAAGTCTTTGGGTCGACAGCTACAGTGACTTTTAACTGTCAAATTTAAAACGCCAATGTGGGGGCAACTTGGTTTACTGACAGTTATAGTCCTTGTCTTTCCCTTGTATTTATCGTGTTTGTAGGATTAGAAAATTCAAATATCTCCAGTGGTGGAAGAAATGCACACTGCCATGAGCAGATGCAGGAAAATATCAGTGAAAGGTTTTGCCATACCTCTTCTCTGGTTCTCTTTACTTTCCTTCTTAATTATCTCCAGTGCAGTAGACACCATATCAAAAACCCAATTCATTTCAGATGGCAAGACAATAGTTTCATCCGATGGGAACTTTGAAATGGGGTTTTTCAGCCCCGGTGATTCCAAGAATCGGTATGTGGGAATTTGGTACAAGAAAATCTCTCCTCAAGTAGTAGTATGGGTTGCCAACAGAGAAATTCCACTAACTGATAGATCTGGCGTATTAAAGGTCATTGACCCTGGAATTCTTGTTCTTCTTAATAGTACCAACAACACCATATGGTCCACCAATACTTCAAGAACCCTACATAATCCCATTGTACAACTTCTTGATTCTGGAAATCTTATTGTGAGGGATGCAAATGACAACAACAACCCAGAGAATTTCATGTGGCAGGGTTTTGATTACCCGTGTAACACTCTTTTGCCGGGCATGAAGCTCGGTAAGAACTTGGTGACTGGCCAAGAGTGGTATATCTCTTCGTGGAAGAGTGAAGATAATCCAGCAAGAAGTGATTTTAGATATTGGTTGGATCCTCATGGGTACCCACAACTTTTCACTTCTAATGGGTCTGTTGAGACATTTCGAACTGGACCATGGAATGGTCTCCGGTTTAGTGGCACACCAAGCCTTTCACCAAATCCCATTTACAAATTTGGAATGCATTTTGAAAGGCAGGAGGTGTATTTTCAGTATGATCTTTATAACAGCTCAATCATTTCTAGTTTATTCATCAGTTCGAATGGTTTTGTACTACGGCGGATATGGGGTGAGCGAACCCGTAGTTGGGTCCCTACGCCGAGTGCACTAATGGATGGTTGTGATACTTATGAGTTGTGCGGTCCATATGAAAGTTGTGACGTTAACAAATCCCCTGCATGCAATTGTTTGGAGAAATTTGTGCCTAAATACCCAAAAGATTGGGAAATGACAGATAGGTCAGGTGGGTGTGTTCGGACGATACCGTTAGATTGCCAAAATGGAGATGGATTTGTCAAGTACATGAACAAAAAATTGCCAGACACGCGGAATTCGTGGTATAATGTGACCATGACACTTGGGGAATGCAAAGAGACTTGCTTGAAAAACTGTTCTTGTATGGCTTACTCAAATTTAGACATAAGAGGAGGTGGAACCGGTTGCTTGCTATGGTATGACGAGCTAGCTGACATCAGAGAATTCAGTAAAAATGGGCAAGACATTTACATAAGGATTGCTTCCTCTGATTTAGGTAAAAATTCTTCAAATTCTTTACATCGTTGCTGGAAATTAAATTTATGCTCTTGTTGACTTCCGAGGAAAAAAATAAGAAACATGTAAATTCATGAGGCATGTTGTGGTGTTCGGCTACTTACACTTCACTAGCACGTTCAAGACTTTATAGCATAGTTACAAAATATTTTCTTTCTTTTTGAATGCTAAAACATACTACTAAAGGTTTCTTTTTTTTTTTTTTTGATAACCTACTAAAGGTTTCTTTGTCCTCGTCATGCAGTGCTTTCATTACAGGTCATAGTTTTAGCATCCAAAATATACATATGTCTATCTCAATCTTAGTGTAGCAGCTCTTGGTTATCTCATTTGTTGCTGAGGAAGTAACTTCTTAATTTATATAGGGTATACATAAGTAAATTAAACAATATAAATCCTCAAGAAATTCCTGGGAGATCCGAAACTTTGTCGCATCACGAATAATAACAAGGGATAGAGGTATTTTCTTGTGATATATTAATCATGTCCGCAAAAAGTCTTTCATGATTTTTGCTATCTCGAGTATTTGGCTCAAAAGGATTCCTTACATATTTGCTTTAATGGTTTTACCATTTAATGAACTGAGCATTTTGTGTGGATGGAAGATGCACAAGTCCAACATGGAGGCTCCAACGACAAGAAAAAGGTGATAATCATAGTGACGTCGACATTAATCATCGCAATACTTCTGCTGGGTCTATGCATAATGTTGTATATCCAAAAAAGAAAGAAGAACAATGCACGGTTGAAGACAGAAGGTAACCTGAATGATTCATTTTATGATGAACTTATGTCAAATAATGAGGGCAAAACATACATGCTTATATGTTCTGGAATAAGTTGTTCCGACGCAATTATGTATTGGTTTTGTGGAACTTGTCTCATTTAATTCATTTCGTACTTTGCAGAAAACTATGTACAGATCTCCAGACATGGTCACTCTAACGAAAGCCAGAACGAAGATCTAGAGTTGCCCTTGTTTGACTTCAATACGATAGCTAGTTGTACCAATAACTTCTCAACTAAAAACAAGCTTGGAGAGGGGGGATTTGGACCTGTTCACAAGGTAACATGTAGATGTTGGGTAATGTATTATCTTGGTATGTATTTCATGTCCAATCCAGAGGGATGCAAGGCAAAAGCCACTATCACAACTCAATATTTCCGTCAGTACATTTGCCAAGGACTTTGGGCTTTGTTTGTTCAACGGTAATGGCTGGGGCTGCTAGACTTGAAAGGTTGTCTCAAGTCGGAGAGCAGTCTGAATAATGCAAATATTATTGTCTGTATGCAGTGTATTGGCAACCAGACTTGCTTCTGAATAACGAGAAGTAATCAAGACTCAAAGATTTGGTGTACATGGTGTATCTTTACAAATCTGGAGAAAGATAACCCGTGCTTCGATCATATGACAATCATAAGATAAACTGTACATTTGGTGTGGTGTATCTTTCCTCATATGAAACGTCTTCCTATGTATGCAAAATTTTCCATTTTCCATTTTCCTATGCCTAACCTAATTAGTTGCATGAAGCGGGAGAGGATACGGAAGCAAAAGCGGGAGCAGGTGCAAGCGCGGGGGAGTGAGAGAATATAGAATATGTATACACCTATCAATCTATAGGAGCGGGCTGGTGTGGTATAAAAATGTATACATCTATCAATCTATCTATATATATGTGTGTGTGTGTCTGTGCGTGTTGGATATAAACTAATATAGATACATTAGAATTTTTAATGTTATTTTAGTGAATATAAGTACATTAATGTATTTTTATTTTTATTTTATTGAATATAAATAAATATCATGTCTGCAGTAAATACTTGAGTAAATTTGAGTTAATAATCTTCTAATATCTTATAATTGCTTTACATTTTCTCTTAGTGTATTTTTCTTCTGTTTTCTTTGAAATTTATTTGCTTGAGAGAGGTTCTACTTTAGTTGGGAGAGAACTTCTATCTCTATGGGAGCCTTACCTGGGAGAGTTTGACTTGGGAACACGGGAGCAACATTGAGAGGTTAATTCGCCTCCTTTAAGAGAAGGACCCTGCTACTAAGTACGTGACTGTATGCATTGTCCTACAAGATTACTATTGTTGGAGCAATGTCAATCTTACGAACATAAGAAACTAAAGATCGGTCAACATTGATGTTGAGCGGGTTACAACCACATTTCTAGAATGCTTGGATTGGTCACGGGCCAAACGGACCTGCAGCAGATTGACCCGTGGGTCATAGGGTTGAAGCGAAACAGCGTTTTGATCCATGAGCCCCGGTGAATTTCGGCCTAATTCTTTCGTTTAAGCCTCCGAATCAGTAAATTTGCTATTTTAGAAAAGATTTTCTTTCCTTATATCTTTCTTAGGAATTTTCGTTTTAATCGCCGTTTATTTTAGCAATCTTATATTTCTTTCTAGTAGAATTTTTTGTTTTAAGTAATTTTTCTTTTTCTTTATTTGGGCTTGATTAACAAGCCTAAATCTTTATTATTTTGTTTCTTAGTTGGTATAGGGTTCTATCTCCCTATAAATTTTTTGTAAGCCTAAGGGCTAAGTAGTTGATTATTGATTAATAAAAACTGAGTGTTTTACTGAATTTATTTGTTCAAAGATAGAGTACCTCTAGTTCAAATAAGGTTTGGGATTGTCCTCGTGTTATATTTATCCAATCATACGCTCCGTTGTATCAAACAGGAAGGGAAGAAAAAGAAATGACTAATTGTCTTCTTCAACAGGGTAGGCTAGAAGACGGACGAGAAATAGCTGTAAAGCGGTTATCTAAAACTTCCAAACAAGGACCTGCTGAGTTCAAGAATGAAGTCATCTGTATTGCCAAACTTCAACATCGAAATCTCGTGAAGATTCTAGGGTGCTGCATTCAAGGAGAAGAAAGGATGTTAATATACGAATTCATGCCTAACAAAAGCCTGGACTATTTCATTTTCGGTTAGTTTCTCTCTTAACTTTAGCACTCACGTTTGCAAGTAATCTACTTTGAGAACAAGGTCAAGTGCTGAACATTTATGCAAAGAAATACAACTCCGGCAGCTAGCGATAGTTTGTTTATTATTCTTTTTCATTTAACACCACCAATTATTGAAGATTGTTGTTCTATTGTGACATAAGTGGTTGCATGACTTCATCTTTCAAAGAAAAATGTGATTTTTTAATATGAATTTTTCCCTGAAAAATTCAATTAGTAGGACTAACAACTTTTGTGCGATGAAAATATGGGCAGATGAAAGCAAGAAAATCTTGTTGGATTGGCCAAAGCGCTATAACATTATTAATGGGATTGCTCGTGGGCTTCTCTATCTTCATCAAGATTCTAGACTGAGAATTATTCACAGAGATTTGAAAGTTAGCAACATTTTACTTGATCTCGAAATGAATCCAAAAATATCAGACTTTGGAATGGCTAGAAGTTTTGGAGGGAATGAGATAGCAGGAAATACAAACAGGGTAGTTGGAACATAGTAAGAATCTCTTAACATGTTCTATACAGTTTTTACTTGTACTTTATTAAGACTTTGTTTTCTCATTCAATACGTTTCTCAGCGGCTACATGTCTCCTGAATACGCGGTAGATGGGCTTTTCTCGCTAAAATCAGATGTTTTCAGTTTTGGTGTTCTTGTCCTGGAGATTGTTAGTGGGAAGAAAAATAGAGGTTTCTTTCATCCAAATCACTATCTCAACCTCCTTGGACATGTGAGTTTCTACTTTATTGTTTGTATATATCCTCTTAGAATATTCCCAACCCTTTTAGCTTTATGGCAAATGTGATAGCCAATATTTGGTACAATTTCATTGTAACATCTTTTAGCAGTTCTATCCATTGATTACAAAAAAAAAAAAAGGGCAAAAACATTCATTTTCTACCCAAAAAATAATTGAAGATCAACAACATTGATGTTGTGTGAGAGTTTTTTCAATGCCAAACTTGGTGCCCAATTTACCACAAAAAAATGGCATTGATGTTGTTTTGGTGAGCTATAGCCAAATTTTGGTCTTTGAATGGATATAGTTCACCACTAGAGCTTCTCTTTTATGTGTTAAAAGTTTGGTATTGTGAATATGATTGCGAATTGTTCAGGCATGGACACTGCATAAAGAAGACATGTCAATTGAATTGATTGATCCGACTACAAGGGACTCGTGTTGTCCATTACAAGTGTTGCGATCGATTCATGTAGCCCTATTATGCGTGCAACAACATCCAGAAGATAGGCTGAGTATGTCGTCTGTGGTTTTGATGTTGGGAAGTGAAGGTTCATTGCCATGTCCCAAACAACCTGGATTTTTCACTGAAAGGAATCGATGTGAAGCCAATACTTCGTCCAACGTGAATGAACTTGATTCAGCCAACGGTTTGACCAATACAGAGATGGAGCCTAGATAATGTTATAGTATATACACATTGTTTTGTACTTTGCGTTTCTCCAAACTTGATGGAATAAAACCACTTTTGGAGGGTTGAAGTATTCACTGATTGAAACTCAGTGTAGACTCTTCGAAATCTATATATCATTTTGTCAAACTCTTACAAATAGCTACGGCAACAAGTAACAATGCAATAATGTCTATCGGTTTCTACATGGAGAAGTTGGTATGTATGTAAGTCTTTTTGATTGTCATGTTAGTTCTGGGTTTGTAATGGGTACTTGAGTTTTCGTTTACCTCCTTACATCTTTGCTGTAGGCTATTTTGGGCTCAATTAATGCTGAGTGCCATTTAAGGCTAGTTGAGAAGGCTTCGCAGATCAACAAAGATACATCCCAACCACCCAATTCATACAAACCAGATTGTGGCCTATTCAGCAGGCCTGCAACCTGAGCTATTGAAATATCACAACTGTCCTGGAGATCTTTAAGAAGGTTGTGTGGAAGTTTAGATTGCTCATGGGAAACTCTGGCTGCTGATAGCTTTTGTCTTAATAGAAGACTAACTTGGTGTAATCTGTGCTGATACCTGGAATACTAGTGTCACTGGTGATTCAAGTGTGTGTACGTATGCAAGGCGTAGGTGACATTCGTGAAACTTTGCATGTGAAGAACATGAATTGTGAAATCTAGAGGTGAAAATGAATTTAATTATAATAATTAAATTGGGAAATAAATTTTAAATTTCAAAATATTATTATTGGTGATTTATTTTATTCGCGTCCTTACAACTGTAGTTGGGTGTTTAGTGTGTTCGACAGTAGTGATGTGGCTACAGGGGCTTGCTTTGTTGGGGTTTGGGTGTCGGTGTTAGCTGAGGCATTGTGGGGATTTTGGAGGTTGAAGGAGGCGGCGTGCTGATTTTGTTGGGAGCTAGCGGAGGCTAGGGGGTTTTAGAGATGGAGGAGGCAGCGTGGTGCTTTTTGTTTGCTCGGGCAACGTGGTTATAATGTCTGGGACGGAGGTAGTGAAAGTTAATAGAATTCTCTGGGAATATAAGAAAGTCGACGAGGTGGCCGTGGTTTGGCGGGGTTTGAATTTTCAGAATTTCAAAGTTTCTTTTAGCTATATTGTAATTAGGCGACTTACTTGAGCTATTCTACTTGATAGCTCTTAAGTGTTCGTGGCAAAATAATTAATCTTGTACCGTACCGCCCAGTACCGAGCGGTACCTCTCGTACCAGCCAAAAAACAGTACCACCGGACGTCCGTACCGTTTCGGCGAGGATATCGGCGGTTCCGGCCGGTACCAACCGGTTCCAGCCAATACCGGCGATACCGGTGGGATACCGGATCTCGATCGGTACCGATTTTTTTTTTTTTTTTACTTTTTATGTATTTTTTAATTACATTTACATACTTTATTTTTTTTACTTTCTTTTTCAATACTCCTAATTAAGATATGAAAAATTATAATGCAAAAAGAAAAGTTAATATTATTTTTTATGAAAATTAAAAGGAAAAGTTAGTATTTTTTTTAATTTAAAATTAACATTCCTTTCTATGAATGTTAACATTCTTTTTTAAAAAAAATTAACATTTTTTTTATTTTAAAATAAAAATAAATAATTAACATTCTTTTATAATTTCTTATATACATGAAAATAAATATTAACTTTACTTTTTTCATACCTTAATTTTTTTTTCCACTTTCAATACTTTATGAATATTAATTTTCCTTTTGCAATTTCTCTAGACAAAAAAATGAATGTTAATTTTTTTCACTTTTCATACCTTAATGTTAAAATGAATATTAATTTTTTTTTTCTAATCAAGCATATGTTAACTAATTTTATAAATTTTGTTGATTAAATGATATTGTAATTGTAGTAGGCCGGAATAATCATTAATGGGCTCCCGGCCCATGATCGGCTGCACCATATTCAGGGGCTCCACGAAGCCCAAACTCGCCTGGGTTGGGCCGAACACCCCACCGGCCGGAGCCTTTGCTCGGCCGTTCCGAACAGGTTTGGGTCTCGGCCCTGCCGAACAGTGGGATTGCAATCCGCACCGATCCTCGGCCAGAATCCCCTTTGGCGGGTTCTTGGCCAGGTCATCTCAAAAACATCCGGTAATTCAGTTTCCAAAGCACGAACACACGTTCTCCGCTTTCTAAGGGACGTGCGGGCACGCTGTTCCAACCCGCTCGGGCGTGGGACACGTGGCAGATCACGACCTTCCGATCCGCATGGGAGTGGGACACGTGCCAGCGTTCCCACACTCTTCGGACCACGTCCTACATGGTGGGCCGGACGTTCCGGAGACAGTTGGACTCCTACTCTATAAATACCCCGGCGGCACTCCAATCCAAGGTACATGCATACTCGCGCTTAGAACTTACTTTCAAGTTATTTCTTCTCTTCCTAAAGAGCTAACTTGATCGTCGGAGTGCCCACCGGAGATCCAACTCCCCCCCGGTGTGCACTAACTTAGTGTTGAGTGTTTTGCAGATCGAAGATCCGATTCTACAACCCGAGAAGTCAAGAGTGGATTCCAGACTCCACAATTTGGCGACCACAGTGGGAGATCCTTCTGACTTCTCATTCTCAAAATCCTCACCTTAAAACTTTACCTGAATCAACAATGGTGGTCACCGGAACTGAACCTTTAGTCCTACCAGCCATTCCACCCCCTCCTCCTGCTGATCTGAGGGACAGGGCATATGTCGAGCGCTTGGAGGCTCGACTGGCAGAACGTGATCAGCTACTTCAACTGGTCAGGGAGGAAATTGCGCAACTCAAAGTTGCCATCAAACCTGACCAGAATGGCGAGACGTCGCAGGCTCGGCGACGAAGGCGCCGCAGGACACGCTCTCCGGAGCAAAGAGAAAGGAACAAGCGTCCGGCCCTCGAACGATTGGGAGTCGAAACCGAGGTCGACGCGATCAACGAGACGCGGGGCCGGGGACGAACCAGGACCGCACCATCTGGAAGCCGTTCGGACGCCGAACGGGGAACGCGGAGGGTCTCGGTTCACCAAAGGCTGGGAGCTCAACCAGTGAGCAGCACTCAGTCGCACTCTCCACCGACAACACCTTCGGACGTCACCCCGACCCATGAGACTCAAATGGATCGAAGGTATGGCGGTCAAAGGGATCAATCCCCATCAAGACGTCAAAACCGCCGAGGACGTTCTCCTCGGTATCACGGTGGACGTGACCTGAGACCACAACTCGTGGCTAGAAGGGGGGGGAGAGCCGAACAGGAGGTTCGGCCAGCACGTTCACAGTGCGACATCATACATGACCAGCTCATCTCTTCTCCCTTCACCAGGGAGATAGAGGGGGTGCGTCCACCACGTGGCTTCAACCCCCCGAAGTTCAGTAAGTATGACCCCAAGACAGATGCCTACCTGCACCTGGTGCACTTTCGGCAGATGATGTCTCTCTACAGCACCGACGACGCTCTGATGTGCAAGCTCTTCCCTTCCAGCTTGGGGGAACTGGGGCTCCTCTGGTTCGACAAACTGCCGAAGGGTTCCATCCCATCTTTCAAGGACCTATCCCTCGCCTTCCTGGCTCGGTTCGTCACCAGCAGCAGGCAGAAGAAAGGAGTCGACTCCCTCCTCGCACTTCGGAAGTCGGCGAATGAGTCTCTCAGGCAGTACGCTGCTAGGTACTGGGAGCTCTTCAATGAGATTCAAGGCTGCGACCCTGCTATTGCTGTGACTTCATTCAAGCTCGGACTGGATCACCGAAGCAGGTTGTTCGAGGATCTCATGTTATCCAATCCTACCGACATGGATGACCTCATGGCCCGGATTGACAACCACTGTCGGTTGGAGGAGGCACGCAGCGAGCGGCGTCAGGCCGAACAAAACCATCCCCGCCAGGGGGAAGGGAACAAACATACACCACACGGCTCGCGCCGGAGTGTGAACGTGGTGTCCTCTGGGAAGAATAAAGGACCTCGGGCGTTCGAGTTTGCTGCGGTGAAGACGGTCTTCAAGATCCCGACGTACGAGATCCTCAAGAAGATACAGAATGAACCGTACTTTGAGTGGCCGAGGCGGCCAATGGGAGAGCAGCGAAAGA
Source organism: Arctostaphylos glauca (assembly GCA_019985065.2). NCBI lineage: Eukaryota > Viridiplantae > Streptophyta > Magnoliopsida > Ericales > Ericaceae > Arctostaphylos > Arctostaphylos glauca. The sequence goes on from JAHSPW020000012.1 coordinate 25,982,996, forward strand.
CGCCGGACTCTCCGTACCGTTGTTCGTACCACAGGGAGAAGGGTCACCTGACCACGCGCTGCCGAGCGTGGAAGGATTTCCTGGAACGGTTGGTATCGCAAGGACTCCTCAAGGAGTTCATCAACGAGGAGAAAACACAAGCCGGGCCACAGGCAGAACCGGAGAAAGAGAACAGTGGGGAAGTCCGGGTGATCGATGTCATCCACGGAATGGTGGATGCAGCAGCCGAGGAAACTCTTAGGGCCGAGATCAGGCGTGCGGCATGCGGCAAGCAGGTCATGTCCGTAAGTGCGGGAAGCAAACGTCCGCATCTCGACAGCCATTTTGGGGGGAACCTGTCATTTTCTGATCAAGACCTTCAACGCCTCCAGATGCCGCATAATGACGCGTTGGTCGTCTCTCTCACCCTCGGCAACTCGCTGGTCCGCCGAATACTAGTCGACCAGGGGAGTTCGGCCGAGGTCATGTATTACCCCCTGTTCAAGGCATTGCGCTTACAGGAGGCCGACCTCACACCTACCGAGGTGCCGCTGGTAGGGTTCAACTCGGCTCCTGTTTGGCCCCTCGGTAAGCTCACACTCCCTATCCGCACGGGCACAAGGACCGTAGAGGTCGAGTTCGTGGTCGTCGATGTGCCGAGCCCCTACAACGCCATCGTCGGCCGCGTCTGGCTGCACAAGCTTGGGGCCGTAGCCTCGACATATCATCAAGTCCTTCGCTTCAACGGAACATGGGGACCCGAAGAAGTGCTGGGCGATCAATTAGCCGCCAAAAAATGCTATGTGGCGGCAATCAAGAGCAAGGTCTGCCCCGAACAGGTCCAATGGGTGGAGGCGCCGGACGCTCCCCTCCTGGACGATGTCGGCACACCAGCTGCGGAGAAAGCAGTTGAGGATCTGATCACAGTACCGGCCGACGACACCAATACCGACAGAAATTTTCTGTTGGGATCAACCCTTTCACCAGCCGAACGGGAATCCATGACCTCCTTCCTCAAGAAAAACATTGAGGTGTTCGCATGGACACCATATGAGATGCCGGGCATCGATCCAGACTTCATCTGTCACCACCTCAACGTAGACAGATCTCGCCGACCCGTCATTCAAAAACCGCGACGTTCGGCCACAATCCATACCGACGCTGTCATCGAGGAGGTCGACCGACTGTTGGAAGCTGGGGCGATCAAGGAAGTACAGTACCCCACCTGGTTGGCCAATACCGTCGTTGTGAAAAAGAAGAATGGTAAGTGGCGTGTCTGCGTCGACTATACAAATTTGAACGACGCCTGCCCCAAGGATTGCTTCCCTGTACCGAGGATCGACCGCCTCGTCGACGCCACATCTGGGCATGCTCGGTTTAGTTTCATGGACGCCTACCGGGGGTACCATCAGATTGCTATGCACGGTCCGGATATGGAAAGGACCGCATTCATCAGTCCCCGTGGTTTGTACTGTTATCGGGTCATGCCCTTCGGTCTTAAGAACGCGGGGGCCACGTACCAACGGATGGTCACAAAGATGTTTGCCAAGCAGATCGGAGATACGATGGAGGCATACATTGATGACATGGTGGTAAAAAGCAAATTTGAGGCCGAGCACCTCAAGCACCTGCAGGAGGTATTCGACATTCTGAAAACGCACAAGCTCCGTCTCAACGCCGACAAATGTGCCTTCGGGGTCGGCTCTGGGAAATTTCTTGGGTATCTTGTTACCAGAAGGGGCATCGAGGCCGATCCGAACCAAATCGCTGCCGTCAACAACTTAGCAGCGCCGTACAGTATCAAGGGGGTTCAGAAGTTAACAGGTATGGCGGCCGCTTTGAACAGGTTCATCAGCCGATCTTCGGACAAGTGTCGTCCATTTTTCGCACTCCTGAAAAAGTGCAGCCGAAGGAGCTTTGAATGGACTCCAGAATGTGATCAGGCGCTTCTGGATCTGAAGACCTACCTGTCTTCGGCGCCGCTACTCTCAACGCCGAAGGACAAGGAACCTCTGTTCATCTATCTGGCCGTGTCTCCACACGCGGTCAGTTCTGTTCTTGTTCGGCAGGATGACCGAGCTCATCTGCCCATCTACTACACCAGCAAAACACTGGTCAGTGCCGAGACCAGATATCTGCCTTTGGAGAAACTAGCATTAGCACTGGTCTCCGCTTCTAGAAAACTTGCGCCGTATTTCCAAGCGCACCCCATCACGGTTTTGACATCACAACCTCTAAAAAGCCTGTTTCGTAAGGCTGATCTGTCTAACCGAATCTCGAAGTGGGCCGTGGAACTGGCCAACTTTGAAATACAATACCAGCCGAGGACGGCGATCAAGGGGCAGGTTCTGGCGGATTTCATCGCCGAGTTCACGCCGGATTCAGAGACAACACTGCCGAACACAGAGTTGGCAGGATCAGTTCAATGGCAACTATTCCATGGCAATTCTTGGAGGATGTTTGTGGATGGCGCATCCAATAATCATGGTTCCGGAGCCGGGGTCGTTCTGATTTCACCAGAGGGGATCGTCCATGAATTGGCAATCCGGCTTGACTTCCTCGCCTCGAACAATGAGGCCGAATACGAGGCCGTACTTGCCGGTCTTCGTTTCGCAGCAGACCTCGGTTCGGAGCACATTAAAGCTTATAGCGACTCTCAGTTGGTAGTTCACCAACTCTCCGGCGAGTACGAAGCTCGCGACGACCGAATGTCCCGCTACCTTACCGCTTTGCAACATGCCTGCAAACAGTTCCGCACCTTTTCATTGGAGCAGATTTCTAGAGAACACAACGCCCATGCCGACGCTTTAGCCGGACTCGCGTCGGCCACGGACGCTGGGGGGCAGAGGACCGTATCTATCGATATCCTCCCACAGCCGAGCATCGAAAAATCCGCGGCCGAGCCAGTGTACTGCATCTCACAGGGACCCAGTTGGATGGACCCTATTGTAGCATACCTTCGGGACGAGACGTTACCCGAAGACCGAAGGGAAGCACACAAAATCACTCACAAAGCCGCCCAGTTCTGGCTAGGACCAGGTAACAAACTCTACCGGAGAGCTTTCTCGGCACCTTACCTGCTTTGCGTGCACCCCAAGCAGTCTGGGGCTATCCTTCAGGAATTACATTCCGGCAGCTGCGGGTATCACTCGGGGGGACGTTCGCTCGTGCATCGTGCTCTGACTCAAGGCTACTGGTGGCCGAACATGAAAAAAGAGGCCGATCTGATGGTAAAAAGCTGTGACCAATGCCAAAGGTTCTCTCCGCTCATACATCAGCCGGCCGAACAACTCAATCCCCTTTCCAGTCCATGGCCGTTCGCACAATGGGGGCTGGATATAGTCGGGAAGTTCCCCGTGGCCCCAGGAGGTTTTAAATTCCTGATCACCGCTACAGACTACTTCACAAAATGGATCGAGGCCGAACCATTGGTCAAAATTGAAGACAAAGATGTGAAGAGGTTTGTATGGCGGAATATCGTTTCAAGGTTCGGTATCCCCTATGCTTTCATATCAGACAACGGCACGCAGTTCGTTGGGGATCTATTTACCGACTTCTGCGCCGAGCACAGAATCCGCTTCTTCAATTCCACACCGTCATATCCTCAGTGTAACGGACAGGCCGAAGCTTCTAACAAAATCCTCTTGAACGGAATCAAAAAACGACTAATGGCAGCAAAGGGTAGATGGGCCGAAGAGCTGTATAGCGTTCTATGGGCTTATCGAACCACACCTCGCCGCTCTACTGGCCGAACACCGTTCTCCTTGGCCTTTGGCATGGAAGCTGTCATACCTTTGGAAGCTGGCCTTCCGACAATGCGGACAGAAGAGTTCCATCCGGACAACAATGATAGAACTTTGTCAACGGCCTTAGACTTGGCCGAAGAACAGAGGGAAGCTGCTCGGATCCGAGTTGCCGCTTATCAGCAAACGATATCTCAGGGCTATAACGCCAGAGTTCGGCCCAGATCTTTTAAGCCAGATGACCTTGTTCTGAGAAAGGTCGTCGGCGCGAAACGTACAAATAAGCTCGGTCCTAATTGGGAAGGTCCCTACCGAGTGATCAAGATCGTTGGGGTAGGTTCTTACAAACTGGAAGATATGGATGGTACACCTATTCCCCGACCTTGGAATGCTCACAACTTAAGAAAGTACTTCCATTAAGTTCTCTTTCTGTTTGTTTGATGATGAGAAGTGCGTGGTCTACGGCCTCACTCTCTTCCATTTATTCATTTTTGGTTTATTTTTGTAATCATGACTTGTTATCAGTTTATGAAACTCCTCATGTTCGGTTTCATCTTTACTTAGTGAAATTTATGAAATTTCTCCAAACGTTCGGCGACGTGCTTCTATGTTATCCGTTACTGAACGGTTCGGTTTATTCTTTACTTAGTGAAATTTATGAAATTTCTCCAAAACGTTCGGCGTCGTGCCTCTTTGTTATCCGTTACAGAACGGTTCGGTTCTTTCTACACTTAGTGAAATTTTGGAAATTTCTCCAAACGTCCGGCGACGTACCTCTTTGTTATCCGTTACAGAACGGTTCGGTTTATTCTATACTTGTAAAATTTTTGAGATTTCTCCGAATGTCCGGCATTGTGCCACTCTGTAATTCGTTACATAACGGTTCGGCATTAAGCTATGCAATTGTATGAAAGGGAATAAACCGAAGTTCTTCGGCGATCATTATACTAAAGAGATATAAACGGGTACGGCTCGGCATATAATGAAGTTCATTTTTCATTCGGAAATTGAGTTCATTACATAAAGTCTAAATACTACTAAGACAAGATAAAGATAGGGTTGGCACGCAGGCCCTACTACAAGTTCCTATTTAAGAAGGCTGGCCACCATCTTCGGCGACGGACGAATTGGGTACTCGCTCCGTATCCGGAAGGGGGGTTTCTTCGGCCGGAGACGGCACTGCGGCAGCAGGATCACTCGCCGGCTCGGCAGCACCAGACGACTCTCCGTACGAAGGTACGTCCCTGTACAGAGAAGATCCCTCCGGTACCTCGGCAACTTGGAGTGCTCGGAGGTAACCACTGCGGAAAGCATCCTGCAGCAGCCCGGCCAGTTGGGCGTTGATGCCTTCCATCTGCTTCAGGAACTTCCCCTGAGCTTCAGCATAGCCATCATTGTAGCCCTTCGAGTCGGCCTCGTCGACTCTCTTCGCCATCTCAGCCCTTGTGGCTCCAAGTTCTGCGGCGAGAGCCTTCTCCTTCTCCTCGGCCGCCGACAGAGCCGTCCGGATGGCATTTCGCTCATCCACCACTTGGTTTTTGGCCGTTATCTCCTGCTGGTGCAGGGTCCTCAGGCCTTGGATCTGAGCAGCTTTCCGCATAAGCCCGTCAGACACCGGAACCAAGTGCTGAGTTGCCTGCATGAATAACGAAAGGATGAGTACGGATTATAGAAATATTTGGGAAATAAACTTTAAAAAAAAAAATGGAGAAGAAGACTACCTTCACCATGAGCCGAGCCATCTCTAAGAAGGACACTTCCAGGTTCCTCGGCAAAGCCTCAGCATCCTTTGGGAGCGTCATCCCTTTGGCCAGCGTCAACGCCATGAGAGGGTCGGCGTTGAGAGTGTCTTCGGTGTTCAACGGCTTGCCGTCAAACATGAGCTTCGGGATAAAGGCCGAGGGCGCAGATGAGCCCGTCGCCTCGGTAGCAGCCAGGGGTCGGTTCGTTTTCGGCGGAGCCGCCGTATCGACCTGCTGGTGTGCGACCCCCTTCCGCCGGGAGTCCTCCTTCGACTCCCTCGGTTTCTTAGCCGCAGCAGCACCTTCTTCTGGGCCCTTCCTCTTCTTTTGAGGATCGGCTGGGCGGGAAGTCTGCGGCGCGGGTCCGCCCACCGCGAGCTTCAGAGTGACCTCTTCTGGTGCCTTCCTCGGCATATTGTCACACTCTGCGAAGAAGTCCGTAAGCTCCTGGTCAGTAAAGTCTACCGAAGAATGGAGACTGTAACCGGACGAAGTCGTGGAGGAGCAGGTACCTGAAGAAATTGGAATAACTTCGTCCGGAATCGGCTCGCCCCGTGGCTCTCTGATCACCCCGAGAGGAACACTGTCGTCGGCCCGGTTTTCCTCTGGAGCCTCGGAATTCTCACTGCTGCTGGAGTCTCCTCGGCACTTCAGCTTCGACCGATAGACTTCGACGTAGCCTAGCAGAGCCGAACAGTCCCTACTCCTCCTCCGGATGGTGAACGCCCGGCTGATTCTGTCCCAGTTCGCCCTGCTCCTCAGGCCGTCAACGACTCCTTTCCCTGCGAAGAAAAAACAAGCAAGTTAAAAAAAAAAAAAAAAAAAAAAAAAAAAAAAAAATCTGACTGTACGGAACTTACCGGCGAACCCAGGGACGCGCGGAATGGGGTGATAACGAAACTCGCCTAATGCGAATTCAAACTCTCCTCGAACCACGACGAAGTCGTTGGCATATTTGTCGGAGTCCGGAAGGCCTCTGATCAGCCTCCTCTGTCCGGTTCGGCAGCTGAGGTACTTCCTCCTCGCTACCTTGTTCTGGCTTACTAAGTAGAGGCCGAACAGGTCTTCCACCTCGAACTCGAGGTGGTATCTCTCCTTGAGTTCGATGACCCCTACCACTATGCGGTAGAAGTTGATGGTCACCTGGGAGGGGGTTAGTTGGAGGACATTCAGTACCTGCCGAAGGAAAGGGTGGAGCGGGAAGCGCACGCCACCCTCGATAATGGCCATCAAGGGCAGTACGATCTGGAAGTCGTTTGTTGCAACGCTCTCCCCCGGCCGAACGAGCTCTATTGACACGTTATCCGGTATGCCGTAGGTTGCACGAAAATCTGCGAGGCTCTCCGGATCCTCGAAGAATCGAGAATACCGGTTCTTCCCCGAGTGAGAGGCCGAAGTCTTCGGCATCTCCTCGGCTTCTGGAAGCCCCGACGAACCGCTGGGTCCAGCTTGTTCGGCGCTGGAGGACGACCACGATGTTGATTCTACTTCCGGCCCGGACATCCTATAAACACGATCACGGGCGTCAAAAGAAAAACAAAGATCTAAGAGGATCGGGGCTTCACAGCCCCTCAGGATGTCTCCGGCCGGAACACCCATCGTTCGGCCAAGACACTCGTCGCTCGGCCGAAACCAGGGATGCGGTGTTAACTACAGTCATCCTAAATCTATCAGAAAACTAAAACTATTGCAAAAAGGCAAGATCGTGAAAAACTTACTCTGATGCACTGTGAAGCGGCTGAGATCCTTCTTAGCACAGGTTTTTGATGGCTTCAAAAACGCAGAAAGTTTAGAGAGAGAAGGAGTTACGAGAGTCTGGGAGTAAAAAGCTTTCGAAGTACCCCAGACCCTCTATTTATAAGAGGACTATTGAGGCGGGAAACGGCCGGCGTGAAAAACGAGGCACCCAGCGCAAGGATTTGAAACGTTCCGCCTTCTGCCGTCAGACGGGTGCCACGTGTCATCATCTCAGGTTCTGACGCTTCGCGTGCGCCGCCCTTCAGCACCCCTTCCGCTCTACCGTCAGATGATTCCACGTGTCGCCATCTCATCGCCTGACGCTTCGCGTCCGCCGTTCTGCAGTGTCCTTTCGGCTCTGCCATTAAAGGAAGCCACATGTCACCATTTCATCGCTTGACGCTTCGCGTGCACCGTTCTGCAGTATCGCTTCGGCTCTGCCACTGGATCGAACGCCACGTGTCGCAATCTCAGCTCCTGACGACTCACGTGCGGTTCAGACCCTCTTACCAAGCACCATGCAGCGTTCTTTCAAGGTCCGATGATTCCCCGCGGGGCCAACCTTGCAGGTCTGTTCGGTTCCGAACAGAATGCCCCAGGGCATCAATAACTTACACAAGTTCTTCACGGCCTTCAAGAAAAATCTGCCCTTCATGACAGGGCTCGGCCACATAGTCAATTCCCCCGTACCAAGCTGCGTACGACTGAATTGAGGGGCTATTGTAGTAGGCCGGAATAATCATTAATGGGCTCCCGGCCCATGATCGGCTGCACCATATTCAGGGGCTCCACGAAGCCCAAACTCGCCTGGGTTGGGCCGAACACCCCACCGGCCGGAGCCTTTGCTCGGCCGTTCCGAACAGGTTTGGGTCTCGGCCCTGCCGAACAGTGGGATTGCAATCCGCACCGATCCTCGGCCAGAATCCCCTTTGGCGGGTTCTTGGCCAGGTCATCTCAAAAACATCCGGTAATTCAGTTTCCAAAGCACGAACACACGTTCTCCGCTTTCTAAGGGACGTGCGGGCACGCTGTTCCAACCCGCTCGGGCGTGGGACACGTGGCAGATCACGACCTTCCGATCCGCATGGGAGTGGGACACGTGCCAGCGTTCCCACACTCTTCGGACCACGTCCTACATGGTGGGCCGGACGTTCCGGAGACAGTTGGACTCCTACTCTATAAATACCCCGGCGGCACTCCAATCCAAGGTACATGCATACTCGCGCTTAGAACTTACTTTCAAGTTATTTCTTCTCTTCCTAAAGAGCTAACTTGATCGTCGGAGTGCCCACCGGAGATCCAACTCCCCCCCGGTGTGCACTAACTTAGTGTTGAGTGTTTTGCAGATCGAAGATCCGATTCTACAACCCGAGAAGTCAAGAGTGGATTCCAGACTCCACAATTTGGCGACCACAGTGGGAGATCCTTCTGACTTCTCATTCTCAAAATCCTCACCTTAAAACTTTACCTGAATCAACAATGGTGGTCACCGGAACTGAACCTTTAGTCCTACCAGCCATTCCACCCCCTCCTCCTGCTGATCTGAGGGACAGGGCATATGTCGAGCGCTTGGAGGCTCGACTGGCAGAACGTGATCAGCTACTTCAACTGGTCAGGGAGGAAATTGCGCAACTCAAAGTTGCCATCAAACCTGACCAGAATGGCGAGACGTCGCAGGCTCGGCGACGAAGGCGCCGCAGGACACGCTCTCCGGAGCAAAGAGAAAGGAACAAGCGTCCGGCCCTCGAACGATTGGGAGTCGAAACCGAGGTCGACGCGATCAACGAGACGCGGGGCCGGGGACGAACCAGGACCGCACCATCTGGAAGCCGTTCGGACGCCGAACGGGGAACGCGGAGGGTCTCGGTTCACCAAAGGCTGGGAGCTCAACCAGTGAGCAGCACTCAGTCGCACTCTCCACCGACAACACCTTCGGACGTCACCCCGACCCATGAGACTCAAATGGATCGAAGGTATGGCGGTCAAAGGGATCAATCCCCATCAAGACGTCAAAACCGCCGAGGACGTTCTCCTCGGTATCACGGTGGACGTGACCTGAGACCACAACTCGTGGCTAGAAGGGGGGGGAGAGCCGAACAGGAGGTTCGGCCAGCACGTTCACAGTGCGACATCATACATGACCAGCTCATCTCTTCTCCCTTCACCAGGGAGATAGAGGGGGTGCGTCCACCACGTGGCTTCAACCCCCCGAAGTTCAGTAAGTATGACCCCAAGACAGATGCCTACCTGCACCTGGTGCACTTTCGGCAGATGATGTCTCTCTACAGCACCGACGACGCTCTGATGTGCAAGCTCTTCCCTTCCAGCTTGGGGGAACTGGGGCTCCTCTGGTTCGACAAACTGCCGAAGGGTTCCATCCCATCTTTCAAGGACCTATCCCTCGCCTTCCTGGCTCGGTTCGTCACCAGCAGCAGGCAGAAGAAAGGAGTCGACTCCCTCCTCGCACTTCGGAAGTCGGCGAATGAGTCTCTCAGGCAGTACGCTGCTAGGTACTGGGAGCTCTTCAATGAGATTCAAGGCTGCGACCCTGCTATTGCTGTGACTTCATTCAAGCTCGGACTGGATCACCGAAGCAGGTTGTTCGAGGATCTCATGTTATCCAATCCTACCGACATGGATGACCTCATGGCCCGGATTGACAACCACTGTCGGTTGGAGGAGGCACGCAGCGAGCGGCGTCAGGCCGAACAAAACCATCCCCGCCAGGGGGAAGGGAACAAACATACACCACACGGCTCGCGCCGGAGTGTGAACGTGGTGTCCTCTGGGAAGAATAAAGGACCTCGGGCGTTCGAGTTTGCTGCGGTGAAGACGGTCTTCAAGATCCCGACGTACGAGATCCTCAAGAAGATACAGAATGAACCGTACTTTGAGTGGCCGAGGCGGCCAATGGGAGAGCAGCGAAAGACGCCGGACTCTCCGTACCGTTGTTCGTACCACAGGGAGAAGGGTCACCTGACCACGCGCTGCCGAGCGTGGAAGGATTTCCTGGAACGGTTGGTATCGCAAGGACTCCTCAAGGAGTTCATCAACGAGGAGAAAACACAAGCCGGGCCACAGGCAGAACCGGAGAAAGAGAACAGTGGGGAAGTCCGGGTGATCGATGTCATCCACGGAATGGTGGATGCAGCAGCCGAGGAAACTCTTAGGGCCGAGATCAGGCGTGCGGCATGCGGCAAGCAGGTCATGTCCGTAAGTGCGGGAAGCAAACGTCCGCATCTCGACAGCCATTTTGGGGGGAACCTGTCATTTTCTGATCAAGACCTTCAACGCCTCCAGATGCCGCATAATGACGCGTTGGTCGTCTCTCTCACCCTCGGCAACTCGCTGGTCCGCCGAATACTAGTCGACCAGGGGAGTTCGGCCGAGGTCATGTATTACCCCCTGTTCAAGGCATTGCGCTTACAGGAGGCCGACCTCACACCTACCGAGGTGCCGCTGGTAGGGTTCAACTCGGCTCCTGTTTGGCCCCTCGGTAAGCTCACACTCCCTATCCGCACGGGCACAAGGACCGTAGAGGTCGAGTTCGTGGTCGTCGATGTGCCGAGCCCCTACAACGCCATCGTCGGCCGCGTCTGGCTGCACAAGCTTGGGGCCGTAGCCTCGACATATCATCAAGTCCTTCGCTTCAACGGAACATGGGGACCCGAAGAAGTGCTGGGCGATCAATTAGCCGCCAAAAAATGCTATGTGGCGGCAATCAAGAGCAAGGTCTGCCCCGAACAGGTCCAATGGGTGGAGGCGCCGGACGCTCCCCTCCTGGACGATGTCGGCACACCAGCTGCGGAGAAAGCAGTTGAGGATCTGATCACAGTACCGGCCGACGACACCAATACCGACAGAAATTTTCTGTTGGGATCAACCCTTTCACCAGCCGAACGGGAATCCATGACCTCCTTCCTCAAGAAAAACATTGAGGTGTTCGCATGGACACCATATGAGATGCCGGGCATCGATCCAGACTTCATCTGTCACCACCTCAACGTAGACAGATCTCGCCGACCCGTCATTCAAAAACCGCGACGTTCGGCCACAATCCATACCGACGCTGTCATCGAGGAGGTCGACCGACTGTTGGAAGCTGGGGCGATCAAGGAAGTACAGTACCCCACCTGGTTGGCCAATACCGTCGTTGTGAAAAAGAAGAATGGTAAGTGGCGTGTCTGCGTCGACTATACAAATTTGAACGACGCCTGCCCCAAGGATTGCTTCCCTGTACCGAGGATCGACCGCCTCGTCGACGCCACATCTGGGCATGCTCGGTTTAGTTTCATGGACGCCTACCGGGGGTACCATCAGATTGCTATGCACGGTCCGGATATGGAAAGGACCGCATTCATCAGTCCCCGTGGTTTGTACTGTTATCGGGTCATGCCCTTCGGTCTTAAGAACGCGGGGGCCACGTACCAACGGATGGTCACAAAGATGTTTGCCAAGCAGATCGGAGATACGATGGAGGCATACATTGATGACATGGTGGTAAAAAGCAAATTTGAGGCCGAGCACCTCAAGCACCTGCAGGAGGTATTCGACATTCTGAAAACGCACAAGCTCCGTCTCAACGCCGACAAATGTGCCTTCGGGGTCGGCTCTGGGAAATTTCTTGGGTATCTTGTTACCAGAAGGGGCATCGAGGCCGATCCGAACCAAATCGCTGCCGTCAACAACTTAGCAGCGCCGTACAGTATCAAGGGGGTTCAGAAGTTAACAGGTATGGCGGCCGCTTTGAACAGGTTCATCAGCCGATCTTCGGACAAGTGTCGTCCATTTTTCGCACTCCTGAAAAAGTGCAGCCGAAGGAGCTTTGAATGGACTCCAGAATGTGATCAGGCGCTTCTGGATCTGAAGACCTACCTGTCTTCGGCGCCGCTACTCTCAACGCCGAAGGACAAGGAACCTCTGTTCATCTATCTGGCCGTGTCTCCACACGCGGTCAGTTCTGTTCTTGTTCGGCAGGATGACCGAGCTCATCTGCCCATCTACTACACCAGCAAAACACTGGTCAGTGCCGAGACCAGATATCTGCCTTTGGAGAAACTAGCATTAGCACTGGTCTCCGCTTCTAGAAAACTTGCGCCGTATTTCCAAGCGCACCCCATCACGGTTTTGACATCACAACCTCTAAAAAGCCTGTTTCGTAAGGCTGATCTGTCTAACCGAATCTCGAAGTGGGCCGTGGAACTGGCCAACTTTGAAATACAATACCAGCCGAGGACGGCGATCAAGGGGCAGGTTCTGGCGGATTTCATCGCCGAGTTCACGCCGGATTCAGAGACAACACTGCCGAACACAGAGTTGGCAGGATCAGTTCAATGGCAACTATTCCATGGCAATTCTTGGAGGATGTTTGTGGATGGCGCATCCAATAATCATGGTTCCGGAGCCGGGGTCGTTCTGATTTCACCAGAGGGGATCGTCCATGAATTGGCAATCCGGCTTGACTTCCTCGCCTCGAACAATGAGGCCGAATACGAGGCCGTACTTGCCGGTCTTCGTTTCGCAGCAGACCTCGGTTCGGAGCACATTAAAGCTTATAGCGACTCTCAGTTGGTAGTTCACCAACTCTCCGGCGAGTACGAAGCTCGCGACGACCGAATGTCCCGCTACCTTACCGCTTTGCAACATGCCTGCAAACAGTTCCGCACCTTTTCATTGGAGCAGATTTCTAGAGAACACAACGCCCATGTCGACGCTTTAGCCGGACTCGCGTCGGCCACGGACGCTGGGGGGCAGAGGACCGTATCTATCGATATCCTCCCACAGCCGAGCATCGAAAAATCCGCGGCCGAGCCAGTGTACTGCATCTCACAGGGACCCAGTTGGATGGACCCTATTGTAGCATACCTTCGGGACGAGACGTTACCCGAAGACCGAAGGGAAGCACACAAAATCACTCACAAAGCCGCCCAGTTCTGGCTAGGACCAGGTAACAAACTCTACCGGAGAGCTTTCTCGGCACCTTACCTGCTTTGCGTGCACCCCAAGCAGTCTGGGGCTATCCTTCAGGAATTACATTCCGGCAGCTGCGGGTATCACTCGGGGGGACGTTCGCTCGTGCATCGTGCTCTGACTCAAGGCTACTGGTGGCCGAACATGAAAAAAGAGGCCGATCTGATGGTAAAAAGCTGTGACCAATGCCAAAGGTTCTCTCCGCTCATACATCAGCCGGCCGAACAACTCAATCCCCTTTCCAGTCCATGGCCGTTCGCACAATGGGGGCTGGATATAGTCGGGAAGTTCCCCGTGGCCCCAGGAGGTTTTAAATTCCTGATCACCGCTACAGACTACTTCACAAAATGGATCGAGGCCGAACCATTGGTCAAAATTGAAGACAAAGATGTGAAGAGGTTTGTATGGCGGAATATCGTTTCAAGGTTCGGTATCCCCTATGCTTTCATATCAGACAACGGCACGCAGTTCGTTGGGGATCTATTTACCGACTTCTGCGCCGAGCACAGAATCCGCTTCTTCAATTCCACACCGTCATATCCTCAGTGTAACGGACAGGCCGAAGCTTCTAACAAAATCCTCTTGAACGGAATCAAAAAACGACTAATGGCAGCAAAGGGTAGATGGGCCGAAGAGCTGTATAGCGTTCTATGGGCTTATCGAACCACACCTCGCCGCTCTACTGGCCGAACACCGTTCTCCTTGGCCTTTGGCATGGAAGCTGTCATACCTTTGGAAGCTGGCCTTCCGACAATGCGGACAGAAGAGTTCCATCCGGACAACAATGATAGAACTTTGTCAACGGCCTTAGACTTGGCCGAAGAACAGAGGGAAGCTGCTCGGATCCGAGTTGCCGCTTATCAGCAAACGATATCTCAGGGCTATAACGCCAGAGTTCGGCCCAGATCTTTTAAGCCAGATGACCTTGTTCTGAGAAAGGTCGTCGGCGCGAAACGTACAAATAAGCTCGGTCCTAATTGGGAAGGTCCCTACCGAGTGATCAAGATCGTTGGGGTAGGTTCTTACAAACTGGAAGATATGGATGGTACACCTATTCCCCGACCTTGGAATGCTCACAACTTAAGAAAGTACTTCCATTAAGTTCTCTTTCTGTTTGTTTGATGATGAGAAGTGCGTGGTCTACGGCCTCACTCTCTTCCATTTATTCATTTTTGGTTTATTTTTGTAATCATGACTTGTTATCAGTTTATGAAACTCCTCATGTTCGGTTTCATCTTTACTTAGTGAAATTTATGAAATTTCTCCAAACGTTCGGCGACGTGCTTCTATGTTATCCGTTACTGAACGGTTCGGTTTATTCTTTACTTAGTGAAATTTATGAAATTTCTCCAAAACGTTCGGCGTCGTGCCTCTTTGTTATCCGTTACAGAACGGTTCGGTTCTTTCTACACTTAGTGAAATTTTGGAAATTTCTCCAAACGTCCGGCGACGTACCTCTTTGTTATCCGTTACAGAACGGTTCGGTTTATTCTATACTTGTAAAATTTTTGAGATTTCTCCGAATGTCCGGCATTGTGCCACTCTGTAATTCGTTACATAACGGTTCGGCATTAAGCTATGCAATTGTATGAAAGGGAATAAACCGAAGTTCTTCGGCGATCATTATACTAAAGAGATATAAACGGGTACGGCTCGGCATATAATGAAGTTCATTTTTCATTCGGAAATTGAGTTCATTACATAAAGTCTAAATACTACTAAGACAAGATAAAGATAGGGTTGGCACGCAGGCCCTACTACAAGTTCCTATTTAAGAAGGCTGGCCACCATCTTCGGCGACGGACGAATTGGGTACTCGCTCCGTATCCGGAAGGGGGGTTTCTTCGGCCGGAGACGGCACTGCGGCAGCAGGATCACTCGCCGGCTCGGCAGCACCAGACGACTCTCCGTACGAAGGTACGTCCCTGTACAGAGAAGATCCCTCCGGTACCTCGGCAACTTGGAGTGCTCGGAGGTAACCACTGCGGAAAGCATCCTGCAGCAGCCCGGCCAGTTGGGCGTTGATGCCTTCCATCTGCTTCAGGAACTTCCCCTGAGCTTCAGCATAGCCATCATTGTAGCCCTTCGAGTCGGCCTCGTCGACTCTCTTCGCCATCTCAGCCCTTGTGGCTCCAAGTTCTGCGGCGAGAGCCTTCTCCTTCTCCTCGGCCGCCGACAGAGCCGTCCGGATGGCATTTCGCTCATCCACCACTTGGTTTTTGGCCGTTATCTCCTGCTGGTGCAGGGTCCTCAGGCCTTGGATCTGAGCAGCTTTCCGCATAAGCCCGTCAGACACCGGAACCAAGTGCTGAGTTGCCTGCATGAATAACGAAAGGATGAGTACGGATTATAGAAATATTTGGGAAATAAACTTTAAAAAAAAAAATGGAGAAGAAGACTACCTTCACCATGAGCCGAGCCATCTCTAAGAAGGACACTTCCAGGTTCCTCGGCAAAGCCTCAGCATCCTTTGGGAGCGTCATCCCTTTGGCCAGCGTCAACGCCATGAGAGGGTCGGCGTTGAGAGTGTCTTCGGTGTTCAACGGCTTGCCGTCAAACATGAGCTTCGGGATAAAGGCCGAGGGCGCAGATGAGCCCGTCGCCTCGGTAGCAGCCAGGGGTCGGTTCGTTTTCGGCGGAGCCGCCGTATCGACCTGCTGGTGTGCGACCCCCTTCCGCCGGGAGTCCTCCTTCGACTCCCTCGGTTTCTTAGCCGCAGCAGCACCTTCTTCTGGGCCCTTCCTCTTCTTTTGAGGATCGGCTGGGCGGGAAGTCTGCGGCGCGGGTCCGCCCACCGCGAGCTTCAGAGTGACCTCTTCTGGTGCCTTCCTCGGCATATTGTCACACTCTGCGAAGAAGTCCGTAAGCTCCTGGTCAGTAAAGTCTACCGAAAAATGGAGACTGTAACCGGACGAAGTCGTGGAGGAGCAGGTACCTGAAGAAATTGGAATAACTTCGTCCGGAATCGGCTCGCCCCGTGGCTCTCTGATCACCCCGAGAGGAACACTGTCGTCGGCCCGGTTTTCCTCTGGAGCCTCGGAATTCTCACTGCTGCTGGAGTCTCCTCGGCACTTCAGCTTCGACCGATAGACTTCGACGTAGCCTAGCAGAGCCGAACAGTCCCTACTCCTCCTCCGGATGGTGAACGCCCGGCTGATTCTGTCCCAGTTCGCCCTGCTCCTCAGGCCGTCAACGACTCCTTTCCCTGCGAAGAAAAAACAAGCAAGTTAAAAAAAAAAAAAAAAAAAATCTGACTGTACGGAACTTACCGGCGAACCCAGGGACGCGCGGAATGGGGTGATAACGAAACTCGCCTAATGCGAATTCAAACTCTCCTCGAACCACGACGAAGTCGTTGGCATATTTGTCGGAGTCCGGAAGGCCTCTGATCAGCCTCCTCTGTCCGGTTCGGCAGCTGAGGTACTTCCTCCTCGCTACCTTGTTCTGGCTTACTAAGTAGAGGCCGAACAGGTCTTCCACCTCGAACTCGAGGTGGTATCTCTCCTTGAGTTCGATGACCCCTACCACTATGCGGTAGAAGTTGATGGTCACCTGGGAGGGGGTTAGTTGGAGGACATTCAGTACCTGCCGAAGGAAAGGGTGGAGCGGGAAGCGCACGCCACCCTCGATAATGGCCATCAAGGGCAGTACGATCTGGAAGTCGTTTGTTGCAACGCTCTCCCCCGGCCGAACGAGCTCTATTGACACGTTATCCGGTATGCCGTAGGTTGCACGAAAATCTGCGAGGCTCTCCGGATCCTCGAAGAATCGAGAATACCGGTTCTTCCCCGAGTGAGAGGCCGAAGTCTTCGGCATCTCCTCGGCTTCTGGAAGCCCCGACGAACCGCTGGGTCCAGCTTGTTCGGCGCTGGAGGACGACCACGATGTTGATTCTACTTCCGGCCCGGACATCCTATAAACACGATCACGGGCGTCAAAAGAAAAACAAAGATCTAAGAGGATCGGGGCTTCACAGCCCCTCAGGATGTCTCCGGCCGGAACACCCATCGTTCGGCCAAGACACTCGTCGCTCGGCCGAAACCAGGGATGCGGTGTTAACTACAGTCATCCTAAATCTATCAGAAAACTAAAACTATTGCAAAAAGGCAAGATCGTGAAAAACTTACTCTGATGCACTGTGAAGCGGCTGAGATCCTTCTTAGCACAGGTTTTTGATGGCTTCAAAAACGCAGAAAGTTTAGAGAGAGAAGGAGTTACGAGAGTCTGGGAGTAAAAAGCTTTCGAAGTACCCCAGACCCTCTATTTATAAGAGGACTATTGAGGCGGGAAACGGCCGGCGTGAAAAACGAGGCACCCAGCGCAAGGATTTGAAACGTTCCGCCTTCTGCCGTCAGACGGGTGCCACGTGTCATCATCTCAGGTTCTGACGCTTCGCGTGCGCCGCCCTTCAGCACCCCTTCCGCTCTACCGTCAGATGATTCCACGTGTCGCCATCTCATCGCCTGACGCTTCGCGTCCGCCGTTCTGCAGTGTCCTTTCGGCTCTGCCATTAAAGGAAGCCACATGTCACCATTTCATCGCTTGACGCTTCGCGTGCACCGTTCTGCAGTATCGCTTCGGCTCTGCCACTGGATCGAACGCCACGTGTCGCAATCTCAGCTCCTGACGACTCACGTGCGGTTCAGACCCTCTTACCAAGCACCATGCAGCGTTCTTTCAAGGTCCGATGATTCCCCGCGGGGCCAACCTTGCAGGTCTGTTCGGTTCCGAACAGAATGCCCCAGGGCATCAATAACTTACACAAGTTCTTCACGGCCTTCAAGAAAAATCTGCCCTTCATGACAGGGCTCGGCCACATAGTCAATTCCCCCGTACCAAGCTGCGTACGACTGAATTGAGGGGCTATTGTAGTAGGCCGGAATAATCATTAATGGGCTCCCGGCCCATGATCGGCTGCACCATATTCAGGGGCTCCACGAAGCCCAAACTCGCCTGGGTTGGGCCGAACACCCCACCGGCCGGAGCCTTTGCTCGGCCGTTCCGAACAGGTTTGGGTCTCGGCCCTGCCGAACAGTGGGATTGCAATCCGCACCGATCCTCGGCCAGAATCCCCTTTGGCGGGTTCTTGGCCAGGTCATCTCAAAAACATCCGGTAATTCAGTTTCCAAAGCACGAACACACGTTCTCCGCTTTCTAAGGGACGTGCGGGCACGCTGTTCCAACCCGCTCGGGCGTGGGACACGTGGCAGATCACGACCTTCCGATCCGCATGGGAGTGGGACACGTGCCAGCGTTCCCACACTCTTCGGACCACGTCCTACATGGTGGGCCGGACGTTCCGGAGACAGTTGGACTCCTACTCTATAAATACCCCGGCGGCACTCCAATCCAAGGTACATGCATACTCGCGCTTAGAACTTACTTTCAAGTTATTTCTTCTCTTCCTAAAGAGCTAACTTGATCGTCGGAGTGCCCACCGGAGATCCAACTCCCCCCCGGTGTGCACTAACTTAGTGTTGAGTGTTTTGCAGATCGAAGATCCGATTCTACAACCCGAGAAGTCAAGAGTGGATTCCAGACTCCACAGTAATTTATAGGTTTATTATTGTCCTTTGAAAATATTATATTTTGTTAGTTATTTTAAGTCATGGAGTTTATTTTATATATCAAATATAATTTTTTGTAAAAAATATTAGTTAAAAAAATTATATTATTTTTTAGCGATAAACAAACGGTACCCCGGTACTTACTGGTACCGGTACGTACCGTACGAGTAAAAAAACTGATACCCTCGCCGGTACGAGATTGATAACTTTGGTTCGTGGTGTCCTTAATTTTATTTACAAAGTGGGAGTTTTAGGATTGTTGATGTTTATTACGGGTAGCAGTATTAGGAGAGTATTTGTTCACTCTTTGAAGCTCTCCATTTGTAGATCTTTATCAATTGTACTATTTCATGTTTTATGCTTGTGATAAATAGAAATCTTTGCCTTTAAAAAAAAAAAAACAATCATGACCTTTGGAGGAGCATTTACTATTTTTTCCTTTTAGAAGGCCCGATCTACTATTTTAATCCGTTTGGGCCCCAATCTCAATCCGAATTAAGTAAACTGTAAACGAATCTATTCGGGTTTCAAGCCCAATCCAAAAATAAAACAATAAAGCAATTTATCCGGGCCCAAGCCCAATTCAAATTAAATAAACAGTACTGTTGTAAAAGAATATATGTTACTGGGCCAAACCCATGTTAATTTTATTAACTCAATCCAATGCAACACGACACAGTCGGTCAGATAGCAAAAGTGGCGAGCGCGCTTGATGAAACCCATAAAAGTGTGCATGCTCACCCGCTCATAAACCTTCTATATATGACCCAAAGGGCCAAGTCCTTACGAAAACTAGGGCCTTCTACCCCCATTTTCTTTTACTACTCCCACTAATGTGGGACAAAAGTTCTATCCTTTATTTTCTAAAAATTTTGTGGTAACCTTTTATCATAATTTCTCATTCACTCTTAAAACATTTTTAGCAAACCAAATACCACAGTGGCCCAAGCAGGATTGGATTTTGGTTGTGATGGCATCATTTGTGGTCCTGTCAAGCTCAATCCTATCAGAGTAAACTAAAACCACAAAAGACTTTGACCTCAACATATTCCAAGTCTTTGAGTCATCTGCTAAATTTGAACGGCAAAGTGGTGGCAACTTGGTTTACTGATATAATTACTTATAATAGTCCTTGTTTTTCCCTTGTGGCTATCGTGTTTGCAGGAAGAGATACAAGGAAACATCAATGACAGATTCTTCCATACCACTTCTCTTGTTCTCTTTACTTTCCTTCTTAATGGTCTCCAATGCAGTAGACACCATATCAAAAACCCAATTCATTTCAGATGGCAAGACAATAGTTTCATTCGATGGGAACTTTGAAATGGGGTTTTTCAGCCCCGGTGATTCCAAGAATCGGTATGTGGGAATTTGGTACAAGAAAATCTCTCCTCAAGTAGTAGTATGGGTTGCCAACAGAGAAATTCCACTAACTGATACATCTGGTGTATTAAAGGTCATTGACCCTGGAATTCTCGTTCTTCTTAATAGTACCAACAACACCATATGGTCCACCAACACTTCAAGAACCCTTCAAAATCCCATTGTGCAACTTCTTGATTCTGGAAATCTTGTTGTAAGGGATACAAATGACGACCAATGTTCTGAATACCGGATCGGTTTGCGTACCGGTTTTCCTACTGATACGGTACGTACCGGTACCGGTCATGTACCGGATACCGTATCGGATTTATCGCAACTATCAATATATATATAAATTATAGAGAGAAAGCCAAAAAAAATTAATTTTTTTCACAATTTTAAAAAAAAAAAAAAAACAAATCCGGTACCGGCCGGATACCGGGCCGGTATCCGGCCGATACGGCCGGTATTGAAAACGGTACGGTACTAGAGATACTTGGTACCGTTTTTTTGCCAAAACGGTACGTACCGGCCGGTACGGTACGGTATTAATAACTTTGATGACGACAACAACCCAAAGAATTTCTTGTGGCAGAGTTTTGATCACCCGTGTGACACTCTTTTATCGGGCATGAAGCTCGGTAAGAACTTGGTGACTGGCCAAGAGTGGTATATCTCTTCATGGAAGAGTAAGGATGATCCTGCAAAAGGTTATGAATACCGGTTGGATCTTCATGGGTTCCCACAACTTTTCATTTCCAATGGGTTTGTTAATACGTTTCGAAGTGGACCATGGAATGGTCTCCGATTTAGTGGGACACCAAACCTTAGACCAAACTCCATTTACAAATTCGGAATGCATTTTGAAAAGCAAGAGGTGTACTATAGGTATGATCTTTATAACAGCTCAGTTGTTTCTAGGTTATTCATCAATTCAAATGGTGTTATACAACGGTGGACATGGGTTGATCGAACCCGCGGTTGGGTCCTTTACCTAAATTCACCATTAGATAGTTGTGATGCTTATAAGTTGTGCGGTCCATATGGAAGATGCGACGTTAACGAATCCCCCACATGCAATTGTTTGGAGAAATTTGTGCCTAAATACCCAAAAGATTGGGAAATGACAGATTGGTCAGGTGGGTGTGTTCGGAGGATACAGTTAGACTGTCAAAATGGAGATGGATTTGTTAAATACATGAACAAAAAATTGCCAGACACGCGGAATTCGTGGTATAATGTGACCATGACACTTGGGGAATGCAAAGCGACTTGCTTAAAAAACTGCTCATGTATGGCTTACTCAAATTTAGACATAAGTGGAGGTGGAAGCGGTTGCTTGCTATGGTTTGACGAGCTAGTTGACATCAGAGAGCTCAGTGAAAATGGGCAAGATATTTACATAAGGATTGCTTCCTCTGATTTAGGTAAGAATTCTTCAAATGTTTTACGTTGTTGCTAAAACATTCATGTTTTTTTTTATTGCCTAGGAATAAAATAAGAGACAATGCTTGCCATATTCCCTCTCTTCTTTCCTATTATTCTTTGGCTAGGTTAAAGAACAAGTAAATTCATGAGGCATGTGGTGGTGCTCCGCTACTTACATTTCAATAGCACCTTCAAGACTTGATAGCATAATTTTTTTTCAAGGGTAAAAGTGAATTTTATGAGTCCATTTGGCTTGTGGTTATTATTGGATTATTCACTGTTTAGTTTTTTGTCTTTATTTGAAATTTTTTTTTAATTTTTTGTTTTTCATCAATTTTTTGATGAGTGTTGGTTCGTCTCGACAAGAGCTTTCAGAAAAGTTATCAATCATCGGCTACATTTGAAAAAAGTTCAGAAAAGACAAAAAATAAGTCAAAAACAGCGTACGTGTTGGCTTATTTTCGTCTTTAGTGACTTTTTTTAACTTTTGGACATAATTTTATACTTTTTAGATTCCTTTCGTCGATACGAACCAATAATTCACGAAAAAATGACATAAAAATAACAAATACAAAAAAAAATTTGAATAAAGACAAAAAATAAGCAAAAATTTTTTTTTGGCCAAATAGGGCCATAATCATATTGAACTTGTAACCATGGTACAAGGAACTAGACCTGAGGCTATTAAACACACAATCCCTATACCTCCTCCTCAAATCTCACCTTCCTATCCTCTTTGTCCTATCTCTGCTTTTAGAAATTTCGAGTTCAATTTTGTTCGTGGTTCACTTTTATTTCAATGATTAAAATTATTTATTTTATTTTGATTAGTTTTTTTAATTGTTAAGAAAAAATTTAGCTCAATGGTAACTATTTTATTTAAAAATATAATTTTTAAATTTTAAAAATTAAAAATTCTAAAATAAAAATAAAATTTTTTAGATTAAACACTTATCGATATCCAATTTAGTTAAATTTTTTAATAGTAACTAAATAAGTAAATCAAAACAAAATTGAAGACGAATCTCGAAATGCTCTCAAATGGTGGTGAACGAATTTGGTGAACAAAATTGAACTCAGAAATTTCGAGAGAAATGGAGAACGTCCTACTATATCCATCTACCGCACAACATGCCAATCGGGTTGTAGAGGGCATCGGCGATGGTGAGAGGGCTATTCTTCTGACGATCCAAGACCCAACTCAACCACCTCACGTTGAATTCATCCATGAATCGCGGCCAAGAAGGTGTTTACCTCTTGAAGAAGATGTCGTTTCGTAGCTTCCATATGGCCCAAATCATCACGGAGGGGATTGCTTTTCACAGAGAGATGTACGTATAGCCTGCTCCATCCGAGGTACCCAGCTAGACCACCACGTGAATAAGCAACCCAGATCCTTCGAAGGGACCCAGACAATTCCCCACCACAGCAGCACTTCGCACCACATCATCCAGATTGGGTAGCAGTGCAACAGTAAGTGATCTTGGGACTCAATCCCCTCTTCACAAATTCTACAAAGTGCTTGATTTTGTTGGATGATCCGTCTTTGTGATAGCATTTCCCCAGACTTGATCCTTCCCTATCATCCCAACCACGCAAAGAATTGTACTTTTGGTGGGCAATTCGTCCTCCATACACAACTTGGGGGTGATTGCATCTCCCTGTCCATTTCACGCTGGGTTAATTCGCATGTTGATTTGACCGAAAAAATCGTCCCAGTACCCATCTTCCATAGCAAATCATCTTCCCTTTGTGATCGCTGGGTTCATAGCCCCTCCCATACTATTTTTAGCATATGTAGTTTCTCTTCTTCCCAAGTGAATAATGATCCTCAGTGCCACAGAATCCTCCATCCGACCTAGTTGGAACAGGGATGCCAATTTTGCTTCTTTATTTTGCACAATCTGAAATATAGTTGGGAACCTTATACACCATGTTTGATCATTCCCTTCCAAGTTATCCATCCAGAAGTTTATATTCTCCCCATTGCCCACCTTAAATCTTAGCTGGTTTAGAAACATCCCAAACATTGCAGGGGCTTTGGTTTGAATTTTAATTACACTCTTCCATACTGGTGACCCTCTTCCTCCATTGTTGCATTTTGGAAGCCATGAATCTACTGCCCACTTGTTTACATCACATATAACCAATCGCCATCGGTTGTTTTTCTCTTTCGCAAACCTCCACCACCATTTGAGCAATAGGGCATTATTCATCATTCTGCAGTCTCTAAGTCCAATTCCTCCTTGGCCCTTGTGGCTTACTACTCTCTTCCATTTGACTTGGATGATCTTCCTTTCCCCCTCTGATCCTAAGAAGTTAGTTTGGATCCTTTGTATCTCCTTGGCTATCTTTGAAGCCTTTTTATATAAGG
This sequence comes from Arctostaphylos glauca, assembly GCA_019985065.2. Classification (NCBI taxonomy): domain Eukaryota; kingdom Viridiplantae; phylum Streptophyta; class Magnoliopsida; order Ericales; family Ericaceae; genus Arctostaphylos; species Arctostaphylos glauca. The sequence goes on from JAHSPW020000012.1 coordinate 26,006,898, forward strand.
ATAGGTAATAGATAGGTAGATTGCACAACACAGAATTAATCATGGTGACTTCCCCCTGCCTCCTGAGATAGGAATTAGGAATTTCCTTTTTCAACTTGCTAGTGGGTTGGCTCCTAGAGGTAGGCCCAGGTAGTTGATAGGTAAGGTTGTGCTTTTGCAGCCCAGGATTGTGGTGGCTGTTGCGATGAAATATCCTCTCTGCCCACCCCACACAGGATTTTTTATAGTTAATTTTTGAGGCAAGATATCACCTCAAACCCTCCTAATATCCTTTTGATATTCTCCACTTCCTCTATCTCTCCTTCGCAAAATAATATTGTATCATTTGCAAATTTCAGGTGGATAAGTCTCCCGATAGGGGTCCAATCCTTGCCCCGGTTATCAAATTCATGGCCCTTGCTCTTGACAGAGGGATACTATGCCCCTCAGATTTGATCAAGTATAAGAAGGGTGATAGTGGATCCCCTGTCTGACTCGATTTTCCATCTTGAACTCTTGAGTCGGTGACCCATTGACTAGGACTGATAAGTATGTCAAGGATATGCACTCCTTTATCCAAACAATCTATTTACTAGAAAATCCCATTCCCATCATCATTGCAAGCACAAAGTTCCAATTAAGGTTATTGTAGGCCTTTTCAGAGTCCAGCTTAATCAGAATACCCTTCGTCTTTTTTTGTTTCGAGAAACTTACCACCTCATTAGCTATTAGTATCCCATCCTGAATGCCCTTGCTTCTCACAAAAGTCGATTGGAATTTACGTATTAAGGTTGGCATAACTACAGCCATTCTCTTGGCCAAAACCTTGGCCAATATTTTGTAGGCACTGCCAATAAGACTTATTGGTCTGAATTCCCCCCAATGTAAAGGGGTTTTCAAACTTAGGAATGAGTGTTATAAATGCTGAGTTTATACCTTTAACCAGTTTTCCATTAGTATGGAATTCACTGACAAAATGCATTACCTTTGATTATATTCCAACATACTTTGTAGAACTTAATGTTGAAACCATCAAGGCCTGGTGCCTTGTTTCCACCTGATTTGACTATGACTCCCCAAACTTCCTCTTCAATGAAAGGCAGTACTAGTTGTTCCCCCAGCAGTTGCGTTACTGCAGGATGATCATGCTCTGCTTGACTGCCTAGGAATAAAATAAGAGGCTTGTCAGTTGTCATATTCCCTATCTTCTTTCCTATTAGTTCTTGGCTAGGTTAAAGAACATGTAGATTGATTAGGCATGTTTTGGTGTTCAGCTGCTTACACTTCACTACCACCTTCAAGACTTGATAGCATAACTAAAAAACATTTTCGTTCTTTTTGAATGCTAAAACATACTAAAGTTTCCTCTGTCCTCTATGTGTACTTGCGTGGTATCTTTCGTTACTAGTCATAGTTATAGCATCCAAATATACGTTTGCTTGTCTTAATCTTAGTGTAGTAGCTCTTGGTTATCTTATTTGTTGCTGAGTAAGTAACTTCTTAATTTATATAGGTATTTGTAAGTAAATTGAACGGCATAAATTCTCAAGGAATTTCTGGGAAATAAGAAACTTTGTCCCATCACCGATTAATAACAAGGAGAGAGAAATTTTTCCATGCTATTAATCATGTCGGCAAATAGTCTTTCATGATTTTTGCTATCTCTAACATATGGGGTAAAAGCATTCTTTACATATGTGCTTTAATGGTCTTACTGTTAAACTAACTGAGCATTTGGTTTGAATGGAAGACTCACTGGTCCAACATGGTGGCTTCAATGACAAGAAAAAGGTGATAATCATCGTGACGTTGACATTAATCACTGGAATGCTTCTGCTGGGTCTATGTATATGGTCTTATGTTCGAAAAAGGGAGAAGAAAGGTAACCTGAATTAGTCATTTTTTTAGGACAAGCATTATGTGACGTTATCATTATGTCAAATAATGAGGACAAAACATACGTGCTCATATGTCCGGAGTAAATTGTCCCAATGCAATCATGTATGAGTTCTGTGGAACTGGTCTCATTTAACTCATTTCCTACTTTGCAGAAAGCTATCCAGAGATCTCCAGACATGGTGACTCTAACCAAAGCCAGAAGGACGATCTAGAGATACCCTTGTTTGACTTCAATACAATAGCGAATTGTACCAACAACTTCTCAACTAACAACAAGCTTGGAGAGGGGGGATTTGGACCTGTTCACAAGGTAACATGTAGATTTTGGGTAATGTAGTATCTTGGTATTTAGTTGATGTCCAATCCAAAGGGATGCAGGGCAGAAACCACTATATCAACTCAATATTTCTGTTAGTACATTTGCCGAGGACTTTGGGCTTTGTTTGTACGACGGCAAGTGGTGGGGCTTCTAGGCTTGAAAAGTAGGGTCAAGTCTGAGAGCAGTCACTTTGTCCAAATAATGCCAATGATAATGTTTGTATGCACTGTATTGGTAACCAGACCTACTTCTGAATTTGGTAAATAAGTTTTAAATCCGTAGACTTAACACTCCCAACCTACAAATCTGCAGAAAGATAACCTGTACATAATATATTCCCCTCATCTTTTACAGGAAACATTTGGCGTGGTGTCTCTTTCCTCATATGGAACTTCCCACGTATCCAAAGTTTTCTCTTTTATATGCATGACCTCAGTTGCAGGAAGCGAGAAAGGGTGTGGATGTGGGTGTGGGTGCGGGGGAGTGAGAGAATATAGAAGAATCTAAGGTTGGGAATGTATATAGGAGCGTTTGCATTGTCCTGCACGATTACTATTCTTAGACCAGTGTCAATCATAGGAGGATAACTGCATAAGAAACTAAAAGATACTCCAATGGGAAGGGAAGAAAAAGAAATGACTAATTGTCTAATTGATATCTTCAACAGGGTAGGCTGGAAGACGGAAGAGAAATAGCTATAAAACGGTTGTCTAAAACTTCAACGCAAGGACTTGACGAGTTCAAGAATGAAGTCATCTGTATTGCCAAACTTCAGCATCGAAATCTCGTGAAGCTTCTAGGGTGCTGCATTCAAGGAGACGAAAGGATGTTAGTCTATGAATTCATGCCTAACAAAAGCCTGGACTCCTTTATTTTTGGTTTGATTCTCTCTTAACTTTAGCAGTCATGTTTGCAAAGTAATCTACTCTGAGAAAAAGGTCAAGTGGCTGAAGATTCTGTTGTTCTATTGCAACATAAGCAGCTGCATGTGTCACACCCCGAATCCAGGAGCATGACCGGCCGTGACCCATGTAGCAACCTAAAAAAACAATTATCAAATAATTATTTTAAAACAAGGAAAATGAAGAAGACTAAACAAATTTGAAAACTTAAATAAATATTTGTGTAGCAAATGAGTCACAACTCATAATCTCCAAACTCCAACTTAACAACTAAAAAAAATACTAATAGATGAAAGAAATAAACTTCTCAAACACAATGAAATCAAATGCAAATGTCCTGTAGGTCCAACCAATGAGTCCTGACAATACCGCATAGTCCTTGACACTAACTTAAAAAAAAAAAAGTGAAATAAATCTATCAGCTGAAAGCTCAGTGAGTAGTATAGCATGCTAAGAGTAGAGTAGTTAGTGTGACATACATATAAAAGAGTGATGACTGAGGTTCAAGGAATGATTTCAAACTATGAAGTTAAGGGCTCAAGGATAATAGTATCAACGAAGTAAATAACTAATTAACGAATTTTCGTAACAAATACTAAATTTCAATAAGTCACATTTATGCCATATCAAACCAACAAATCAATAATAATTCGAGAATCAAAATAAAGTGGGAACTATAATCACCTAGTACTAAAGCCAAATGTTTTCTCAGAACTTAGCCCATTGGATCGAACACCACACTTAGAATCACCACGGCTTTACCCGGGTCTTTTCCCTTAGTCGATCCAGAATAGAGTCACCGTAGCATCACCCGGGTCTTTTCCCTAATCTGTTGAGCACTAGAGTCATCACAGCATTACTTAGGTCTTTTCCCTAGACTTTTAATAATATATGGTCTCAATTAACAAAGAACAGTGGCCAACTAGAGTCACCTGCACCAGGTTTATTCTCTGTACCGTTGTACAGTCTCAACAAAGGGTCAATGCAACAAAATAAGTAACAACGATACATAACGAGAATAAATCCATAGAATCCTGTATGCGAAAGGGTACGTTAATTCTGAACAAACATGAAGTCAACGAATTAAATTATTGAATACTAGGTAACAAGGAATAAAACATGGTATTTTCAAAAGTATAGATAGGCTCAAGAGGAATCCAAAGAAAGAATGCAGTGGAATGCGCGGTATGACAATTGCCCACTAGTCTAAACAAAAGAATATGCATGATAAATAAGATTGATCACATACAAAATTATTAATAATAGCTAGTGTTATCTAATAAAACTAATAGTTTAAAGTAACTACTAATATCCCCCAAGATTCCCAAGAGAAGCCACCTAATCTCCAACTTGTATCCTACTGACTTTTTCCTCAAAAGAATGTAACCCACAGGCAGCACACGCACACACCGCACATATGAAACAAGACCACTTTTCGTGTAATTGTAATAGTAACCCCAAATTAAATCCCACTAAACCCACCTATTCGGTCAGCCTAGACATACACAGGCATACATATACATACATTATAAATATAGACACACACACACAAACGAATAATTTACTTATATACCTATCTACATGAAATATATGTATACTACATGTAAAGAACGAAGAAGAATGGTAAGGAAATTAACAGAAAAGCACGAACCTAAACTTTGATCGGCCGAGACGCTCTACCCAAGATTCAAAACTGATGCGCTCTCTCTCTCTCTCTCTCAACCAGCCGCTGTCAAATTTTGGGAGAAGGAAAACCTAGGTCCCTCTATAAGTATAAGATCAAAAAGCCTTGTTCTCTTCATTAACTAACTATACTTGAAAATAACTAGTTTAGACCAGCTTAAAATAAATAGGTTTAATCTGAACTAAAAATAAGTCGCCCAATAGTTTAGCCCACACCCAATACCAAAAGAAATATAACATATTTCAATTTATTAATTTGCCCAAAATAAATATAATGAAATAATAAATTAAATTCTTTCTTCTTTTTTTATATATATAGCGAAGTTAAAAACAAGTATACCGAAAGGAATCCAAATAGTTTTTTCTTAATATTGGAAAATCATATGACATGTTTAATTAATTTAGATAAGTATTTGGGGTGTCACAGCATGACTTCGTCTTCCAAAGAAAAATGTGAATTTTTACAACATATTTTTTTCCTTGGAAAATTGAATTAGTAGGAGTAACAACTTTTTTGGGATGAAAATATGGGCAGATGAAAGAAGGAAAACCTTGCTAGATTGGCCAAAGCGCTATAACATTATTAATGGGATTGCTCGTGGGCTTCTCTATCTTCATCAAGATTCAAGACTCAGAATCATCCACAGGGATCTGAAAGCTAGCAATATTTTGCTAGATCTCGAAATGAATCCAAAAATATCAGATTTTGGCATGGCTAGAATTTTTGGAGGGAATGAGACAGCAGGAAATACAAGCAGAGTGGTTGGAACATAGTAAGAATTTATTAACATCTTCTATACCATTTTTACTAGTACTGATTAGACTTTGTTTCCTTATTCAATACATTTCTCAGTGGCTATATATCTCCGGAATATGCGGTAGATGGGCTTTTCTCGGTAAAATCAGATGTTTTCAGTTTTGGTGTTCTTGTGCTGGAGATTGTCAGTGGAAAGAGAAATAGAGGTTTCTTTCATCCACATCACTATCTCAACCTCCTTGGACATGTGAGTTCATACTTTATTGTTCGTATATATTCTCTTAGAACATCTCCAACCTTTTTACCTTCATGGCAATGTGATTGCCAAAGTTTGCTACAATATCATATTAACATCTTTTAGTAGTTTCGCTCCATTTTTAATTAAAAAAAACCCAGCAAAACTATTCATTTTTTTCATTTTAAATTAAAAAAAACCCCTATTTATTTTCTACTTTGAAAAATAATTGGCGATCAAACGCATTGATGCTTGTGTGTGAGTTTTTTCAATGGCAAACCTAGTGCCCAATTTACCACAAAAAACGACATTATGAAAATTTGACAAAACGTTTAGCTCTTGTTTAGGTGAGCTATAGCCGTATTTTGATCTTTGAAATGATTATAGCTCCTCGCTAGAGCTTTTGTTTGTATTAAAAATTTGCATTGTTTATTATTGTGAATTGTTCAGGCATGGACACTGTATGAAGAAGACATGTCATTTGAACTGATTGATCCGACTGCAAGGGACTCGTGTTGTCCATCGCAAGTGCTGCGATCGATTCATGTAGGTCTATTATGTGTTCAACAACATCCGGAAGATAGGCCGAGTATGTCTTCTGTGGTTTTGATGTTGGGAAGTGAAGGTTCATTGCCATGTCCCAAACAACCTGGATTTTTCACTGAAAGGAATCAATATAAAGCCGATACTTCATCCAGCAAGAATGCACCAAGCTCAACTTCAGCCAACTATTTGACCAATACAGTAATGGAGCCTAGATAATCTTATTGTGTATACACATTATTTTGTACTTCGCCTTTCTCCAAACATGCGGGAATAAAACTACTTTTGGTGGGTTGTGAAGCTCCTTCAAGGGAAATTTGTATTCACTGATTGAAACCCAGTGTAGACTCTTCAAAATCTCATATATCATTTTGTCAACTCTTACAAATAGCAACGTCGACAAGTAGCAATGCAATAACGCCCATCAATTTTTACATGGAGAAGTTGGGATGTATATAAGTCTTTTTGATTTTCTTGTTAGTTCTTGGTTTGTAAGGGGTTCTTGAGTTTTCCTTTACCTCCTTACATCTTCTGTGGGTTATTTTGGGCTCAATTACTGAGTGCCATTTAAGGCTAGTTGTGCAACTTCTGGTGCTATATCAGTTCTGCATGGAGAAGTTTTCGCAGACCACCAAAGATACTTCCCAATCTCCCAGTTCATACAAACCAGATTGGGCCTGCAACCTGAGCTAATGAAATATCACATTTGTCCCGGAGATCTTTAAGAAGGTTATGTGGTAGTGTAGAGTGTTCATGGGAAACTCTGGCTGATAGTTTTTTGTCTTAATGGAAGACCAACTTGGTGTATCTATGCTGATACCTGGAATACTAGTGCTACTGGTGACTCAAAAGGTTCTCTGATGTGGATGTAGAGTTCTGGTGTTATTTCTTTTCTTTCTAATTTCTTGTTTTAGTATAGCCCCTACAATTCGATGTTCTGTCTTTCAGGTGGTAGCTTGCTACCCATCTTAGTTATTGTAGGTATACCGTCTTTGTTTTGTTCTGGTATTCAAGCGGCAAATGATAGACAACTGCCCAAGTGCCAACCTAGTTGGGATCACGGTATGATTGTAGTGATGCCTTTTCATGGAATACTAGTGCCACTGGTGATTCAAGAGGTTCTCTGATGTGGATGTAGAGCTTGATATTTTTTTTTCCTTCTAATTTCTTGTTTTAGTATGGCCCCTGCATTTGGATGTTCTGCCTTTCAGGTGGTAGCTTGCCACCCCTCTTAGTTTTTGTATGTGGTAGCCTGCCCAAGTGCTAACCTAGTTGGGATCAAGGTATGGTTGTAGACTTGTAGTGATGCCTTTCCTATTAATCATTCTATCTTCCTTAATCTGATTAATAAAACCTTTATTTTTTCCGAGGAAAAAACAAACAATGCAATAATATCAAAACCACCATTGTTGTGAAGTACCGGTAGTAGTGAGCTTGTAGGAGAACAAAAAAAAAAAAAAAAAAATTTCCTTGAAATAGCAACTTACAATGCGCTCCTTGAAAATTATGCACCTTCATTTGCATCTTCTATCTAGCTTCCAGCATTCCGGAGAATTCAATGCATCATCTATATGGCTTCGAGCCGTTCTATTGTTACGGAATTCTGAGTGTTATATGTTCCCTCACCTGTATCAGCGAGACTTCTTTCAACAAAGAAACCAGGCTGCTTGGGTTGAGGCAATGCCACCCCTTCATTACCCAACATGTAAACTACAGAGGCCATTGCTGGCCTGTCTTCTGGGAGTTTCTGAACACAAAGTAGACCTACTTGAATAAATCTCAGTACTTGAGATTCAATATATGAATCCTCCAGGCATGAATCCATCAACTCTAGTGCCTTATCTTCCTTCCACGGTAACCATGCCTGGATCAAATTGCAATTCCACATGGTTATTTAGTTTCAGATGTAGGAAAAAATAGAACAGAATTGCAGCTTACAATGGATACCCACATGTCCCAAAAGAGAGTGATGGTGATCCGGATGATGAAATTTCCTGTTCTTTTGGCCACTCACCATCTCCCATAAAATTGCACCCAAACTGAAGACATCCGACTTCATTGAAAATTCGCCATCAATGGTGTACTTTGGGGACATATAACTACTGCATGTTTTTATTGTTGAATTTAAGCATCTAAACATGACAACTTGATTGCGAAACAACCAGAAGTAGGAACGAAGTTCCTCGAAATTTGTCAAACTTACTATGTTCCAATTACTTGAGTCGTTTTGCCTTTTATTTGATCTCCACCAAAAATTCTTGCTATGCCGAAGTCTGAGATTTTGGGGTTCAACTCACAATCTAACAAAATATTGCTCAATTTGAGATCCCTGTGAATAATTCTCAATCTGGAGTCCAGGTGAAGGTAGAGAATACCCCGTGCAATACCCATAGCAATCTCAAATCGCTTTGGCCACTTGAGCAGTACTCTTTTGTTATGATCTGCAAAATTAGGATTCAACATGAGTAATATGCCAGTTCTCCTTTTACAATAAACCAAAGAAATCCAAGAAGTTGACATCCAAGTTATTTCAATCAGGTTAAGGGATAAGTGTCTTGGACCAAAAATAAAACCATCCAAGCTTTTGTTGTGCATATACTCGTAGATTAGCGTCCTCTCTTCTCCTTCAATGCAACAGCCCAAAAGCCTTACAAGGTTTTGGTGTTGAAGTTCGGAAATCGTTATAACTTCATTCTTGAACTCAAGAGGACCCTGTCCAGAATTCTTTGAAAGTCTCTTAACTGCAATTTCTTGTCCAACTGACAGGTTACCCTAGAAGTCGTGAAACACGCGTTACAAAGATGCAACTCAATTTTTTCTACTGAAAATTAGCAACTTACCTTGTAAACATGTCCAAATCCACCCTCTCCTATGATAATTTGTCCGCGAGAAGTTATTAGTGGCAGTTGCAATAGTTGCCAGATCAAATACCGGCAACTCTTGGTCTTCTTTTTCTGTTTTTGGACCTGTAGAATGCGAAACTAAGTGCATGTGTTTGGGGATTAGCCAGAGAAATACCATACTGATTATATTTCTTTAAGGGAATTTCAACAAGTTAGGGAAAATTTGCTCACTTGTTTTCTGTCCCTTCTTCCGAATTGTGCACCAGCATAGTAAGCTCAACACAAGCATTCCACGTGTTGCTGAGAGGACTATTATCATCACCAATACCTTCCTCATACTATTATGATCTGGACATGCTACAGGGAAGTCCATCATTAGTCCCAACAAGTGAAAACACAAGTTTAAGAAAAAATGGATAAAAAATTGGCCTAGTACAACACCCACGTACCTAGTTCTGAAGCTGGCATCTGTACGTCAATATCCTAATGAACATTTTGTTGAGTGAGCTCGCAAATATCAAGTAAATCACCAAACCAGAGCATACAACCACTTCCGCTTCCACTGAAACCCAAGGTAGCATAAGCTGTACAGGAACAGTTCTTCAAACAGTCTGCCCTGCATTCTTTCGGATTCATACTCATGTCCAGCCAAAATTCCAATAGGTCTGGCAATTTTACGTTTTTAATCCGTACAAACCCTTCTTCCTTTTGACAATCCAGTGGAGTTCTCCTCATGCATCCGCTAGTCCAATCAAACATCCCCCACTCATTCCGAGATTTTGGTACAAATCCTTGCAAACACTCACGGATAGGGGCTTTGTTAATTTTGCAAACACTGTTAACACCACAATGCCCATAATTGTCACACAATTTATTCTCAACTGTGTTAATTAGAGCCCATTCAGAGCTCCCGTTTTTCAAAACAAACCACTGGTGCAAACCCGTCTCATTTACCACAACCACTGTAATAACTCCAGTACCCTCATAAATATAATAAACCTCACCGGGTTCACTTACAAAACGGGTTTTGAGAACTGCATTGAACTCATGCCAGTACCGGTGAATTGAACTTCATTCCAGGGCCCAATGCAGGACTTCTTCTTTGATCCTTCCCAAAGAAAAAACTGAGTTAACCCTCCATTCTCCAATATCAAGTCTAAAAGTGAAGTCCCCAGTAGAAGGGTCACTGACATGTTTCCATGAAGTCAAGTATCGATTCAGCCCAGAGCTAAAGTCCCAACCCAATCAGATGGGTAATCAATTGCTTTGCCATATGTTGTTCTTGGTGTTTGCAGTACTCTTGTCCATAAGGATAGGGTTCCCGGATTCCAACAGCAGTGCAACTGAATTCTGCACACTTCTTGAACAATTAGATGACCAGATGACACTGTTTGATCCGTCGAGGAGGACAAGATTTCCATCGCTGTCCTGTCGATAGTTAAATTTCCATTTGAATCTGGTAGAGGCTTTTCCCTATTCGCTATCTGAACCACGGTTTCTGGATTACTCTTGTACCATATGCCTAAGAACCATTTTTTGGGATCACTTGGTGCAAAGAAGCCTAGTGCAAAGGTTTGGCCAGAGGAAACCAGCGTCTCACTGGTAGTAAGGTAATGATCTGGAGTTATGGTATCAACCGCGGAGGAGGATTGAAGGAGTGATAGGGAGATTAGAGAGCAAAATAAGACCAAAGGAAATGCCTCCATGGGCAATTCTCAGAAGGAGATCGAAGAAAAAATTCTGCATTACTTATATTATGCAATTAGCTTCTTTGGTCTACCATTTTGACCCATAACTCTAGAAAACGATCAGCCACTTTTGATGGTAGAGATATTTGATTTTCCAATCCTACAAACATGATAGCGAGTAGCGACACGGGAAAGACAAGGATTATAAGTGACTATCAGTAAACTAAGTTGCCCCCACTTTGGCGTTTTAAATTTGGCAGTTAAGAAAAAGTTACTTTAGTTGTTGAACCAAAGACTTGGAATAGGTTTTTTGCTGTGTTAGTTTACACCTCGTAACTGTCACTAGATCTGTTGGTCCTGCTTGGGCCATTGTTGTATCTTAGCAGAATTAGTTATCATGTATTAATGAGAAATTATGTTCGTATATGGTCTAGGTTTATTATAAGATTTTTTTTGTATTCATTTACTCTTTTGTTTTTGTTGGTAATTAGTAAGATAAATCATAAAAGTAAAACTATAAACCAACTTCAAAAGTGAATAAAAATAATCCCAAAAACTCTGACTATTTTATAACCACAAGTTTGGAGAAATGCAAACTATAAAACAATGTGTATACATAATAACATTACCTAGGCTCCATTACTGTATTGGTCAAATAGTTGGCTGAAGTTGAACTTGGTGCGTTCTTGCTGGATGAGGTATCGGCTTCATATTGATTCCTTCAGTGAAAAATCCAGATTGTTTGGGCCATGGCAACGAGACGACATACTCAGCCCATCTTCTGGATGTTTTGCATGCATAATAGACGAATTGATCACAACACCTCCAATGGACAGCATGAGTTCCTCGCAGCCAGACCAATCTATTCAATTGACCTGTGTTCCCAGTATAGTGTCCATAAAAGAGTAGCTGGTGAGCTACATTCATTGCTAAGACCAATATTTGGCTATATCTCACCCAAAAAAAAAGGGCATTGCCAATGGGGCTCTGTTTTTTGTGGCACCAAGTTTGGCATTCGAAAAAGGGCATTGCCAATGGGGCTCCAATTATTTCAACAGTAGAAGATGAGTAATTTTGCCGACAAAAGCTTTGAACCAATGGAGCAAAACTGCTAAAATATTGTAAAATCAAATTGCAGCAATTTTTGGCAATAGCATTGCCAAAATGGTAAAAATGAGAGGAGATGTTCTAAGAGGATATGTAGGAACAATAATTTTTGAGGAGCACATTGTTGATTGCTAAACTGAATGAGCTTCATAAGTAAAGCTATACAAATTCTGCTTTCCTCGACATTTTTGTTCCCCAAACTGAATGAGCTTCACAACCCACCAAAAGTGGTTTTACTCCCGCAAGTTTGGAGAAACACGGCCAACATGTTTTGATAATGGTATGCATAACTGGATGCGGTGGGGCGATCCTTTTTTTTTGTTTTAGATGTTCCCACTTGCTAGGTTCTGCCCATTTTTATATAATCAAACTGGGAGAATGCATCTTGTTATAGTAGGATTAACAATCGAGAGTCACAAAACAATGCATATAAAAATAACTAGGCTCCATCTCTGTATTGGTCAAGGCATTGGCTGAAGTTGAACTTGGTGCATTATTGTTGGGGGAAGCATCGGCTTCATATCGATTCCTTTCAGTGAAAAATCCAGATTGTTTGGGCCATGGCAATGAACCTTCACTTCCCAACATTAGAACCACAGACGACATACTCGGCCTATCTACTGGATGTTGTTGCACGCATAATAGACCTACATGAATCGATCGCAACACTTGTGATGGACAACACGAGTCCCTTGCATTTGCATCAATCAGTTCAATTGACATGTCTTCGTTATACAGTGTCCATGCCTGAACAATTCACAATAATATTAACAATGCCATATTTTTATAACACAAAGAGAAGCTCTAGCGGTGAAATATATTCATTTGAAAGACCAAAATTTGGCTATAGCTCACCAAAACAAGAGCTATTTTCATAATGTCGTTTTTTTTGTGGTAAACTGAGCACGAGGTTTCGCATTTTCTCAGAGTAGAAAATGAATGGTTTTGCCGATTTCTTTTTTTGTTTTAACCAATGGAACAAAACTGCTAAAAGATGTTAAAATAAAAAATATAGCAAACTTTGGTAATCTAATTGGCGTAAAGGTAAAAGGTTGGAGATGTTCTAAGAGTATATGTATGAACAATGAAGTATAAACTCACATGTCCAAGGAGGTTGAGATAGTGATCTGGATGAAAGAAACCTCTATTTCTCTTCCCACTAACAATCTCCAACACAAGAACACCAAAACTGAAAACATCTAATTTTACCGAGAAAAGCCCATCTACCGTGTATTCTGGAGACATGTAGCCACTGAGAAAAGTATTGAATAAGGAAATAAAGTCTTAATCAATACAAGTAAAAACTGTATAGAACATATTAAGAGATTCTTACTATGTTCCAACCACTCTGTTTGTATTTCCTGCTGTCTCATTCCCTCCAAAACTTCTAGCCATGCCAAAGTCTGATATTTTTGGATTCATTTCGAGATCTAGCAAGATGTTGCTAGCTTTCAGATCTCTATGAATAATTCTGAGTCTTGAATCTTGATGAAGATAGAGAAGCCCACGAGCAACCCCATTAATAATGTTATAACGCGTTGGCCAGTCCAACAATATTTGTCTGCTTTCATCTGCCCATATTTTCATCCCATAGAAGTTGTTAGTCCGATTAATTGAATTTTACAGTGAAAAAAAAATCCACAGTTGAAATTGAACTTCACAAATAGTCCGACATAAAAGTTGTTAGTTTCATTCCCTCCAAAAATTCACATTTTTTCCTTGGAAGATGAAGTCATGCAGTAGCTTATGTTGAAATAGAACTACACAATCTTCAATAATTGATGTTGTGAAATGGAAAAAGCACAAGAAACAAACTTATTGCTTGCTACCAAAGTTATTTGTTGCTCTACATAAATGTCCAGCCACTTGGACCTTGTTCTCGGAGTAGATTACTTACAGACATGATTGCTAAAGTTAAGAAAGAAACTAACCAAAGATAAAGGAGTCCAAGCTTTTGTTAGGCATGAATTCGTAGATTAACATCCTTTCTTCTCCTTGAATGCAACACCCCAGAAGCTTCACGAGATTTCGATGCTGAAGTTTGGCAATACAGATGACTTCATTCTTGAACTCATCAGGTCCTTGTCTGGATGTTTTAGACAACCGCTTTACAACTATTTCTCGTCCATCTTCCAGCCTTCCCTATTGAAGATGGCAATTAGCTATTTCTCTTTTTTCCCTTCCCATTGGCCAATGTTTTAGTTTCTTATGTTCCTATGACTGACATTGGTCCAACAAAAAAAATGAACAGAGAAAGAGCAGATGGATTCTATCCCCTATATCGAACACTCTTAGTAATCTCGCAGGACAATGCATATAGTCATACTTAGTAGCAGGATCCTTCTATTAAGGTGGCGAATTTACCCCTCAAGTCGTTCCTGCGCTCCTAAGTCAAACTCTCCTTGGAATCTCGGTTCCATAGAAATAGACATATATATGTCAACATATACACACGTATAAAAGGGAATATATTCTGAACAAGTTATCTTATGATTTTTATATTTTCAAAGCACAAGTTGTCTTTCTGCAGATTTGTGTGTTGGAAGTGTTAAAAGTACGTCTACAGATTTAAAACTTCTTTATCAAATTTTCAATAGGATGAACCTTCATTCCCCATCCCTTCAATTTAAAATTTTAACCTCAATTACTTCGTGTTGTTCAGAAGCTAACAGGTCTGGTTGCCAATACACTTCATACACATTAACATCGACATTATCGGACAAAGTGACTGCTCTCAGACTCGACCCTACTTTTCAAGTCTAGCTTCCCCAGCTCTTATCTTCGTACAAAGAAAGCCCAAGTACCAAGTTGATATAGAGGCTTCTGCCCTTGATCCCTCTGGATTGGACATCAACTACATACCAAGATAGTACATTAGCCAATATCTACATGTTACCTTGTGAACAGGTCCAAATCCCCCCTCTCCAAGCTTGTTGTTAGTTGAGAAGTTATTGGTAGAACTAGCTATCGTGTTGAAGTCAAACAATGGTAACTCTAGCTCTTCGTTCTGGCTTTCGTTAGAGTGACCGTGTCTGGAGATCTGTACATAGTTCTCTGCAAAGTAGGAAATGAGTTAAATGAGACTAGTTCCACAAAACCAATACATGATTGCGTTGGAACAATTTATTCTAGAACCTATAAGCATGTATGTTTTGTCCTCCAAATTTTGACATAAAAACAACGTCAACATAAGTTCATCATAAAATGACTCATTCGGATTACCTTCGGTCTTCAACAGTGCGTTGTTCTTCTTCCTTTTTTGAACATACAACATTATGCATAGACCCAGCAAAAGCATTCCGGTGATTAATGTTGACGTCACTATGATTATCACCTTTTTCTTGTCATTGGAGCCGCCGTGTTGGACTTGTAAGTTTTCCATTCAAACAAAATGCTTAGTTCATTTACTGGTAAAAACATTAAAGCACACATATAAAGAATGTTTCTTCCCTAATACTAGAAATAGCAAAAAACATGAAACATTGCTGACACGATTAATATCACGCGAAAATTTCTCTCTCCCTTATTATTAATCTATGATGTGAAAAGGTTTTGTATCTCCTAGGAATTTCTTGAGGTACTTAAGTTGTTTAACTTACTTAAAATGCTTATATGAATAAAAAAAACTACTTACTCGGCAACAAATGAGACAACTAAGAGCTACTACACTAAGATTCAGACAGGCATACATATATTAGGGATGCTATAAGTATGATTTGGTAATGAAAGATACTGCACAAAGAGAACAAAGGAACCTTTTATACTTTTTAGCATAAAGAAAATATTTTGTAAATATGCTATCAAGTCTTGAAGGTGCAAGTGAAATGTAAGTAGCCAAGCACCACAAACCTCATGAATTTACTTCTTGTTTAACCTAGCCAAGGAATAATAGGAAAGAAGCTAGATAAGGAATATGGCAAGCACTGGCTCTTATTTTATTCCTAGGCAGTCAGAAAGAGCATGAATTTTCCAGCAACAACATAAAACATTTGAAGAATTCTTACCTAAATCAGAGGAAGCAATCCTTATGTAAATATCTTGCCCATTTTCACTGAAGTCTCGAATGTCAACCAGCTCGTTAGACCATAGCAAGCAACCGCTTCCACCTTCCACTTATATTTAAATTTGAGTAAGCCATACAAGAGCAGTTTTTCAAGCAAGCCTCTTCGCATTCCCCTATTGTCATTGTCACATTATACCACGAATTCCGTGTGTCCGGCAATTTTATGTTCATGTACTTAACAAATCCATCTCCATTTTGGCAGTCTAACTGTATCCTCCGAACACACCCACCTGACCAATCTGTCAATCCCCAATTTTTTGGGTATTTAGGCACAAATTTCTCCAAACAACTGCATGCAGGGGATTTGTTAACGTCACAGCTTCCATATGGACCACACAACATATATGCATCACAATTATCTAATGGTTCATACAGGTAAAGGACCCAACCGCGGGTTCGATCAACCCACGTCCACCGTTGTACAACACCATTTGAATTGATTGTTACCCTAGAAACGACTGAGCTGTTATAAAAGTCATACCCATAGTACACCTGCTGCCTTTCAAAATGCATTCCAAAATTGTAAAAGGGGTTTGGTCCAAGGCTTGGTGTCCCACTAAACCGGAGACCATTCCATGGTCCACTCCGAAACTTATCAAAAGACCCACTGGAAATGAAAAGTTGTGGGTACCCGCGAATATCCAACCAATTTTTATAATCACCTTTTGCTGGATCATCCTTACTCTTCCACGAAGAGATATACCACTCTTGGCCGGTCACCAAGTTCTTACCAAGCCTCATGCCCGATAAAAGAGTGTCACCCGGGTAATCAAAACCCTGCCACAGGAAATTCTCTAGGTTGTTGTTGTCATTTGCATCTCTCACGACAAGATTTCCTGAATCAAGAAGTTGCACAATAGGATTCTGCACGGTTCTTGAAGTGTTGGTGGACCATATGGTGCTGTTGGTACTATTAAGAAGAATGAGAATTCCAGGGTCAATGACCTTTAGTACACCAAATGTATCAGTTAGTGGGATTTCTCTATTGGCAACCCATACTACTAACCCAGGAGAGATTTTCTTGTACCAAATTCCCACATACCAATTCTTGGAATCACCGGGTCTGAAAAGACCCATTTCAAAGCTTTCATCTGATGAAACTACTGTCTTGCCATCTGAAATGATCTGGGTTTTCGATATGGTGTCTACTGCACGGGAGCTAATTAAGAAGGAAAGTAAAGAGAACAAGAGAAGACGTGTGGCAAAACCTTTCATTGATGGTTTCCTACATCTCTTCATGGTGTGTGGATCTCTTCCTGCAGTACTGGAGATGTTTGATTTTCTATTAATCCTACAAACACGGTAGCCACATGGGAAAGACAAGGATTATGAGTAACTACCAGTAAGCCAAGTTGCCCCACTTTGCCGTTCAAATTTGGCAATTATGAAAACGTCACTTTAGCAGTGTAAAGTAACATCACAGTCGTCGCTTTGCCGTTTAAATTTGGGAATTATAAGTAACAGGACCACAAATGATAGTGCCACAAAAAAATCCATTCCTGTTTGGGCCATTGTGGTCTCTTTAGGATAATTACTCATCACATATATATTAATAAGAAATTATGTTCGCAAGCACATATATATGGCCTAAGTATATATCCTAAGATTTTTTTTCCTGTATTCATTTAATTTTTTCTTTTTGTGACTGAATAAGATGAATAATAAAAGTAAAACAATAAAAACCAAACTTCAAGAAAAAACAAAAAAAATTCCAAAAGCTTTGTCTATTTTATAACCACAAGTTTGGAGAAATGCAAACTACAAAATAATGTGCATACACATTTACGTCATCTGGGCATTTAAATTTGAGACATTTAAAAACATAACATTTATAACCACAAGTTTGGAGAATATAAACAACAGAAAATATACCAAGTAAGAGAAAACATAAAGTAATTGTAAGACATTAAAAGACTATCAACCCAAATTTACTCAAGTATGTAGTATATAAACATAACATTTACTATATTCACTAGAATAAAAATAATAACTTTAAAGTATCTATATTAGTTTATGTCAACATATATAATATATATAGCAGTCGTATGGCATTTCCAATACATGTTGTTCTATATTACCTAGCTTAATCCCGGTAATCTTGAAATTCCGAAAAATTGTTGGATTGAGTAATCGACATTCGGAATGAAAATGTGATGTGCAATTCTTTAACACTGCCAACTTGCATGTTACATTTTCAGGAAAGATCATCATGATAGCAACTATATTTATATAACTCCAAAATTTGAAACACCATCGAATTAATTGAGTATTCGGCAAAAGAAATGGCCACTGAAAATGAGTTAAAGGTAATATATGCATTGCCTAAAAATTAAATAACATGGATGACAGTGTATGACGGTGCCAACATGTGCTATCCATCTTTAGTTTTGGTTCCGATAATCTCAAAATTCCAAAGTGATGTTGAGTTGAGTATTCATCATCCGGAATAAAAATACATTATGCAATATTTGGTACTACCAACTTGCATGTTCTATTTTCACCAAAGATTATTGCGATGACAATAGTATCTATGCCATATTAACTTTAAATTTCGCGAAACGTTGTCAAATTGAGTATTTGGTGGCAAAGGAATGAAAACGTGGCTTTAGTTGGTTGGCCTGACCTAGACTAACACATCGCATTTTTTTGAAAAGTTACTACTAGGGGAAGGGCTTTTTGAGTCAACCTTTTTGTGATGGTTTTTTTGCGACGATTAATAGTTGCAAAAATGTACTACTTTTTGCTACCACTGAGCTTTCCATCACAAAAAATACTAATATTTATGACGGCAATATTTTCCCATCTCAAAAAGTAGTGTTTGTTGTGACGGTATATGGCCTCATCGCAAAAGGTGAGTACTTTTTACGACGGCTACATTTTTCGTCGCAAACAATAATTTTTTGAAAAAATATTTTTAAAATTGAAAGTCATATTATATTTAAATTTGTAATATTTTGAAAATTTAAAAATAAATTCGTATTATTTTTAAAATTAAAAAAGTCATATTATTTTCTAATATTAAATTTTTCTATTACTTTTAAAATTAGAAAATAAAGCATTTTAGAGAATAATTTTTGAAGTTTTTTACACTAATTTTAAAAAGTACTTGACACTTTTAATTGGTATAAAAAATAAAAAATTATACAAAAAAGCACTTTATCCTGGAATTCGAAAAAAGTCTGTTATTGTTGAAATTTGTTTTCTTTCTAGTTGCAATTGGACAATTGAAATATATTTTTTCTAGCAATAAAAATAACAAAAAACTTGAATGCATAATTAAATAAAATTTATAAATATGTGATTGGATTCAATCTGTGTTAGGCACATATAGCATTATCGCATGAGATTAGTCGTCCCCATTAGATTTGTCACTCAAAAGTACTAATTAATTATTTTGTGAAAATTGTATTAAGTTAAATAAGGTTAATAATAACAATAATAGTTTTAAAAAGTATTATTATACCGTAGACCCTACACCTTATACCCTAAACCCTAAATTATAAACCCTATATTTACCTTGAACTAGAAATTCTAAACCCCATACTCGATACTCCAAATTCTAAACTTGAATCCCAAATCTCAAATTTCGAATTTCTAAATCCAAAACCCTAAACATATCATAGTTTCTAGTTTTATGGTTAACTCCTAGTCATGGTTTCTAGTTTTTGAATCAGAGTTATGTGATGGACTCGTACACTATTAGAATTTACACATTTTGTGTACACTACTAATTTGGCTCGATCATGTTTAGAAAGCTCGTGGATCAATAAATAATTTCATAAAGAAACTAAGTTTTTATGTTATTTCAAGTATGTCGCGATACCTGACTAACTTTATTTTTGGTATGAATGATGTACTCCCTAATATGTACAAGATAGACGATGTAGGTTGTCAAAACAAAACTCGGGTAGTAATTAGGTGGTGTAGTATAGGACTTTAATGTCTCAGAATGCATTAAATATGCTCTGATCACGCCGTATTCGATATCCGATGATTTTTACTTTTGGTAACATTGAATGAATCAACAAAATGTGAAATCTTAACGGTTCAGATTGATCATTGTCAAAATTGAGTTGATAATGAAGTTTAAAATATATACGTCGAATGGACTAACTCTATTCTTGGTACGAATGAGTTTTGAGTCAATATTTTTGCGACGACAGTGTTTCTCGTCGCAAAAGGTAGTACTTTTTGCAACGTCCCGAATTACCTAAAACTCTAAACCCTAAAATCTATACCCTACACCCTAATGTATGAAGGTAGAACTGAACTAATGCTATGTATTGGGCTTGCTACGTGTCTTTAGGCCCAACTATTCGCTAAATAGATACAAATTTTGATTTCAAAGGTCGAAGTAAATTTTAAGTACTAATATTTTATTTTCTATAGTTTTCCTAAATATTTTTTCCAATTGCATCGATTTCCTTTTTTTATTTTCTCTCTAAGCATTCATATTTGTCTCTCTTGAGGTCTTTCTTCTCTATTTTGAGAAACAATTTTTGTAGACATATTTCACATCAGCCTCTCTTGAGTTTCTCTTTATTTTGTGAATACTATATTAAACTCTTTTTATTTAAAAAGTCACTGTAATCTTATTATTTAGTGAATATAAAATTAAAATTAATCACTATTTATCATATTTAAAAAGTTTAATAAAGAAAATATTAAAAAATATAACTCTTTAAAATAGAAAAATAGAAATTTAAAAAATGAACTGACGATGCTCCTACGCTTCTACTATCGCTCTTTGTCCTCTCATCTATGGTCGCCCCCTCTACTGCAACTCCAAAATTAGGGCACTCTCACTTCCGCCATCATCTAGGGTTCTATCCGGCCCAACCACATCTTCCTCACCAAAAAACTCTCTCGCCTTTCCCTCCACACCAACACCACACGCAAATCAACAAACATTCGCATGGGCGGCGGCCCTAGAACTTTCCCCAGCGGCGTATCGAAGTGGCAGTGGAAGCGGATGCCGGCGAACAAAGCGAAACAGCTCCTAAAGGCACGTCTTGCACGTGAGCGCCAGATCTACGAGATGCGGAAGAGGGCGAGCTAAAGGCAGCCGTGGATCAGCCGGATACTAGTGGATCAAAAGAACGTAGAATGTACATTCTTTTGTGAGGTAGTGTAAACTACTTCAGAATGTAAATGTACATAAAAAGAATCAATTTTTTGCTGTAAACTTCGTGGATCAGTAGGATTATTTTGTGAGGTAGTATGTGTCTTAATGGTGTTACACTGTTACCAGGGACGGGAATAAAAGTTCTGCTTTATTTGGATTATGCTGAATTTAGAAGGATTATGCTGAATTTTAAGACTTTGTTGGGTGTAAAAGGGATCTGAAGTATGCTGTACAAACATGGTTTGTAATGATAGAAGTGCTTTGAAGTTAACTACTTTACGGATCAATTGCTGAATTTTCATGCTGCTAAATGTTCCTCTTATCTATGTTGCTTGTGTTTGGTTCTTATTTCATATAATTTGGACTTGTCATATGTTTCTGATGTATTCTTGTGCTGCTTTTCGCAGACAATAATAATTTTCTGACTGGTTGCTAGCCTCTGGGCTCCTGTTGTATTTGTGAGTATTAAAGACCATTGGTTTTGTGAATCTTTAAACAATGTCTGTTCAAGAATGTTACCCCATATGTTCTGGCGCTGTTATTTTTTTGTCCCTGTTGAATGTTTCCATAATATATGCTTTCCTTGCAATGTTTTAGCATGAGCTGGACATTTAGCAATTTGTTTGACAAAATTGTATGGTAAGACTAACATTTGAAGTTATTGCCTCTTCCTGCTGGCTATACTCTGTTATTCCCATTACTTAACGGATCTGGTTACATGCAGCAGGTGCACCATGCTCAGTTGCTCATCATGCTTCATCCTGTAGTATTATTGGTTATGGGATACCATTTTTTGTACACTGGTGTATACTTATGGAAAATTTATTTATGTTATTAACAATAACATAAATAAACTCTCTTATCTCCACTAATTAATCTTTGTATCTAGTAAAACCTTGTGTGTTAGTTGCCATCAAAAAAAGATGGGCAGCAGATGTTTATTCAAATTGGTAACACTCCTTTTTTTCCCTCTTGTAATTTTTCAGATCTATTGATGTACATACTCATATGGTAAAATCTTTTATCTGCAATTGTTGGTGGTGTGATGGGTGCACCGGCTTGGTTGGGCAAGGTATCGATAATTCTTTTGGCATGTGCATTGTACTCTATTTGCACTTGTTCAGCTCATATTCTAAATAAATTTCCAGTTCTTATTACATATTTCTCAAGTGTAGTCCATTTTTGGTAGATACGGTCACTTGAAAAGTCGCATAAACGGTTTGAGAGTTTTCCAGAAGGTATTGCCAAGAAACTTCTCTCTTCACAAACAAGAAGTTGGATTTTCGTTTTGCTGTTTATGTCATCAATGTAGTTATAAGGTTCATTTGGTTTTCTTTTTATTAGAATAGATTTTCCAAGAAATAGTTCCTTTGGACTAGGATCAGCAAAAAAAGGGATTGTTGATCTGTCTAAAACTATATAGTCTAGATGAAGCCTTTTTGTGTCCGTTCAAATCTTTGACAATATAGAATATTGACTTCATTTTTTCAACAGCTATATAATGCACCAATAAATCCCTCCCTTCAAATCTTAGATAATATTGTTCTTTGTTATAGGCCTTAACTTTACCCTTCTTATAGGTTGTTGGTAATGAATGTAAGCTAATTCTTATGGTTGTTTATTTCCAAGACTATCCACCTAAACCGAAAACCTCTACAACTGCTTTTGCCCAACTTCAGTGGATTGATCTAATTAATTTGTATATTTTGACGTTGAAAATATAACCATCTGTAACTCTCATATCTTACTGGGTGGGTGAAATTGAAGATATATAAGATTGGGAAGGGCTAGATGGAGCGTAAAAGGGGAAAGAAAATAGGGAATG
The DNA here is from genome assembly GCA_019985065.2 of Arctostaphylos glauca. NCBI lineage: Eukaryota > Viridiplantae > Streptophyta > Magnoliopsida > Ericales > Ericaceae > Arctostaphylos > Arctostaphylos glauca. Next base: position 26,029,866 of record JAHSPW020000012.1, read on the forward strand.
AAGAAGGAATTTGTGTAGTGTTTGAAAAGACTGGAAGGAGAAGTACTTGGAGACAAACTTTACTTTGGAGGACTTGAGGAGAGACCATGGGACTCGTACATGGATATGGTGGCTTGTTCCCCTTTGTAGCTGGTTTTGTACACTTGGAGCTTTTGGGATTTTCAGATGATGTTTTGGTAGAGTTAGAATAGGAATCGAAGGTGCGCAATTTAAAGAAATTAGAATTCAGCAATTATTAGGACATTGCTCAAGCAAGCTCGATAGCTTCTGTTCTCTACACAAAAATCACAGCATGCACGAATATTAACTTTGTTATAGGCCTAACCTTTACCCTTATAATGTTTAGCTCTCATAGGTTGTGTATGTGTCTTTTGAGGTGTTTGACGAAGACTAAAATGCTCATTTGAGAAGACTTACATTTTGAAGTCTACTTATTTGTGGATCAATCAATATGTGTGCGTTCAATAAACATATTTGGGGGCTACTTATTTTATGCATAGTAGTTAAGACTATAATGTGAGTATCGTTAGCTTGTGAAATTTGAGACTAACAAATTAGTATTAAATGATTTGTGGATGTTGTTTTTATGAATGTGATTGATTTCAAAAAAAAAAAAATTTGTGGTCTTATGTTTGGAATTATTGTCATTGTTTTCCTTATTTAAGGAATTATGTTAGTTTGTGGAATTTGAGACTAAGGAATTGGTATTACTTATTAGTGATGTGAATGTTTTTGCGACATCAAGGAAAGAAATTTTTTTTTTTTAATGCAATGTCTTTTGCAATAGCTAATTTATTTGTCACAAAAGTAAGGTCTCTTGCGACGGCTTTCAAACCGTTGCAAATATATTCATATGTTTCCGGCAGCAAAGGCTACCGTCGCTAAAAGTCCTTATTTTTGTGACGATACCTTGCTTTTTGCGATGGCCTAGAAAGCCGTCGCAAAAGATAGGGCTTTTTGGGAGATGAATACGCAAAATGCGATTGACCGCTTGCATTTCATGTTTTCGTAAAAGTGCAACATAATGCTCGGTTTGACATTTTCAAGATAACAAAGAAATAAAAAATGAGGCTCTACTCTTGCAGTTTGATCCAGTTGTATATGTTGTCACTAGTTGTGTCACTTTGTTTCCTGGGCTAAAGATAATTTTAGGAAAAGTTAAATATGGAAAAGTTAAGTAGACAAATGGTATACGTGTAATTTTTCTGTAACACCCCATGTAAACCGCTAGCCCAATAACTTGTTGGAGTTTAACCATGTGGCCCAAAATGCATAAGCTCAAGTTATTAGTAGTAGTTTACATGGTTCCTTATATACTCAAAATCACCCACGTAGACTTTCGATGTGGAACGGGGTGTCACAATCTCCCCATCTTTATGACCTCACGCCCTCGCGAGGGGTTGAATACTAGAGTCACCACGGTCTGATCCTGGGTTTGTTCCCTAGTGACCAAACAAAGTCCCGACCCCACTCGATCGTGTACATAGATCGTTCTGATACCATTTGTAACGCCTCATGTATACCACTGACTCAGTAACTTGTTGGAGCCTAATCATGTGGCCCAAAATGATTAAGTCCAAGTTATTAGTAGTAACATGCGTTGCTCATTATATACTCAAGATCACTCATATAGACTTTCAATTTGGGACGAGGTCAAGGTGTCACATTATTTGTATAGGAAAACCAACAGTTGGAAGAGTTACTTTCTAGACTTCATAGTTTCTCAAGGCCTTACAAAAGAGATGATGTTCTACAATGGAGATGGAGTTCTAACCATACCTTTTCATTCAAATCAGCATACCTCAAGTGGGACCTGCTATCTTTCTCTGTAGACCGTAATCTCAAATCCCCGTGGAAAAATTTGTGCCCCCTAAAAGTTGAATTATTTGCATGGAAATCAGTTCAAAATCTGTTACCTACTAGGGTTGTTCTTGCTGATAGAAATATCATTGATCCTCTTGATATTATCCTGCAATCTTGCCCTTTCTGCTCTTTGGACATGGAAACACCTGTGCATATTTTGCTACACCGCATCTATTCTTGGAAGGTGTGGTCTTGTGTATTGGATTGGTGGCATATAAAATGGTGTTGTCCTTGCAATCTTCTAGATTTAATGGTGTGGCAATTCTCAAGCCCTTACCATAACTTGGAAAAGCATATTCAGAATTCTTGTTTCTTTGTTATTCTTTGGTCATTATGGAAGGCTCAAAATGATTTAACTTTCAACCGAAGTCAATCTAGTGAATTGGATATAGGGGAGCTAATAAAGGTTAGAGTGGCAATGTGGATAAAAATTAAGTATTGACATTCAGGCATATACAGTGGAGGACTTCAAAAGGTGTCTAGATGGCATCTGAAAGCTGAAAGGCCAAAGGATGCCGGTGTGATGTTTAAAAGTCTAATAGAGGATAGATGAGGATATCTGTATTTGCTTCCTAGGCTTCTGATGTTTCTGCCTTAATTCCTCTTCCTGGATCAACAATAACTAAGTTATCTGCTCTGCTGCGGATGCTGCAAGAGCTGTCTACTCTATGCTAAGGAAGATATATGCCTGAGATTCTCATTCCGGGGTTAGGAATTCAGTGAAGTTGTTGGGGATGCTTGAGCTACTGGTATCACCTGAAGAGTTTTTGTTGTCAGCTTCTGCTAATGCCTCTAAAATATCTCATTTTTGGAAGCAATGTGATGTTTTATGCTAAAGAGTTATGGGTGATGTTTTGATGAAGGGGTCTGCTTTGACTTGATCTGCCTTCTGAATGCTATTGCTGCGGCTCAGTTTTGCTGGTTTTTGCCATTTTCAGAGTTTTGGTTGACCAACGGCTTTGGGGGCTTGGTTGTAGTTGGATTAGAATCTTACTTGGTTTTGTTTCTTGTTTTTGTTTCCTGTTTTTATTTCCTTCTGGTTTTTGCTTTAGGGTGACTGTTGTGGGTGGCGAAGTTCTTTTCTTGGTTACTAATATCTTTGGGCAGGATAGTGTTTCCTTTCCTTATTAGGCCTTGGGGTAGTTTCTCTCTGTTGCATTCTGTTTGGTTATTGCGGTCTTCATTTTCAGGTAAGGTCCTGGGTTTCGGGTTTTGATGGGTAGTCTGAGTCTTATTCACTCATCAAGTATGTTATGTTTTATCTGTGGGTTTTCTTTATGATTTTCTCTTTGGTCTTGGCAAGGTGTCCATTTCCCTACTAGGACAGTTTAGGCCCTCTGGTTTATAATCATGACGAGTTTGAAGAGTTTCATCTGATTGGGCTTCTAGGCTGATTATGCTTGGAATGTCATGGGTGCTGCTTGATGGTTGCTGCTGGTATTGATGTTTTGAGTTCCTGCTACTTCTTGCTGCTGCGTCTTTGCATCATGTTTTGCTGCTTTATGGAAATGTTGGGGGTTATGTATGTTTGGTGTTTAGTCCTGCTGCAAATTGCTTTCTGTTTGTGCTGCATAGGTTATGTTTAAGATCAAGATACCAAGGGGTTATTATACGCTATTGGTGTGTAGTTGTAATGGAGGTGCTGATCTGCTGATGTTTGATACTAGTATTCTCTGGGCTCAAGGTTGCTGTTCTTGATGGAAGTTTTGATGCTTATGCTGATTTCCTGGATTTCCATGATGGCTTTATGACTGCTGCTGGTGCTGGTGCTTTCAGTCATGTTGGAGTTGCTGATGTTTGATACTAGTATTTTCTGGGCTTAAGGTTGCTGTTCTTCATGAAGGCTTTGGTGCTGTTGCCGTTGTCTTGGATTTCCATGCTGTTTTTTATGCTGCTGCTGGTGCTTTCAGATCTATAATGGTTGTGATTGTTGTGCTACAAGGGTGTATGCGTAGGAGTTTCTGCATTCCATTAGGTGTTCTCTGTTTTTTTTTCTGTTTGGGTATATGCCCAAACTCTCCCTTTCCTTCTCTTTCTTTCTTTGATTGGCTCCTTGCCAACCTGTTTTAGTTTGGATGGTTTGATTGGCTTTTTCTTTTCTGGCTTCGATCGGTTTGTTTTCGAGTTCTTTTAATCTTTGTATCTCTCTTCCAAAATATTGATAGTCTTTCTTTTTTCCGATCAAGAAAGAAATTGGATCTTTTCCTATCCATTTTGGTTCCACAAAAATCGTTCTTTTCTTTCACTTTCTCACAGTGGAAGGGCCTGTAAATCTTAGATCGGTTAGGAAATTTCAAACCCTAAAAACGATTACTTTTTTGAAGATTCATGTTATGATCCTAATGTCTCCGTAGAATAGATTGGCCTTGTGTACGTGGGCTATTGATCACCCTCTCTTCGTAAAATGTTATTTAATAGCTCTAGCAGAGTTTGTCTTTTCGTATTGAATATTGATACGTGAGTGATTGTCAGAAAAGGAAAGGATTAATATTTGATGAGTGGGCTGTCCTGGAGCGTGCTGGTATGTTGCCATTCTGATGTCTCACACTAATCAATTATGGACTTGATCCCTGACTTCGTAAGTTGATTTTCAAGGGTAAGGGTGAGTTTTATTCAGGACTTCGTATCAGTCCATATGTTTGAGCATTGAATTATTCATCGTGGTGTTTTCTTTTTGGTTTCCATTTTTTCAAAATGGGAAGACATTTGACAGTTGATGTCCATCTTCTCTCTCATATTTTCCGGCACCTTTTCTCTTTTTTGGGCGGGTCCAACATCCAGCATCACTTTGGCGTTTCATCGTGCATTCAAACTGTCAAATTTGTGATACTACAAATAGGTCATAAAATGCTGGTAATGGATGTTCGACTACATCTTTCATAGAGTCCTGACTTTTCTTGTTGTATTTAAGAAAATGACAGTAAAGGACATTAATTTTCTAGTGATGTTTTGTCTATTGGGATCCTTTTTCGTTTGGAATAAGCACCTGATATTGTCAAGAGTAATACAAACACCGAGAACTACATACGGCAGATCTTTGATTATCCGTCTGACAAAATTTTGGCCAGAATGAAGATGGGTTGGGACTTGAACTCTGGACTAATTTGGTATTTGACTTCATGGAAACATGCCAGTGACCCTTCTCCTGGAGACGTCACTTTTAGACTTGATATTGGAGGGTTACCTCAGTTTTTTCTTTGGAAAGTGGGGCAAAGCATATAACGTAGAGTGGAGTGATTAGTCACAACCAGTTGGCAGTGCATGTCAAGGGCGGGGCGGTTAGTGCTTAGGGTGAGACTTCCGAATCCAACTTGAACTCCTTTCGGCTTATATCTTAGACTAGGATATTCTGAGATGAGATAGAAAGCGAGACAGCTGCTTCCGGCAGTTCAAGCATTTCATGGAAAGGAAGTAAGCGAAGAGAAGAGGTCCGTAGTGAAAGTAAAGCAAGTCAGGTGTAGGGTAGCTTATAACTAGCACCATTGCTCAAGCTCTTTTTTTCTTTGTTGGGCCCTGGAATGGAGTTCAATTCACCTGTAATGGCAAGAGATCAAATGCAGTTTTCAAATCCCACTTTTGTAAAGTGTACCTGATGAGGTTCATTATATTTATGAGGCTACTGGAGTTATTAAAGGTTTGTGGTAAATGAGATGGGTTTGCTCCAGCAGTTTGTTTTGAACAAAGGGAGCTCTGAATGGGGTCTTATGTACAAAGTTGAGAATGATTTGTATGACAATTATGGGCACTGTATTAATGGCGTTTGCAAACTTAACAAAGCCCCTATCTGTAAATGTTTGCAAGAGTTTGTACTTTGTACCAAAATCGCAAACGAATGGGGGATGCTTGATTGGACTAGCGGATGCAGGAGGACTCCTCAGCTGGACTGTCTAATGGGAGAAGGGTTTGTACGGATTAAAAACGTGAAGTTGCCAGACCTGTTGGAATTTTGGCTGGACACAAATATGAATCCAAGAGAATGCAGTGCAGACCGTTTGAAGAACTGTTCTTGTACAGCTTATGCTACCTTGGGTTTCAATGGAAGTGGAAGTGGCTGTTAGCTCTGGTTTGGTGATTTACTTGATATTTGCAAGCTCACTCAAGAAAAATGTTCAGCGTGATATTTACGAACTGATGCCTACTTCAGAACTAGGTATGCGAGTGTTGTACCAGGCAACTTCTTATCCATTTTTTCTTAATGTTGTTTCGTGTGTTCAATTGTTGGGACTAATGATGGACTTCCCTGTACCACGTTCAGATCATGATAGTAGTCCTATCAGCAATATGTGGAATTCTTGTGTTAAGCTTGTTATGCTGGTGGATAATTCGGAAGATGGGAAAGAAAACAAGTGAGCAAATTTTCCTTATCGTGTTAATGCTCAATCAGCTTGTGTTCAGTATGATATTTCTCTGGCTAATCCCCAAACACCATGCATTTAGTTTCGCATTCCACAGGTCCGAAAACAGAAATAGAAGACCTAGAGTTGCCAGTATTTGATCTGGCAACTATTACAATTGCCACCAATAACTTCTCGAGCACGAAGATGATTGGACAGGGTCGATTTGGACATGTTTACAAGGTAAGTTGCTGCGTTCAGTAGAAAAAAATTGAGTTATATCATTGTAACATGCGTGTTCCACGATTTCTAGGGTAAATTGTCAATTGGACAAGAAAATGTAATTAATAGGAGGCTTTCAGAAGAATTTTGGATAGGATCTTCTAGAGCAAGAATGAAATTATAATGATTTCCGAACTTCAACACCGAAACCATGCAAGGCTTTTGGGCTGTTGCATTGAAGGAGAAGACAGGATGCTAATCTACGAGTATATGCCCAACAAAAGCTTGGATGATTTTATGTTTGGTCCAACACGCTTATCTGTTAATCTGATTGAAATAACTTGGATGTCATCTTCTTTGAGTCCTTTGGTTTACTGTACAAGAAGACTGTTTCATATTACTCACGTGGGATCCTAATTTTGGAGATCATAACAAAAGACTACTACTCGAGTGGCCAAAGCGATTTGAGATTGCTATGGGTATTGGACGGGGTATTCTCTACCTTCACCAAGACTCCAGATTGAGAATTATCATCAGGAATCTAATATCGAGCATTATTCTGTTACATTGTGACTAGAACCCCAAAATTTCACACTTTGGCATAGCAAGAATTTTCGGTGTAGCTCAAATAGAATCCAAAACGAAGAGGGTAATTGGAACATAGTAAGTTTTACGACAAATACGATAAATAAGAAGAAATAATCAACAAGAAAATGGAAAGACATAGAGATTTACGTGGTCCTGAAGAAGTAATAGCTTAAACGTACGTCCACGAGAGAAGAGAGATTGCTTTCACTATGATCAAGAGATATTACAAGGGCCGGCTATATTCCGAAACCCTAATGTGAGGTGCCTAATCAATTAGATTTCAACTTACTTTCTAGGGATATCTTTTAGGGAACCATATCTATCATATTTTATAGGAAACCCCAAAGAATATCGAAAGAATATTAATCCCTAAAGAATAAGAATATAAATCCCTAAATAATAGGAAAGTATCCTAAATAGATTAGGAAAACAAATTTCTCAAATCTTAATAGGATTCTCACGGGTATACCTTACTACCGTTAGTACAGCATTTACTACCGGTAGTACTACAAGTTGTCCAAACAAATCAATAGTTTTTACTACCAATAGTAACAACACTACTAACGATAGTACTGGTCACTGCTCAAAAATTAAACTTTCGATTACCGGTAGTTCCAACACCACTATCGGTAATACCAGCTATTACCTAAATACTTTCATTCTCCAAATTCAAGGCATTTTTCAACAAATCTCCACTTTGACTTGAATTCCAACGAACTCAATCAACAAGGAATCTCCATCTTGCATCTCTCTCTCCTCTAAAGCCCCGAAGGACAATCAGCAATTGCGAACACCAATCAAGTCCAAGAAAAACTTAAATTTGACAATTGGAATTGGTTTAGTTATCATATCTACTGGATTTTCTGTCGTACCTATCTTCTTCACTTTAACCTGTTTCTGAGAGATGATATCTCGAATAAAGTGATACCTCATATTAATATGCTTCGTTCGCTCATGGTACATAAGATTTTTAGTCAAATGTATAGCACTTTGACTATCACAGTAAACGACAGTTCCATCCTGCTTTAGACCAAATTTTCCAAGAAGTCCCCTCATCCACAATGCCTTCTTAACAGTTTCAGTCACTGCCATATATTCTGTTTCGGTAGTGGATAACGCAACTGTAGCCTGCAAGGTAGCTTTCCAACTAATAGCACTACCCGAAAGAGTGAACATATATCCCGTCAAGGATCTCCTCTTGTCATGATTTCCAGCAAAATCAGAATCCACATAACCAACAGTAAGTCTACCTTTATCGGCAGCCCTGTCAAACACCAAACTAACATCCGCAGTCCCTCACAAATACCTCAGTATCCATTTCACTGCCTCGCAATGTGTCTTCCCCGGATTTGTCATATACCGACTAACAACACTAGCATGTGAAATATCAGGACGAGTACATACTATAGCATACATCAAACTCCCAACAACACTAACATATGGAACCTTTGATATGTGCTTCATCTCATTCTCGGTCTGTGGTGACAAGTCTGCAGAAAGTCTAAAATATGCAGTCATTGGAGTAGACACAGGTTTGGAACTCTGCATAGCAAAGCGCTCAAATACTTTTTCCAGATAACCCTTTTGAGTCAAGTATAGCTTTCCAGCCTTTTGATCCCTTCTGATTTTCATACCTAAAATCTTCTTTGCTGCACCTAGGTCTTTCATCTCAAACTCTCCACTCAGCTGTTTCTTCAACCTGTTAATTTCCGACATATCCTTAGCAGCAATTAATATGTCATCAACATATAACAACAAATAGATAAACGAACCGTCAAGAAGTCTTCGAAAATACACATAATTGTCATATTCACTCCTAGAGTAATTTTGACCCATCATGAATGTATCAAATCACTTGTACCACTGTCTCGGTGATTGTTTAAGGCCATACAAAGATTTCTTTAATAAGCAAACGAAATCTTCCTTACCAGAAACTGTAAATACCTCCAGTTTATGCATATAAATCTGCTCTTCAAACTCACCATGCAAAAATGTAGTTTTGACATCAAGCTACTCCAGCTATAAGTTGAAATGCGAAACAATGACAAACATAACACGAATAGAATTTTGTTTAACAACTGGCGAGAATTTCTCATTGAAGTCCACTCCCTCCTATTGATTATAGTCTTTCGACACTAACCAAGTTTTAAGCCTTGCATTTTCCACTCCCGAAATACTTGCTTTTCTTTTGTAAATTCACTTACAGCCAACAATTTTCTTCCCCTTAGGCGGTTTCACTAACTCTCAAGTTTGATTCTTATGAAGAGATTCAATCTCCTCATTTATAGCAATAGTCCACTATGTAGCCTCCTTTCCCGTGACAGTCTCACAGTAGGAAGAAGACTCCTCATACTCTATTGTTTCTGCTATAGACAACGCATAAGCAACCATATCTGCATAAGCATATTTCTAAGGTTGACGAATCTCCCTCATTGGCATATCTTTTGCAATACTGTATGGTTGTTGCTGCTCAGCACCATTCTCTGTGTTTAAATCATGAACCTCTTCCTCAACTGACTGATCAATATTCTTCTCTCATTCGGAAGTTTCAAATTCTAGCTCCACCTGCTTCAGAATCCTCCCACCACTGTCTTTAACATCAGCACTTTCCTTTCTTTTGATCATAGAGTTTTTATCAAAGGTCACATCCCTACTGATAAGAAATTTGGATGACTTTTCATCAGAAAATCATAATTTGTACCCCTTCCCCTCATATCCCTAACCCAAGAAGACATACTTTTTAGCCCCAGAATCAAACTTACCCTTATTAACATGAGCATAAGTGGGACAACCAAACACTCTCAAACTTGAGTAGTCAGCCGAAGAACCAGACCATACCTCTATAGGAACCTTGCACTCAATGACAGCTGATAGAGATTGATTCACCAAATAACAAGCAGTGAAAACTGAACTTCCTATTACTGGTAATTCCAACACTCAAAAATTGAACTTTCTATTACTAGTAGTTCCAACACCACTACCTGTAATACCAGCTACCACCCAAATACTTTCTTTTTCCAAATTCAAGGCACTTTCCAACTGTAAGTTTGACAAACATCGAGCAACTTTCTTTCTACTTGTGGTTATTTGCAACCAAGTCAAATTAATGTTTAGATGCTTAAATTCAAGAATACATGCAGTGGTTATATAACCCCAGAGTTGGAAACTTATTCCAGATCACCATCACACTCTGTAGGACATGTGGGTATCCATTGTAAGCTGCAATTGTTTTCTATTTTGTCATGCTTAAAGGATTCATATGTTGAATATTGAGGTTTATTCAAGTACATCTACTGTGTATACATAGGTAACATTATCTAGGCTCCATTACTGTATTGGTCAACTCGTTGGCTGAAGTTGAACTTGGTTTATTCTTGCTGGACGAAGTATCGGCTTCATATGGATTCCTTTCAGTGAAAAATCCAGGTTGTTTGGAACATGGCAATGAACCTTCACTTCCCAACATCAGAACCACAGACGACATACTCGGCCTATCTTCTGGATGTTGCTGCACGCACAATAGACCTACATGAATTGACCGCAACACTTGTGATGGACAGCACGAGTCCTTTGTAGTCGGATCAATCAATTCAATTGACATGTCTTCTTTATATAGTGTCCATGCCTGAACAATTCACAATAATATTAACAATAGCTCACAAACATTTTGCCAAATTTTCATAATGTCATTTTTTTGGTGGTAAATCAGGCACCAAGTTTTGCCATTGAAAAAACTTCCAAATCAGCATCCATGCTTTTTGATGTTCCAATTATTTTTCAGAGTAGAAAATGAATAATTTTGCCGAGTTCATTTCTTTCTTAACCAATGGAGCAAAACTGCTAAAAGATGTTAAAATGAAATTGTAGCAAACTTTGGCAATTGCATTGACATAAAGGTAGAAGGGCTAGAGATGTTCTAAGAGAATATATACAAACAATAAAGTATAAACTCACATGTCCTAGGAGGTTGAGATAGTGATTTGGATGAAAGAAACCTCTATTTCTCTTTCCGCTGACAATCTCCAGCACAAGAACACCAAAACTAAAAACATCTGATTTTACCGAGAAAAGTCCATCTACAGCGTATTCAGGAGACATATAGCCACTGAGAAAATTATTGAATAAGAAAACCAAGTCTTAATCAGTACAAGTAAAAATTGTATAGGACATGTCAAGAGATTCTTACTATGTTCCAACCACTCTGCTTGTATTTCCTGCTGTCTCAGTCCCTCCAAAACTTTTAGCCATTCCAAAGTCTGATATTTTTGGATTCATTTCGAGATCAAGCAAAATGTTGCTAGCTTTCAGATCTCTGTGAATGATTCTAAGTCTAGAATCTTGATGAAGATAGAGAAGCCCGCGAGCAATCCCATTAATAATGTTATAGCGTTTGGGCCAATCTAGCAATGTTTTCCTGCTTTCATCTACCATATTTCATCCCATAAAAATTGTTAGTCCTACTAATTCAATATTAGAGGAGAAAACCCCATAGTAAAAGTCATGATTTTCTTTGAAAGACGAAGTCATGCAGCCGCTTATGTTGCAATAGCACTACACAAATTGATGCTGCTAAATAGAAAAAGCTTAATAAACAAACTTATTGCAAGCTGCCAGAGTTGCTCGTTTCTCAGGATAAATGTTCAGCCACTTGGACCTTGTTGTTATAGTAGATCACTTGCAAACATGATTGCTAAAGTTAAGAGAGAAACTAACCAAAGATGAAGGAGTCTAGGCTTTTGTTAGGCATGAATTCATAGATTAACATCCTTTCTTCTCCTTGAATGCAGCACCCCAGAAGCTTCACGAGATTTCGATGCTGAAGTTTGGCAATACAGATGACTTCATTCTTGAACTCATTAGGTCCTTGTCTGGAAGTTTTAGACAACCGCTTTACAGCAATTTCTCGTCTGTCTTCCAAGATACCCTGTTGAAGACATCAATTAGTCATTTCTTTTTCTTCCCTTCCCATTGGTTGATCTTTTAGTTTCTTATGTTCCTATGATTGACATCGGTCCAACAATAGTAATCCTGTAGGACAATGCATACAATCATGTACTTAGTAGCAGAATCCTTTTATTAACATGGTAAATTTACCTCTCAACACTACTCCTATGCTCCCAAATCAGACTCTCTTTGCTAGATTAGAACCTCTCAAGCAAAAAAATTCAAAAGAACTAATAGAAAATATACCAAGTAAGAGAAAACATGAAGTAATTACAAGACATTAGAAAACTATTAACCCAAATTTACTGAAGTATCTATAAAAAACATAACATTTATTTATATCCAACAAAATAAAAATAATAATTGTAATGTATCTATATTAGTTTATATCCAACACACACACACAAACACATTACATGTTTAAATACACACTCCCTCTTATAGACATTACTAACCTTAGATTCTTCTTTATCCTATCACACACCCGCTCCCGCTCTTGCTTTCACACCCTCTCCCGCTTTGTGCAACTAAGGTCGTGCATATAAAAGGGAAAACTTGGGATACATAGCAAGCTTCATGTCAAGAAAGAAACACCACACCAAATGTTTTGGTACATTTTATCTTTTTGATAAGACGAACCTCCATTCCCAGTCCCTTCAATTTAAAATTTTAGTCTCGATTACTTCTCGTTATTCAAAAGCAGGTCTTGTTGCCAATATACTGCATACAGACAATAACATTGGCATTATTCAGGAAAAGTGACTGCCCCTCAGACTTGAGCCTACTTTTCAAGTCTAGCAGCCCCAGCTATTGCCCTTGTACAAACAAAGCCCAAAGTCCTTGAGTTGATATAGAGGCTTTTGCCCTGCATCCCTCTGGATTGGACATCAATTACATACCAAGATACTGTTGAAATTGTCAAAATAAAATGGGTTTTTAGTTGGGTGTTTTATCAAAATTTCCTTGTGCTTAAGAAAGCTTCTTTTTAGAGTGTAGAGGTTTGTCATACATTGCTTAGTGGAAAAAAGTTAAATGGTTTATATAAGAGAGCATACCTATCAAGTTCACTTTAATAGCTTATTCTAAAGTAGCTTGGCTTATAGGTGCTTCACACCTTAAACTAGCCAAGCCGGTGTGCTTCGCACATACCCACACACCCGTACTTGCACTCACGCCTTGCGTGAGCGTGACAGTGGGTTGTGTAGCTGCAATGTGGTGCTTTGACAGCGCACTTTGCACTTGTGGCGGTTGAGTCACATTGGGTGTGCATATTGGACTAGACGCGACCCATGGTATGTACCCATTCGGGTGAACCGATTGGGTGTGGGTGTGTCCATCCATGAATACGTACAATCCTGCGCGATTGGGTGCATCTGGATCTATAAATAGAGCTCAGATCACAGCCATTTATACACTGAATTTTCCAAAACAACTCTCTCACTCCAGAAATCGTTTTCTTGTACTATTATGTCGTTACTCTATAGAAACGAAATAACAGTCCCCTAGTTCGTTTGTATTTTATTTTTTGGCTTGGTATTCTGTCTGTCCTTCGTTTGTGCTGACGTAGGCAGAAGATCGCTTCATCAGGCTTCGTTGTATTTTTAGAACATATTCACTGCAACTTGGTGCACACCAACTATTGGGGGTGAATACTATTTTTCGGAAATGACTTTTGTAACGCGCTTCGAAGCAAGTTCGTCATACTATTCATTTTACGAACATTCTAGATTCTGCACCAACGGATACTACATTAGCCAGTATCTACATGTTACCTTGTGAACAGGTCCAAATCCTCCCTCTCCAAGCTTGTTGTTAGTTGAGAAGTTATTGGTACAACTAGCTATTGCGTTGAAGTCAAACAAAGGCAACTCTAGATCTTCGTTCTGGCTTTCTTTAGCGTGACCGTGTGTGGAGATCTGCACATAGTTTTCTGCCAAGTAGGAAATGAGTTAAATGAGACTAGTTCCACAAACAAATATATGATTGCATTGGAACAATTTATTCCAGTACATATGAGCTTGTATGTTGTCCTCATTATTTATGATGAATCTTTCAGGTTACCTTTTGTCTTCAACCGTGCATTGTTCTTCTTCCTTTTTTGAACATACGAAATTATGCATAGACCTAGAAGAAGTAGTCCGGTGAATAATGTCAACGTCACTATGATTATCACCTTTTTCTTGTGATTGGAACCGCCATGTTGGACTGGTGAGTCTGCCATTCAAACAAAATGGTCGGTTCATTTAATGGTAAAATCATTAATAAAGCACACATATAAAGAATGCTTTTGCCCTACATATTAGCTAGAGATAGCAAAAACCATGAAAGACTGCTTGCGGACACGATCAATATCATGAGAAAATTTCTTTGTCCCTTGTTATTAATCTGTGAAGAGGAAAAGTTTCGTATTTCCCAGGGATTTCCTTGATGATTTATGCTCCTTAATTTACTTACAAATACCTATATATATACATTTAGAAGTTACTCAGCAACAAATGAGATGATGAAGAGCTACTACACCACGATTGAGATAGACATACGTATATTAAGGATGCTATAACTATAACCGGTAATGAAAGATATTACTTACTGCACATAGAGGACAAAGGAACCTTTTAGTATGTTGTTAATTTCAGAATTTACAGTTAGAATTGGGTTTTAAATCAAATTGTAATTAATTTAGAACTTTGTTTCTTATTTTGATTGATTGGGTTTAGAATTATTTTGGAAGTCGAATTCGTGTTAGAAAAGGCTTGAGGGATTTTTGGAGTAGTTTTGGAAGTTTCTAAATCGAAAAAAAAAAAAAAAAAATTCTGTAGGTGGCTCGAGCGAGCTCCACGACTTTAGAATTTCAATTGCCTTGTTTTGACCCATCGAGCGAGATATTGGATTTCAAGAAAGTTCTATAAATTGATCTTATGTCTCTAGGATTCAGAGATCTCACCCAAAGCCGTTTCTAGAGAGAGAAAAGTCTGAGGGACTTCAATATATATATATATATATATATATATATATATATATATATTTATTTATTTATTTATTTATTTATTTATTGTGAGTAGGGGTGAAAATGAAAACCGTAGAACTAGATTGGACCGCTGGCTTAAGGATTGCAAAATTCAGTCCAGTCCGGTCCGATTTCGATTTGGAGTTTTGAAATTGGTTTCCCAGTTTGTTTTTCGGTTTGGGGATATAAAAATCTGGTCCGGACTAGACCGGGCCATTTGGGGCATTAATGTTATATTGCTAAAATTTTGAGGTCTCCTCAAGTTGCTTATCTTTTTCTCCCAATATTCCATTCTCTTCCCTAGTGCTGTGATTTATATGTTCTTTTTGAATAAGTCTTGATAAAGGATCTGTGAAGGGATTTGTGGAGTTAAAAGAAAAGTAATGCAAGGAAAACACACTATGAATATGTGGAGGGGAATGCCTTACATTTTTCTTTTTTCCCCACACACCGTCAAATTTGAACTTCGGAATTGGTTTTTTGTAGTTGGAACTTTAGAATTCGTTTAATACTAAACAATTGTTTTTTATTAATGAGTTTCGTTAATTTTTCACTTTTTTTTTGGAGTTGGCCCGAAATATTGCTTAGAAAGTCAAAAAGCTCTAACCGAACCGAAAATGACCCATTAATTCCACCAAATTGGACCGAACCAGACTAGTTACACCCTTAATTGTGAGTGGGTGATTCCTTGAGGGTATTTATGATCCAATCAAACTTCTTGATTAAACAACACTCAAGATACGTTTTCAATTAAGTTTTGAATAAAATCAGAATAATTAACCGAACTAAATTCAAGTAATGGTAAATCGATCAAAGCTTCATCGACTGTGATTTTTCAATTGGTATCAAAGCAAATTATAAATAATTTTGGAAAAAAAATTTCCTTGGTTTGTTGTTATGGACGCGATATCTTCTTCCTCTAGCCCACCATTATTGCATGGATTTAATTTTGATTATTGAAATCTCGGATGAAGACTCGTCTTAAAGGTATGGATGAGAATATCTGGACCTCATTTGTTCCTAGGTATTCTACACCCACTATTCTTGAAGAAGGTCGGGTAATCCCAAAGCCTTTTGGCTAGGATTTAACCATTGTTGAAAGGCCCGTGCGTGTAACAATCGGGCCCTGAATGTTATTTTTTCTTGTGTTAATAAGAGTGAATGTAGAAGAATTTCAATTGTGAAATGGCAAAAGAAGCATGGAATATTCTAGTAAAAATTCATGAAGATACTGAGTTATAGTGCTTTTTTTCCTCTCGTGATTTTTTCTCCGTCTTGGGATTTTTTACGTATATCTGTGTGTTATGCTTTCTTACGTTTTTTATTTGTTTATCTTACATGATCACATAGATTTATTCAAATTACAAATCGGGATAAAATCAAATAATGGTAAATTAATCAGTGCTTCATCGATTGCAATTTTTCATATGTCTTCCCATCCAAAAAGAAAGAAAATGTTTTGTTATTTACGCTATCAAGTCTTGAAGGTGCTAGCGAAGTGTAACAGAACACCACAACATGCCTAAGCAATTTACAAGCTATCAAGTCTTGAAGGTGCTAGATGAGGAATATGGCAAGCCTTGATCCTTATTTTTTTCCTAGGCAGTCAAAAAGAGCAAAAATATTCCAACGACAATGTAGGCTTGGGCTAAAGTATTTAAAATGTTTTTTTTTGTTTTTATTTAAAATATTTTTATATTTGTTATGTTTTTATCCGTTTTTTTTTTTTTTTTATGTTTGTTGGTTCATCTAGATGAAACAAATCTAAAAAATATAAATTATGTCTAAAAAGTAAGAAAAATTAATGAAAAATTAGTAAAAAAATGACCATAATTGTTTATTTTTCATTTTTTAAATTATTAGACATAATTTTATACATTTTAAATTTATTTCTTTGAGATGAACCAACAAACAACCAAAAATTGATGCAAAATAAAAATTATAAAAAAACTCAAATAAAAACAAAAAAAATAATCCAATAAATAGCATAGTCCAAATGAACCAGCCATGCATTTGAAGAATTCTTACCTAAATCAGAGGAAGCAATCCTTATGTAAATATCTTGCCCATTTTCATTGAACTCTTTGATGTCAACTAGCTCGTCCGACCATAGCAAGCAACCGCTTCCACCTCCAGTTATGTCTAAATTTGAGTAAGCCATACATGAACAGTTTTTCAAGCAAGCCTCTTTGCATTCCCCAAGTGTCATGGTCACATTATACCATGAGTTCCGCGTGTCTGGCAATTTTATGTTCACGTAATTGACAAATCCATCTCCATTTTGGCAGTCCAACGGTATCCTCCGAACACACCCACCTGACCAATCTGTCATTTCCCAATTTTTTGGGTATTTGGGGACAAATTTATCCAAACAATTGCATGTGGGGAATTTGTTAACGTTACAAATTCCATATGGACCACAGGACTTATAAGCATCACATCTATCTAATGGTAGAGCATGGTCAAGGTTCCAACTGTGGATTTGATCAATCCATGTCCACCGTTGTAGAATACCATTTGAATTGATGAGTAACCTAGAAATGACTGAGTTGTTTCTAAGATCATACTCATAGTACACCTCCTGCCTTTCAAAATGCATTCCAAATTTGTAAAAGGGGTTTGTTCTAAGGTAGGGTGTCCCACTAAACCGGTCACCATTCCATGATCCAAGCCGAAACATCTCAACAGACCCATTGGAAATGAAAAGTTGTGGGTACCCACAAAGATCCAACCACAATTCATAATCACCTTTCGCTGGATCATCCTTACTTTTACACGAAGAGATGTACCACTCTTGGCCAGTCACCAAGTTCTTACCGAGCTTCATGATCGGTAAAAGAGTGTCAAACGGGTAATCAAAACCCTGCCACAGGAAATTCTCTGGGTTGTTGTCATTTGCATCCCTCACAACAAGATTTCCTGAATCAAGAAGTTGCACAATGGGATTCTGCACGGTTCTTGAAGTGTTGGTGGACCATATGGTGTTGTTGGTACTATTAAGAAGAATGAGAATTCCAGGTTCAATGACCTTTAAAACACCAGATGTATCAGTTAGTGGGATTTCTCTGTTGGCAACCCATACTACTGTCTGAGGAGAGATTTTCTTGTACCAAATTCCCACATACCGATTCTTGGAATTACCGGGGCTGAAAAACCCCATTTCAAAGCTTTCATCAGATGAAACTACTGTCTTGCCATCTGAAATGAATTGGGTTTTTGATAGGGTGTCTACTGCACTGGAGCTAATTAAGAAGGAAAGTAAAGAGAACAACAGAAAGGGTATAGCAAAAGCTTTCATTGATGGTTTCCTGCATCTCTTCATGGTGTGTGACTCTCCTCCTGCACTAGAGATATCTGATTTTCTTATCCTACATACACAATACCCACAAGGGAAAGACAAGGATTATAAGCAACTATCAGTAAACCATGTTGCCATCACTTTGCGGTTCAAATTTGGCAGTTGATCCAAAGACTTGGAATATGTTGAGGTCAAGGTCTTTTGTGGTGTTAGTTTACAGTGCGTGGCTGTTACTCTAACTCTCCTAGGATTGAGCTTAACAGGACCACAAATGATACTATCACAACAAAAATCCATTCCTGTTTATATTAGGAGAACTAGTTATCATATATTTGTAAGAAATTATGTTCATAACCAAGCACGTATATGGCCTAAGTTTATTATTATTATTAAACAATGTGAATACACACATAAATATCTAGCTAGGCTCCAATAATGCAATGGTCAAATCAATGGCGCTGAAGTTGGACTTGATGCATTATTGCCGGATGATTTATTGGCCTCATATGGATTCCTTTCAATGAAAAATTCAGGCTTTTTGGTTCATGGTAAAGAATCTTCAGTTCCCAACATCAGAAATACAAAAGAAAGACTCGGTCTATCTTTTGGGTGTTGTTGCACGCATAATAGACCTACATGAATTGATTACAACACCTGGAATGAACTGCTTGAGTCCCTTTTTTTTATCAGCAAAAGATTCCATTTAATAGTGAATTTAACATTACAATATTGGAGGGGAAGTTGGCAAGATACCAACATTCGGTCCACCCAATACCTAGGCTATAATGGTACAACTCCCAATTAGACATAAGACTAAACCGATGAAAAAATGTGCTTTGTAAATACTAACAGAGCAATCGTCTTCAGTTCCTACCCACTCTCAACAACTATCTACCAACTAACCAAGTTGCTCCTGCCGTAACTCCTCCGCCTTCGTAGACACCGTTCATTCTACATCGAATGGATCCTTTTCGCCTCCTTAATTTCCGCTATTGGTGTGAGTTATGTAGCACGGACACTCTTAGGAGCATCCCATACCCACGTCGGACACTCTGGAGTCACGGACACGCTAGGGACACTCCGAAAAAGTATGGGAATGTCATTTAGCGTGTCCAATTAATTTCATTTATCTTTTGAAGGGGGCGTACGGAACTGCAATTAAAAGTTTAAAATTCTAAAATACCCAAACAAATTTATGTTTCATCTCCATTCCCACAACGATATCTGGTAATTTGATATCATAGTACGTTTTTTGATAACATTCACAAAATAGGGATGACATCAAAAGAGGCTGATGTGGAACGTATCTAAAAGAATTGCTCCTCAAAATAGTGAAAGATGAGCTCAAGAGAGATTGGTATGGATGCTGTAACCTTTAAATAAGGCGATGCTAAGTGTGTTAATTAGCTCGCCCGTTAATTAACACATCCCCATATTTTTTGCCGCTCAAGGGGTTAGGGGTGGGCCTAGCCTTAACTAAGACATAAGACACCCCTTAACCCCTCATCCAATCAGGACCCTAGGGTTTTGCTTCTCTCAAAATTGACAGCAGCTGTGGTTAGGAAGAGAGAGAGAGAGAGAGGCTATGGCAGCGAGATAGAAGACAGAAGAATAGAGGGAGAGACGGAATCTGAAATTGATTTTGGCGGGTTTGTAACTCTTCCCTTCATATTTGAATACTTCATTTCTCTTCTAATTCATATGTTATTTTCTAAACATATCGGTAGATTTACATATGAGTTTATATATATAAACATACATAATACATTAAATCTGTAAATGTGCCTGTCGATGTGAGGAGAGAGAAAGGGAGAGGATCATAGTGGTTACGGTGCGTGCGTGCGTGCGCATGTGAGGATGGGTAATAGTTTGAGTGTTGGGTGTATTGGTGGTTCGTCTCTTTTAAATCACTGTTGTCATATTCTCTAGCAGGGGTCTTGCCTTTGCTTATGCTTCCTTAGTTGATCACTTATTTGTTTCTTTCTTTAAATATTAAGTATTTAAGAATTTATAATTGGTAATTGTGTTTAGAGATTTCGTGGCTGGAGTTGGGAGTGGTCAAGGAAATATAGGATACTTTATAAGTTGATTTCTTAGTTATTTTACTAAGTTAAGCTACTTTATAATTGTTGATAGTGGTTTATTTAATTATGTGGTACTTCATATTAGTGGGCTTTCATCACTTTTGAATTTGGATTGCATCATTTGGACTCAGATGAGTGGTTGAGCATGTGATTCATTCTTTTGAATTTCTCTTGAGCCTGTATATTTTTTTGAAAATACAATGTCATTCCTTATTTCCTAGTATTCAATAATTTAATTTGTTGACGTCATGTTTGTTAAGAATTGATGTACCCTTTGACATACAAGGTTCTATGAATTTATTATTGTGATGTATCGTTTTTTTTTTGATAAGCATTGTGATGTATCGTTGTTACTTATCTTGTTATCTATTCGTTGACCATTTGTTGAGAATTATATAGCGGCATAGGGAATAAACTTAGTGCAAGTGACTCCGATTAGCCGTTGACTGTTGTTCTTTATTGATTGGGACTGTGTATATATATTTGATTAAAAGTTCAAAAGAAAAACCCATGAAATATTGTGGTGACTTTGGCTACTAGGAAAAAGACTCGGTAATACTGTGGTGACTCTAGTGCTCAACAGGTGGGTTATGCCGTGGTAGCTCTATTCTGGATCGACTTAGGAAAAAGACCTGGGCAAAGCCGTGGTGACTCCAAGTGCAGTGTTGGTCAACGGGCTAACCCTTGAAAAAACATTTCGTATTTGGTACCTGGTGATTGTGGTTCCCTCCTTGAGTTGATTCTCTGATTATTGTTGGTTCGTGGGTTTGATATTCTCGGACAACTTAAGTGCGATTTATTGGAATTTGGTATTTTATTTGGAAATTTATTAACCAATTGTTTACTTCGTTGACACTATTATTCTTGAGCCCCTTGACTTTTATTGTTTGAAACCGTTTTTGGAACTCTCAATTATTGCTCATGTATATTTATGGTGCACTTAAATTCTCTATCTATAGCATGTCATACTACTCACTGAGATTTTAATTGACAGATTTAATCCACATTTTTTTAGGTTAGTGCATGGAGGGTAGTCAAGGACTATGCAACATTATCGGAACATATCATTTGGAGCTCTAGAGCATTTGCATTTTATTTATTCACATTTCACAATTGTTATTACTTTTGTTCATTAGCATTTTAGTTATTCTGTTTGGAGTTGGAGACCTTAGGGTATTTATGCCTCATTTGCTACAAAAATATTTCTTCATGTTCTTACATTTTTATTGGTACTTGTTTATTTACTTTTTAAAAATATTTGATTATTATTTTTAGACTTCGTATTCCGTGATTGGTATATTGTTCACGACCGATCATGCTCCCGGATTTGAGGTGTGACACTTTATGTGAAATAGAAACTTCAACATGAGCATAATGTCTCCACCACCAAAAGTGCCTGATTGTTTTCGACAGTTATGTGTCAATAAGTAGGTAAAAATGTTAAATTTAATGTCTTGTAGGTCCAAATATTAGTTTGTTATTGGGCCTTTTGTATTTTGTTAAGCCCAACTTCATTTTGCAATGTTCCCATTGTCAGTGAAATGAGAAGGCAAGCTACGCAGCTGCCCCTGTTTTGAACGTAATAGACCACTCTCTGCTTCTCTCTCTATCTGCAGAAAATAGGCAGTGTTTTCTTCCTTCTTCAAACCTTATTCCTCTCAAAAAATAAGTATAGATTAGGGATAATGCTAACATAAGTGGTATCAGAGTTTTAGTGGATCAAATCAACTTGGGAGTGAAGATTTGTGAGGGGAAAACAAAACCCTAGAAAGTTTAAACAGTGGCAAGTTCAAATAATCAAACCATGAGAGCTCCAAAACTTGGGTTCCCACTCTTCAATAGAGAAAACTATGAATTTTGGATTGTGAAGATGAGGACTCAACTCGAGTCAAATGATATTTGGGAATATGTGGAAGAAGGGATTGAAATTTTTGAAGGTGTGGAGGTTTTGACAAATGAACAAAAGCAACTATTGAAGGTGGATAAGAGGAAGAATGCAAAAGCCCTCTCCGTGATTCAATAAGGGGTTACTGACAATATTTTTTTCAAGAATTATCAATGAAACCAAAGCAAAGGGGTATGCAATATTCCCTACAATGAGTATAGAGACAACTTAAAGGTAAAAATCTTCAAATTAATTCCAACCCTTGAGAAGAGACTTTGAGAATATTAAAATGATAGATGTTGAATGCTTGAATGATTACTTTTTTAGACTTATGAAAGTTGTTAATCAAACGAGAACATATGGAGAGAATGTTAATTTATAGTCAAAATATTGTTGAGAAAATCTTTTTTTTTATAGTCAAGATATCCGGCCGGTTTTGGGATTACTCCCAACCTAATACCGACTAGTCATTGGGGCACCAATCCCACCGTTTACTTGTCGGGGGCCCAATTAAAGTCAGGGTATTTTTTCCTGTATGGCTGGCTCCAAAGAAGTTGATAGCACCTAAGAAATTTTGAACCAAAGACCTAGGAGGGAGCATACTTCTAAGTGAGAAAATCTTGATTACATTACTGTCGAAGTATAATTCTATTGTTGCCATTATTGAGAATACTAAAGATATTGCAATTTTGAATGTTGATGAATTGATGTGTTCTATTAAGTCATTTGAGCAAAGGTTGAGTAGGCAATCTGAAAAGTCAATTGGAAGTACCTTTCAATCTAAGCTAAATGTTAGTAACCCTAAGGCACCATTTGATAAACAGCCCGAAAACTATGGGATTTGTAGAATGGTGGGATTATGATAGGATTCGTAATACCAAGATATTATTAATACCATGTCTAAAACTTACGACCATATTTGTTTAGAACTCATGATTAGAATAATAGTCCATGACAAATGTTTGTTTGCAAGAGAGATGATGTGACTAAAATCATTGTAACGAAAGAGCTACTGCACTAAGATTGAGAAAGGCATACGTATATCTGGGATGCTATAACTATAATCCAAATGAAAGATACTGCATGGAGAGGACAAAGGAACCTTTAGTATGTTTTAGCATAAAAAAAAAGAAAATGATTTTTAATTATGCTATCAAGTCTTGAAGGTGCTAGTAAAATGCAAGTAGCTGAACACCACAACATGCCTCATGAATTCACATGTTCCTCAACCTAGCCAAGGACTAATAGGGGAGAAGATAGGGCATAGGGCAAGCCTTGTGTATTGTTTGATTTCTATGCAGTTGAAAAGAGCATGAATTTTCCAGCAACAACATAAAGCATTCGAAGAATTCTTACCTAAATTAGAGGAAGCAATTCTAGGGCTTGAGTGTTTTTTCATGGGCATCTAAAAAGCAACAAACCGTGGCACAATCTACTGTCGAGGTCGAGTATGTATCGACATCATTGGCAATGTCACAAGCAATTTGGCTCGAAGGATCTTGGAAAATGTTGGTAAGAAGCAAGAAGAAACTACTCCAATTTTATGCGACAACAAGTTTGCAATTGCGAGGGCAATTAGGATCCCGTCTACCATAGTCATACAAAACACATTGTCATAAAGCACCACTTTGTTGGAGGGACCATGGAGGCTAAGGAAATTCAACTCAAGTATTGCAAGACCAAAGATCAAGTGACAGACATCTTTACTAAAGTTCTTTCAAAAGATAAATTTTAATATTTTCAAAAAATATTGTGTGCTACACAAAAAGTCATTAAAGGAGAGTATTAAAATTAACGACTTGTGTTGTTTTATATTTTGGGCCGAAAATATTAACTTTTGTGTTGGGCCATTTTATGGTTGTTGTTTTTGTCTTATTTTAAGAAAAGCCCGTGTTTGTATGGGTTTGATGTAAAAATCTCAAAGAGTGAGTCTAAAAGTTGTAATATAGAAATCTCTAGAAGGATGTTTATATATGTGAGTCCAGAGTCTAATATAAATATGTAATGTTTTTCAAGAAAAAAAGTGTAAAAAAGAGAGAACTTGAATACAAGGAAAAGTTCAAGAGCAAGTCTTATCTTGCACTGCCTTTTACATTCTCACCAAAACCCATCTACGGCAATTTCATCTTTGATTTCCTTACTTAATAAAAGAGTTATACTAATCACAAACCAACACACACTCATACAAACTATAATCCATGCAACCATTAAAACTCACATTTACACTGTCACATAACCACGTGAGATTAGGGATGGCTTCTTTCTAATTATGGATAATGAACGAACGTGAACGGCCACCTAGGCATCCTAAAGTGAGTGTGTGTGTGTGTGTGTGTGTGTGTGTGTGTTGACCTCTTGCATTCTCCTAAATGATAGAAGCTAGACACAAGATGTAGGTACATAATTTTCGAGGAGTGCATTGTAAATTGCTATTTCAAGGATTTTTTTTTGACCTTTTTGTTCTCCTAAAAGCCAACCGCTACTGGTACTTCACAACAGTGATGGTTTTCACGTTATTGCATTGTTACTTGTTGCCATGCCTATTTGTAGGAGTTAACAAAAACGATATAGGAGATTCTGAAGAGTCCGCATTGTGTTTCAGTTAGCGGATACAATTGCCTCGACATTAATTTCTCTCGCTCCACAAGTAAAGTAGTACGGATACAATTGCCTCGACATTAATTTCTCTCGCTCCACAAGTAAAGTAGTACAAATTCTGCTTTCCTCGGCCTTTTTCTTCCCTAATTAAACTGAACGAGCTTCACAACCCACCAAGGTGGTTTTACTCACGCAAGCTTGGAGAAACACGAACTACAAAGCAATGTGTATATGCAATAACATTATCTAGGCTCCATTATTGTGTTGGTCAAATGGTTGCTTGAAGTTGAACTTGATGCATTCTTGCTGGATGAAGTATAGGCTTCATATCGATTCCTTTCGGTGAAAAATCCAGGTTGTTTGGGCCACGGCAGTGAACCTTCACTTCCCAACATCAGAACCACAGACGACATACTCGGCCTATCTTCTGGATGTTGTTGCACACATAATAGACCTACATGAATCGATCGCAACACTTGTGATGGACAACACGAGTACCTTGTAGTCGGATCAATCAATTCAATTGACATGTCGTCTTTATATAGTGTCCATGCCTGAACAATTCACAATAGTATTAACAATGCCAGATATTTAACACATAAAAAAGAAGATCTATTGGTACGCTATATTCATTTCAAATACCAAAATTTAGCTATAGCTTAGCAAAACAGGGGCAAAACATTTTGTCAAATTTTCAAAATGCTTTTTTTTGTGGTAAATTGGGCACCAGGTTTGTCATTGATAAAACTATCACATCAACATCAATGGTTTTGATTTTCGATTATTTCTTAGACTTGAAAATGAATAGTTTTGCCGATTTCTTTTTTGTTTTAACCAATGGAGCAAAACTGCTACAAGATATTAAAATGAAAATGTAGCAAACTTTGGCAATCGCATTGGTGTAAAGGTAAAAGGGTCGGATTTCTAAGAGGATATATAAGAATAATAAAGAACAAACTCACATGTCCAAGGAGGTTGAGATAGTGATCTCGATGGAAGAAACCTCTATTTCTCTTCCCACTGACAATCTCCAACACAAGAACACCAAAACTAAAAACATCTGATTTCACAGAGAAAAATCCATCTACCACGTATTCTGGAGACATATAGCCACTGTAAAAAATATTAAGTAAGGAAACAAAGTCTTAATCAGTACAAGTAAAAACTGTATAGAACATGTTAAGAGATTCTTACTATGTTCCAACCACTCTGTTTGTATTTCCTGTTGTTTCATTCCCTCCAAAAATTCTAGCCATGCCAAAGTCTGATATTTTTGGATTCATATCGAGATCTAGCAAGATGTTGCTAGCTTTCAAATCTCTGTGAATGATTCTGAGTCTAGAATCTTGATGAAGATAAAGAAGACCACGAGCAATCCCATTAATAATGTTATAGCGATTTGGCCAGTCCAAAAACGTTTGTCTGCCTTCATCTGCCCATATCCCATACGAGTTGTTAGTCCTACTAATTGAATTTTATAGGGGAAAAAATCAATATTAAAAAATCACATTTTCTTTGAAAGACGAAGTCATGCAACCACTTATGGTGCAACAGAACTACATAAACTTATTGCTATCTGCCAGAGTTATTCGTTTCTCTGCATAAATGTTCAACTTCTTAACCTTGTTCTTAGGGTAGATTACTTGCAAACATAATTGCAAGAGTTAAGAGAGAAGCTGACCAAAGATAAAGGAATCCAGGCTTTTGTTAGGCATGAATTCATAGATTAACATCCTTTCTTCTCCTTGAATGCAGCACCCTAGAAGCTTCACGAGATTTCGATGCTGAAGTTTGGCAATACAGATGACTTCATTCTTGAACTCATCAAGTCCTTGTTTGGATGTTTTAGACAACCGCTTTACAGCTATTTCTCGTCCGTCTTCCAGCGTACCCTGTTGAAGATGGCAATTAGTCATTTCTTTTTCTTCCCATCCCATTGGCCAATGTTTTAGTTTCATATGTTCCTATGACTGATATGATCCAACAAAAAAATGAACGGAGAAAGAGCAGATGGATCCTATCCCCTATATCGAACACTCTTAGTAATCCTGCAGGACAATGCTACAGTCGTGCATTTAATAGCAGGATCCTTCTATTAAGGTGGTGAATTTACCTCATGTGGCTTTTGCACCTCTAGGTCAGAGTCTCCTTAGGATCTCGCTCCCATGGATACACACAAACACACACACACACACATAATAGCAAATATATTCTAAACAATTTATCTTACAATTCATATATTACAGAAGCACAAGTTATCTTTTTACAAATTTTATGTTGGGAGTTAATGTGTGTCTACAGACTTAAAATTTTGTACATTGGGAGTGTTAATGTACACTCTTAGTAATCTTCTAGGTCTGGTTTCTAGTACACTTCATAGCATTTACATTGGCATTACTTTATAAACAACGAGTTGATACAGAGGCTTCAGTTTTGCATGGCTACATCCCTCTGGATTGGACATCAACTTCATACCAAGATACTACATTAGCCAGGATCTAGAAGTTACCTTGTGAACAGGTCCAAATCCCCCCTCTCCCAGTTTGTTTTCAGTTGAGAAGTTATTGGTACAACTAGCTATCGTATTGAAGCCAAACAAGGGTAAGTCTAGATCTTCCTTCTGTCTTTGGTTAGAGTGACCATGTTTGGAGATCTGTACATAGCTTTCTGCAAAGTCCAAAATGAGTTGAATGAGACTAGTTCCACAAAACAAATAATGATTGCGATGGAACAAACTTTTAAGTACATATTAGCATGTATGTTTTGTCCTTATTATTTGACATAAAGATAACGTCACATAAAGTTATCAAAAAATGACTCATTCGGATTACCTTCTGTCTTCAACTGTGCATTGTTCTTCTTCCTTTTTCGGACATATGACATTATGCATAGACACAGCAGAAGCATTCCAGTGATTAATGTCAACATCACTATCATTATCACTTTTTTCTTGTCATTGGAGCCACCATCTTGGACTGTTGAGTTTTCTATACAAACAAAATGCTTAGTTCATTTAATGGTAAAACTATTAAAGCACACATGTAAAGAATGTTTTTTCCCAGATACTAGAGATAGCAAAACCATGAAACACTTCTTGTGGACACAATTAATATCACAGGAAAATTTCTCTCTCCCTTGTTATTAATCTGTGATGCGAAAAAGTTTTGTATCTCCCAGGAATTTTTTGAGGTATTTAAGTTGGTTAATTTACGTACAAATACCTATATGAATGAAGCCATTACTTACTTAGCAACAAATGAGATAACCAAGAGCTACTACACTAAGATTGAGACAGGAATACGTATATTTGAGATGTTATAATTACGACTGGTAATGAAAAATACTGCACGGAGAGGACAATGGAACCTTTAGTAGGGTTTAGCAAAAAGAAAATATTTTGTAATTATGCTATTATGTCTTGAACGTGCATGCTAGTGAAATGTAAGTCGCTAAGCACCACAACATGCTGTGAAATAGGAAAAGGATAGTATTTATCTTTTATCCGGTGACTCTTGCCATTCTTCTGTCCGTCTACTGGTGACTTATGATTTGTACTTTCATCATGTTTGAAGATAAAAGATAAATACTATCATATTCCTATATATTTCACGCATGCCTCATGAATTTACTTGTTCTTTAACCTAACCACGGAATAATAAGAAAGAAGATAGGGAATATGGCAAGCCTTCTTTCTTATTCTATTCTTAGGTAGTTAAAAAGAGCACAAATTTTGCCTTCTTTCTTATTCTATTCCTAGGGAGTTAAAAAGAGCGCAAATTTTCCCGCAACAATGTAAAGCATTTGAAGAATTCTTACCCAAATCAGAGGAAGCAATCCTTATGTAAATATCTTGCCCATTTTCACTGAACTCTCGAATGTCAACCAGCTCACCAGACCATTGCAAGCAACCGCTTCCACCTCCTCTTATGTCTAAATTTGAGTAAGCCATACAAGAGCAGTTTTGCAAGCAAGCCTCTTTGCATTCCCCTAGTGTCATCGTCACATTATGCCACGAAATCCGTGTGTCTGGCAATTTTATGTTCTTGTACTTAACAAATCCATCTCTATTTTGGCAGTCCAACTGTATCCTTCGAACACACCCACCTGACCAATCTGTCATTTCCCAATCTTTTGGATATTTAGGCACAAATTTCTCCAAACAACTGCATACAGGGGATTTGTTAATGTTACAGCTTCCATATGGACCGCACAACTTATAAGAATCACAACTATCTAATGGTGCAGTCAAGTAAGGGACCCAACCGCGGGTTCGATCAACCCATGTCCACCGTTGTACAACACCATTTGAATTGATGAATAACCTTGAAACGACTGAGCTGTTATAAAGATCATACCCATAGTAAACCTCCCGGCTTTCAAAATGCATTCCGAATTTGTATATGGTGTTTGGTCTAAGGCTTGGTGACCCACTAAACCGGAGACCATTCCACGGTCCACTCCGAAACGTCTCAACAGACCCATTGGAAATGAAAATTTGTGGGTACCCACGGAGATCCAACCATTGTTTATAATCACCTTTTGCTGGATCATCTTTACTCTTCCACGAAGAGATATACCACTCTTGGCCAGTCACCAAGCTCTTACCAAGCTTCATACCCGGTAAAAGAGTGTCACACGGGTAATCAAAACCTTGCCACAAGAAATTTTCTGGGTTGTTGTCATTTGCATCTCTCACAACAAGATTTCCTGAATCAAGAAGTTGCAGAATGGGATTCTGCACGGTTCTTGAAGTGTTGGTGGACCATATGGTGTTGTTGGTACTGTTAAGAAGAACGACAATTCCAGGATCAATGACCTTTAACACACCCGATGTATCAGTTAGTGGGATTTCTCTATTGGCAACCCATACTACTAACCCCGGAGATATTTTCTTGTACCAAATTCCCACATACCAATTCTTGGAATCACCAGGGCTGAAAAATCCCATTTCAAAGCTTCCATCGGATGAAACTATTGTCTTGCCATCTGAAATGAATTGTGTTTTTGATATGGTGTCTATTGCACTAGAGCTAGTTAAGAAGGAAAGTAACAAGAACAAGAGAAGTGGTATGCCGAAACCTTTCATTGATGGTTTCCTGCATCTTTTCATGGTGTGTGGATCTCTTCCTGCACTAGAGATATTTGATTTTCTAATCCTACAAAAACAATACCCACAAGGGAAAGACAAGGATTATAAGTAACTGTCAGTAAACCAAGTTGCCAAGTTGCCACCACTTTGCCGTTTAAGTTCGGGAGTTGGCCCAAAGACTTGGAATATGTTGAGGGGAAGGTCTTTTGTGGTGTTAGTTTACACTGCGTGGCTGTTACTCTAACTCTCTTAGGATTGTGCTTAACAGGACCACAAATGATACTATGACAACAAAAATCAATTTCTGTTTGGGCCATTGTGGTCTCTTAGGAAAACTATTTATCATATATTAGTAAGAAATTATGTTCATAACCAAGCACATAAATGGCTAAGTTTATTATTAGATTTTTTTCTGCATCCATATTTTCTTTTTCTTTTTCTTTTTCTTTTTCTTTTTTTCTGGCTGAGACAAGATGAATCATAAAAGTAAAATAGTATAAACCAAACTTCAAAAAAAGATAAAAGTAATCCCAAAAACTTTGTGTATTTTAAGTACAAAACAATATTATTTTGTACTTAAAATACACATATAAATATCTAGGCTCCATTAATGTAATGGTCAAATCATTGGCTGAAGTTTGACTTGATGCATTATTGCTGGATGACTTATTGGCCTCATATTCCTCTCAATGAAAAATCTAGGCTTTTTGGGTCATGGTAATGAACCTTCACTTCTCAACATAAACACACTTCTCAACATATACAATACACACGATATACTCGGTTTATCTTCCGGGTGTTGTTGCACGCATAATAGACCTACATGAATTAATTGATTACAACACCTGGAATGAACTGCATGAGTCTCTTTTTTTATCAGCAAAAGATTCTATTTAAAAGTGAATTTGACATTACAATATTGGAGGGGGAAGTTGGCAAGATATCAACATTCAGTCCACCCAATAACTAGGCTAATCGTACAACTCCCAATTAGACATAAGACTATAAACCGAAGAAAAAATGTGCTTTGTAAATAGGAACAGAGCAATCGTCTTCAATTCCTACCCACTCTCAACAACTTTCTACCAACCTAACCAACTTGCTCCTGCCATAACTCCTCTGCCTTCTTAGACACCGACGTTCATTCTGCGTTGAGTGGATCCTTTTCGCCTCCTTAATTTCCTCTACTAGTATGAGCTATGTAGCACAGACACTCCGAGAGGCTCCATACCCGTGTCGGACACTTCGGAGACATGGACACGCCGGGAACACTTTGGAAAATGCATGGGACATGTCATTTGACGTGTCCAATTAATTTAATTTATTTTTTGAAGAGGACAAGGCGGGTTAGATTTGTTATTTTTGTAATTTTTTAGAGGTAAATATGTTATTGCATAATATATGGGTTAAAACTGCAATTAAAGATTTAAAATCCTAAAATACCCAAACAAATTTATGTTTCATATCCATCACCACAACGATCTCTGGTACAATTGTACGTTTTCTTGCTCCATATATATACACACACACACATTCATCAGGATTTGATTTGTATTGATTGTATTGTTGTTTTATTTGAGTAATATTAATATTCATTCATTAATCATTATATAACATGTATGTACATATATATTATATGTAAAAGAAAAAATTACCGTATCCCTCCGTGTCTCGTGTCTGTGTCTATATCCATATCCGCTTCCGCGTTCGCACTACATAGGGTATGAGATTCTGAAATTTCTCACTTTGTCAACGCATCTTCTGAAGTCGTCTATCGATTTGATTAGCTCCCTGATTTGATCCACCCGGACTTGCTTCTGCCAAGACTTCCAAATGATCCATATTGTGGAGAAAACACTGCACCGGCACATAATTTTCTCCAATTTGTTGAATCCTGACGCACTTGTTTCCTCCAATAAAGCCCTAAAATTCCTGGGTGCACAGAAGGAGAGTTGCCACCATTTGAGGATTGTTCCCCCAATATATCATGCGATAGGACAGTGAAGAAATATGGTGCTCTGCTGTTTCCACCTCCATTGAGCATAGTGGGCAATTCAACTGAATATTGGGTCTAGTTCATCCAGTATCCCTCTGCTTGCCAGGAACACTCTAGTTGGAAGTAGTCGATCAATCTATTCAATTGACCCGTAGTGTCCACGCCTGATCAAACTTAAAAAGTCACAACCAATAACTACCTTCTCAAATAAGTGCCTTTTCTTTTCAAATAGACATTTTATGCCAATAGACACCTTTCATGGCCATTTTTTCACACTTCTTCTTCTTCTTGCAATTCTTCTCTCAATACTATCAAATATCTATATTTATAGTTTTTTATTTTTATTTTCGTTACTGGAGTTTGTTTACTGCACAAAACAAATTTTCAGATTCTTGGCAAACTAGCTAGAAATCCTTCGGATAATTCAGGTTTGACTTCGGGTTTGCAAACCGCAGTTTAACAACAGATTAGAAGTCTGGGATTCATTGTATTATATTGAGACAATTCGCTAGCAACCTAGTACACACTAATTTTCTAGAAGTTG
This sequence comes from Arctostaphylos glauca, assembly GCA_019985065.2. NCBI lineage: Eukaryota > Viridiplantae > Streptophyta > Magnoliopsida > Ericales > Ericaceae > Arctostaphylos > Arctostaphylos glauca. Next base: position 26,062,318 of record JAHSPW020000012.1, read on the forward strand.
GTAGGGGCGGATATTATACTCAAGGACCGCGCCTCTGAAATGCGCCTTGAAGCATTTCACCATCTTCTATAGTAACTGTCAAAAAACACAATTGTGGAATAATTTTCTGATTATTTCATTCATTGTAGTCTTACCATAATATAGTACAAACATTTACAAGGAAAGAATCAAGGATAGAATCAAGGAAAGAATCAAGGATATTGACCATATCAAATCAAATCCTTAATTTTAACACTCCCCCTCAAGTTGGAGCATGGATATCGCACATGCCTAACTTGAATCAAGGAAAGAATCAAGGATATTGACCATATCAAGTCAAATCCTTAATTTTAACACTCCCCCTCAAGTTGGAGCATGGATATCGCACATGCCTAACTTGAATCAAGGAAAGAATCAAGGATATTGACCATATCAAATCAAATCCTTAATTTTAACACTCCCCCTCAAGTTGGAGCATGGATATCGCACATGCCTAACTTGTCTAAAGAGACATCAAAAACATTGCTGGCTGCTTTTTACTCCTCCAAGTCACAAGATTTCCCCCTACAAAAGTAAAATATCCTGATATAGATCTTCATTAGCTGAACCAGCCCAATCTGCATCAGTGTAACCTTCACAAGATTTCCGCTTACAAAAGTAAAATATCCTGATGTAGATCTTCATTAGCTGAACCAGCTCAATCTGCATCAGTGTAACCTTTTACCTTCAAGTGATTATTCTTGGTGAACAATAACCCTTTACCTGGAGCACGCTCCTTAGAGAGGGGAGAGCCATTTATTTAGCAGAAGTAAAATATCCTGATGTAGATCTTCATTAGCTGAACCAGCCCAATCTGCATCAGTGTAACCTTCTACCTTCAAGTGATTATTCTTGGTGAACAATAACCCTTTACCTGGAGCACGCTCTTTAGAGAGGGGAGAGCCATTTATTTATAGATGAGATTAGGGTTAACCTAATCTATCCTACATAACAACTAATACCCTCCCTCAAACTGGTGCATATACATCAATCATGCCCAGTTTGTTACATATATATGAAATCTGATTCCCAACTAGTGGATATTTTAACCAGAAATCATCAACAAGTCACGAAAAAGTGACCAGATTGTATCAACCACAACAACCCAAACATAAGAATAGGAAACCCTAGGTTCGTTCAACACCAACCTTCGGACTGTGGTTAACAACCACAGCAATCCAAACAAACGCACGGGAGAGACAACCTTCTAGATCATCAATAAGTCACCAAACTGTGACCAAATTGTGGTTTACAACCACAACAATCCGAACAAATGCACCGGACAGAAGACAACCTTCTAGATCATCAACAAGTCACCAAACAGTGACCAAACTGTAGTTTACAACCACAGCAAACCGAACAAATGCACCGGACAGAAGACAACCTTCTAGATTATCAACAAGTCACCAAACAGTGACCAAACTGTAGTTTACAACCACAGCAAACCGAACAAAAGAACTAAAAATTATGTCAGGCCATATCCAACCCAAAGCAGCAGTCAAGACATCAGCAGTAGCGGAGGAGAGAGGCGGCAATAGTGGAATGAAAAAAGGGGCAGCGGTAGCGGCGACAGCGGAGAGGGAGAGACACCGGCAGATAGCAGTTGTCAGGAGAGAGACAACAGCGGCGATTACTGACGAGAAGGCAACACCGCCGCTAGTGTGACCAGCGACAACCGGCGGCGGCGGCGGTGAGAGAATAATTGGGTTTTTCTAGGGTTTAGGAGTTTTCAGAGAGGCCATTACAGCCCCTTCGCAGGGGAATGGTATGAACAGAAAGAACAATTGTGAATACAGGACCAAACTTCAATTCCTAGGGTAAAGAAGAGGATATTGAAGAAGGCTCTGATACCATGTCAAAAAACACAATTGTGGAATAATTTTCTGATTATTTCATTCATTGTAGTATTACCATAATATAGTACAAACATTTACAAGGAAAGAATCAAGGATAGAATCAAGGAAAAAATCAAGGATATTGACCATATTAAATCAAATCCTTAATTTTAACAGTAACTAACACTAACAATGTTAATTGGGCCGGTCCTAAGCACAAGCTCACCAGGCCAACCCCCTAGGTTGCCCAGTTTTCGGCATAATAATAGGGCCCTCAATTATGTGAAAATCGAACAAATCTAATAAGATGCATTTAACAATTGATGATTGGGTTCCAATGTGGCCCAGTGGTTAAGTGCCGTGTTTTGCATGCCTCCGCTTTTTTATGTAAAAATAAGTTCTTGCGTGAACATTTTGAAGTCCGTTCAGGGGCACCACCTCCTGAATTGCCCACCAACAGTGAAGCAACATAATCAATTACTTATTATAGAACATTCATATATAATAATGATAATTGTTTCTCCTCATATTTTTTTATAAATTGTAATTTAGAAAAAAAAAAAAAAAAAAAAGAACTTGGATGTATTGCCTAGTAGATCTTTTCTATTTTTTTCAAATATTCCTCATTATTCAATTATATTTTTATACTTTTTCTATTAGTTCAATTAGTTCTGAGTAAATTAATTTAAATTATTAAAAAGAAGTATATATTTCACAAAAATAGATTAAGTTCTACATTAATGGTTCCTTTACTTACCATATTCATATTTTTTATTGAAGACCAAATTAAAAAATCATAAATTTTGCTATTTTAAGACGATAACAAATTTTCTTCAAAATGTGGAATTTCGTTAATTATGTGAATAATGATATAGATGTTACGAAACACTAAAAAATAGTTTTTATGAGATCTCAACTATATTAATAGCGTAAGTAAAAATTACTCCAGTCGAACTTTTAATATTAAGTTTTAGATTAAATTAGTTAAACCATGGCTTATTTGAAGGCAATTTTTGTGTGTGTGAATTTGTCAAGAAAATATATCAAAGCCCCATTTTTTGAACTCGCCTAGGGCCCCAAATATCCCAGTGCCGGCCCTAAATCTTAAGACAATAAACCATGGCTCTATTTCTACGTCAATTCTCAGCAGATTTTGTGAAACTGGAATGCTTTGATGGGACAAACTTCAAACACTGGTAGAAGAAGATGCACTTCCTCCTCTCAGCGCTTAAGGTTGTCCATGTTCTCACCACTCCAAAGCCAAATTCAAGTGAGAACAAGACAATAAAAGAAGCACGTTCAAGGCTCAAATGGGAATAGGATGACTACATATGTAAGGGTCACATTCAAAATGCAATGTTAGACTGTAAAGACCCTAAATTTTCAAATGAAAATAAAAAAAAATTAAATTAAATTTTGATGTATGAAATTATTTATTGATTTATTTAGTTTGCGCGTTTTTTTATTTTAGCCATATATTATATTCATGGGTTTGTGCATGTGTGTATTTGGATCCAACCCATTGGACTAATCCTTGAGCCCAAATCTTAACCCAAGCCCAACTCGGTTTAACCCGGTTCACAACCCAAATCCTTTTGGCTTGACCCAAAACCCATTTCATCAGCCATTTTCCCATGGAACTTATCACATAGGATCATTTTCCTTTAGTGATAATCACCCCCTTCTCCAAAATCAGACATTAGAAACCTCTTCCTCCATTGAACATCCAAACCTTGGTGGCCACTCCTTCTTTCCTCAGCCAAACCCCCTTCCACCCATGGTTTTGGTCATAAACCACTCCTCCAATGTTCATCATGGCTGAGCAAGGCAATAGCTTCACTCCATCAAAATCTGCAAAAGTTTTCCCTCACCAATGGCAACCCATGCAAAGCCACCTCCTACACTCAAGCCCTCTCTATTTCTATATTTCCACCCTCACCACTTCCCCTACGAAATTTCAGAGTTTAGAGAGTGGAGAGAGTGCCATGGTTGTGGTTTAAGGGTGAGAAATTAGAAAATAACAGTAGAGGGAGAGAGAAGAGAGAGAACTTCGTTTGAGCTTCGATCACCAAAATCCAAGCCAAATCCTTCGAATTCAACTTTTGATTCTTCAATACCAAGGTGAATGAATCTATCTTAACCTTTAATTTATGTCATTGATCGATATTGAGCTCCACGGAGCTCGGAGAAAACGAAACCCAGTTCTGTATTTTCGTATATGATGATGTTGACACCGGTGTCTTAGTTTTGTTACACCGGTGTCTTTGCTTTCTGTATGTGTTAGTGTTCTGTTTTTTCATGGTTACACCGGTGCCTTAGTTTTGTTACACCGGTGTCTCAACTCTCTGTAGTTTATATTTTTCTGGACTTTCATGGTTACACCGGTGTCATAGTTTTGATACACCGGTGCCTTGGTTCTCTGTATTTTACAGTCCTGTAGTTTCATACTTACACCGGTGCCTCTAAAACCTTACACCGGTGCCTTGACATCTCTGTATCTTAACACACCACAGAACAGACCTTACACCGGTGCCTCAGTTTTGTTACACCGGTGTCTTTACCTCTCTGTATCTTAGTATTACACTGGAGAATAGACCTTACACCGGTGCCTCAGTTTTGTTACACCGGTGCCTTCACCTCTCTGTATCTTAGTATTACACTGGAGAATAGACCTTACACCGGTGCCTCTGAAACCTTACACCGGTGCCTCTGTTATGAAATTTTGACACTTAGTCTCTGACTTAGGCATGTTAAGACAGGGCATGTACTATGAAAATATACTTATTTTCTATAAATACATTATTCTAGATTTCTTTACTTTAATTTTATTTAATGAAAATAAGGAAATACCCCCCATTTGGAAACAATGGCATTTACAGAAAATTGAAATTCGATTCGAATCAAAATGTCGCCCTCCCTATTTTAGTACAAAATCGAAAAATCACTCGTTTTCTTCCTATTCTTTGGCCTGAAACTCACCCTAAACTTATGCGTTTGACGCGTATGAATATACCATTGTACTTAGAAAAAATCAAGGAATCATTTCCGGGACTTTTTATCCCCTAATTCGAAACTTGAAAAATTTAACTTTTTCTATACTTAGAAAAAATTTCAGACAGTCAAATTTTTCAGAAAATTTGAACATCGCCCAAATTCTTACATAATGACTATTACACTTATAATCAAGTTCGGATTATCGTTTTGAAACTTTAGGTATCCTATATCATTAGGAGATGACAATTTATTCAAAAATTAGCGTGTTAGAAGATTCCTTGCGAAATGAAAGTATGCGCTTATCGTTTATGTGCCATAGCTTGCTTATTTGTATTATCTTGTTCGCTTGATTAATCTTGCATCTCCAACACATCATCATGTTATCATGAGTCTAGTCGTTGAAACGAAACTTAGATGGAGTCAATGTGAAACGTTTGAGGTTAGTGGAGATGACACTCGAGATTTTGACACGAGTCATAAAAAGTCACGAGCTTTGTAACGAAAATCGAGAATTGATAAACTCTTATGTTTGGTGACTCGAGATTTGACTTACTCCTTGGGGAGACGTGTTAGGATGTCTTTAGTCGGGATATGGATTTTAGCCGAACTACGTCTGTTACCACCGGGCTGTGTCTTGGAGCCGAGTCGGTCACGTCTCATGTATTTAGCCAAGTTATGTCGTGAGCCGGTTATGTTCGTAAGCCGTGTCGTGTCTTTTCAAAAATAAAAATATAGTTGAAGGGGAGGAGTTAGATATTTTCCGAGTCAAGGCACGACATATGGGAGACATAATGCTGGGAGCATGGGATACGGGAGCCGATGTTTGGGTACACTAGCGCCGGATACGAGGTCAGCGTAGGGGTCGGGACCATATTGGTCGGGAACATCACAACACCACTTTGGAAAATTAAAGTTTGATGACGGGCAACGCTTGTATCGACCCGAACTTTGTATTTTGAAAGAAACTTTGGACACTTGTTTGAAATAGTGGACACTTATGGATATAAGTCGGTTGCGTGTGTCAGAAACTTAGAAACAAGTCATAGGATTTGACTTAAGGATATATTGTCGCCGTTTCATTCATTTACTTAACTTACGTGTTTAATGCTTCCGCTTATTTTTTAATCTGATTATGTCAACTCTGATTATTTTGTCCTGTTCATATTACATGATTAACTGCTCATACTATCTTCATGATCATGCATCATTTGATCCATTGCATAGATTTAAGATTTAGGGTAGTTTTATTTGTTGAGCGTTAATCGCTCATCTGGTGCAACTTCTCTGCCCCTGGCCTTTCATGCCAGGTGTCGAAGATGACGTTGCTGAGCCCAGTTATCCAGATACCAATGGCGGTACTTTCGAGGAGGATATCGTAGCCCCGTGGTTCACCTAGATTTATTTCGAGCTCTTAATATTAAATCTTTAATGTAATTTCTTTAAATTCGAATGTTGTAATCAAACTTTATTTTGACTAAGAATGGAAATGTGGTTGACTTTTAATATATTGTTTTAAATTAATGCCTCCGATAATTCGGGGCGTTACATAGACCCTTTATTTTACAAGTATTAGAAAGAGGGGACTGCAAAAGAAATTTGAACGACGCTCGAGGCTAATTAGTATTTAATAGAAGACGTCACCAGGAAGAAATTTCTTGCTTCCAAACTTTTTAACTTTAAAATGGTTGATAATTGTTCTATATTGACCTCTTGCATTCTCCTAAATGCTGGAAGCTAGATAGAATGCTATTCCAAGGAAAACCTTTTTTGACCTTTTTCTTCTGCTGAAAGCTCACTGCTGCCAGTATTCCACAACAGTGGTGGTTTTGACATAACTGCATTGTTACTTGTTGCCGTAGCTATTTGTAAGAGTTAACAAAATGATATATCAGATTTTGATGAGTCTACATTGGGCATCAATTAGTGAATACAAATTATGCTCTTCGATATTTCTCTTCCCTAAATTGAACGAGCTTCACAAACCATCAGAAGTGGTTTATTCATGGTAGTTAGAAGAGACGCGAACTACGTACGTTACACAAATAAAATTATCTAGGCTCCATTACTGTATTGGTCAAATCGTTGGCTGAAGTTGAACTCCGTGCATACATGCTGGACGAAGTATCGGCTTCATATCGATTCCTTTCAGTGAAAAATCCAGGTTGTTTGGGGCATGGCAATGAACCTTCACTTCCCAACATCAGAACCACAGATGACATACTCGGCCTATCTTCCGGATGTTGTTGCACGCATAACAGACCTACATGAATTGATCGCAACACTTGCGATGGACAGCACGGCTCCCGTGCAGTTGGATCAATCAATTCAATTGATATGTCTTCTTTAAATAGTGTCCATGCCTGAACAATCCACAATAATATTAACAATGCCAGATAGTTAACGCATAAAAGAGAAGCTTTGATTTCCAATTATTTCTCATAGTAAAAAATGAATAATTTTGCCGATTTCTTATTTTGTTCTCAGAGTAGGAAATCGCATTGGCATAAAGGTAAAAGGGTTGGAGATGTTCTAAGAGGATATGTACGAAGTACATATAAACTCACATGTCCAAGGAGGTTGAGATAGTGAATTGGATGAAGGAAACCTCTATTTCTCTTCCCACTGACAATCTCCAACAGTAGAACACCAAAACTAAAAACATCTGATTTTACCGAGAAAAGTCCATCTATTGCGTATTCTGGAGACATGTAGCCGCTGAGAAAAGTGTTGAACAAGGAAATAAAGTCTTAACCAATACAAGTAAAAACCATATAGAACATGTTAAGAGATACTTACTATGTTCCAACCACTGTGTTTGTATTTTCTGCTGTCTCATTTCCTCCAAAAATTCTAGCCATGCCAAAGTCTGATATTTTTGGATTCATTTCAAGATCTAGCAAAATGTTGCTAGCTTTCAGATCTCTATGAATGATTCTTAGTCTAGAATCTTGATGAAGATATAGAAGCCCACGAGCAATCCCATTAATAATGTTAGAACGTGTTGGCCAATCCAGCAATGTTTGCCTGCTTTCATCTGGCCATATTTCCACCCATGAAAGTTGTTAGTCCTACTAATTGAATTTTACAAAGAAAAAAATCCATAGTTGAAATAGAACTACACAAATTGTCCTACACAAAGTTGCTGTCTCATTCCCTCCAAAAATTCACATTTTTTCATTGGAAGACGAAGTCATGCAGCAGCTTATGCTGAAATAAAACTACAAAATCTTCAATAATTGATGTTGTTAAATGGAAAAAGCATAATACAATACACAAATTATTGCTAGCTGCTAGAGTTATTCGTTGTCTCTGCATAAATGTTCAGCCACTTGGACCTTGTTCTCAGAGTAGATTACTTGCGAACATCATTGTTAAAGTTGAGAGAAGCTAACCAAAGATAAAGGAGTCCAGGCTTTTGTTAGGCATGAATTCGTAGATTAACATCCTTTCGGCTCCTTGATTGCAGCACCCTAGAAGCTTCACGAGATTTCGATGTTGAAGTTTGGCAATACAGATGACTTCATTCTTGAACTCATCAGGTCCTTGCCTAGAAGTTTTAGACAACCGCTTTACAGCTATTTCTCGTCCGTCTTCTAGCCTACCCTGTTGAAGAAAACAATTAGTCATTTATTTTTCCTCCCTTCCCATTGGCCGATCTTTAGTTTCTTATGTCCAACAATAGTAATCCTGTGGGACAATAGTCATGCACTTAGTATAGCAGGATCCTTCTATTAAGGTGGGAAATTTACGTCTCAACATCGCTCCCACGCTCCTAAGTCAAACTCTCCTTGGGATCTCACTCCTCTAGATAGAAGCCCGCTCCCAACTAGAATAGAACCTCTCAAGCAAATGAATTTCACAAGAAACAAAAGAAAATATACAGAGTAAGAGAAAACATAAAGTCATTATACGACATTAGAAGACTATTAACCCAAATTTACTCAAGTATTTAGTATAAAAATAACATTTGCTTATATTTACTAAGATAAAAACAAAAATTATAATGTATCTATACTATTTTATATCACACACACATATATAGATAGATAAATACATAGATATAAACAAACACCTGCTCCTATAGACTTTACCAATCTTAGATTCTTTTATATTCTCTCACTACCCAACTCCCACGCTCGCTCTCGCTTACACACCCTCTCCCGCTTCGTGCAACTGAGGTCATTAATATAAAAGGGAAAAGTCTGGATATGGTAGGAAGTTCATATGAGGAATGAAACACCACACCAAATGTTTCCTCTAAAAGATGAGGGGAATATATATATTCTGTACAGGTTATCTTATGATTTTCATATTACAGAAGCACAGGTTATCTTTTTGCAGATTTGTATGTTGGGAGTTTTAAATAAGTCTACAGATTTAAAACTTCTGTACCAAATTTTTTATAGGATGAACCTTCATTCCCCATCCCTTAAATTTAAAATTCAGTTTCGATTACTTCTAGTTATTCAGAAGCACGTCTGGTTACCAATACACTGCATAAATACAGACAATAACATTGGCATTATTCAGACAAAGTGACTGCTCTCAGACTTGAGCCTACTTTTCTAGTCTAGCAGGCCCAGCTATTACAGCTGTACAAACAAAGCCTGAAGTCCTTGTCCTTGGCAAATGTATTGACAGAAATATTTAGTTGATATAGAGGCTTCTGCCCTTCATCCCTCTGGAATGGACATCCACTACATACCAAGATATTACATTAGCCAATATCTACACATTACCTTGTGAACAGGTCCAAATCCCCCCTCTCCAAGCTTGTTGTTAGTTGAGAAGTTATTGGTACAACTAGCTATCATATTGAAGTCAAACAAGGGTAACTCTAGATCTTCGTTCTGGCTTCGGTTAGATTGACCGTGTCTAGAGATCCGTAGATAGTTTTCTGCATAGTAGGAAATGAGTTAAATGAGACTAGTCCCACAAAGTGACGAAACCAATACATGATTGCATCGGAACAATTTATTCTGGTACATATGAGCATGTATATTTTGTCCTCATTATTTGACATAAAGATAACGTCGCACAAGTTCATCATAAAATGACTCATCCAAGTTACCTTCTGTCTTCAACCGTGCATTGTTCTTCTTCCTCTTTCGGACATACAACATTATGCATACACCCAGCAGAAACATTCCAGTGATTAATGTCGATGTCACTATGATTACCACCTTTTTCTTGTACTCATTGGAGTCGCCATGTTGGACTGGTGAGTCTTCCATTCAAACAAAATAAAACCATTAAAGCACACATGTAAAGAATGCTTTTACCCCAGATACTAGAGGTAGCACAAACCATGAAAGACTACTTCCAGACACTATTAATATCACAAGAATATTTCTCTCTCCCTTCTTATTAATGTGTGATGCGACAAAGTTTTGAATTTCCCCGGAATATCTTGAGGATTTATGTTGTTTTTAATTAACATACAAATACCTATACAAATTAAGAAGTTACTTACTCGGCAACAAATGAGACAACCAAGAGGTACTATATTAAGATTGAGACAAGCATACGTATATTTGCGATTCTATAACTATGGCTGGTAATGAAAGATATTGTCCGGAGAGGACAAAGGAAGCTTTAGTACATTTTAGCATCCAAAAAGGAAGAAAATGTTTTGTAATTATGCTATCATGTCTTGAAGGTGCTAGTGAAGTGTAAGTAGCTGAACACCAAAACATGCCTAATGAATCTACATGTTCTTTAACCTAGCGAAGAACTAATAGGAAAGAAGATAGGGAATATGACAACTGACAAACGTCTTATTTTATTCCTAGGCAGTCAAACAAAGCATAAATTTTCCAGCAACAATGTAAAGCATTTGAAGAATTCTTACCTAAATCAGAGGAAGCAATCCTTACATAAATATCCTGCCCATTTTCAATGAATTGCCGGATGTCAACTAGTTTGTCAAACCATAGCAAGCAACCGCTTCCACCTCCACTTATGTCTAAATTTGAGTAAGCCATACATGAGCAGTTTTTCAAGCAAGCCTCTTTGCATTCCCCAAGTGTCATGGTCACATTATACCACGAATTCCGCGTGTCTGGCAACTTTATGTTCATGTACTTAACAAATCCATCTCGATTTTGGCAGTCTAATTGTATCCTCCGAACACACCCGCCTGACCAATCTGTCATTTCCCAATCTTTTGGGTATTTGGGCACAAACTTCTCCAAACAACTGCATGTGGGGGATTTGTTAACGTCACAACTTCCATATGGACCGCACAACTTATAAGCATCGCAACTATCTAATGGTACGGCATTGTAAAGGACCCAACTGTGGCTTCGATCAATCCATGTCCACCGTTGTAGAACACCATTTGAATTGAGGAATAACCTAGAAACGACTGAGCTACTATAAAGATCATATCGAAAATACACCTCCTGCATTTCAAAATGCATTCCAAATTTGTAAATGGGGTTTGGTCTAAGGCCTGTTGTCCCACTAAACCGGAGACCATTCCATGGTCCAGTCCGAAACGTCTCAACAGACCCATCGGAAGTGAAAAGTTGTGGGTACCCACGAAGATCCAACCAATGTTTATAATCACCTTTTGCTGGATCATCCCTACTCTTCCACGAAGAAAGATACCACTCTTGGCCAGTCACAAAGTTCTTGCCGACCTTCATGCCCGATAAGAGAGTGTCACATGGGTAATCAAAACCCTGCCACAGGAAATTTTTAGGGTTGTTGTTGTCATCTGCGTCGCTCACGACAAGATTTCCAGAATCAAAAAGTTGCACAACGGGATTCTGCACGGTTCTTGAAGTGTTGGTGGACCATATGGTGTTGTTGGTACTATTAAGAAGAACGAGAATTCCAGGGTCAATGACCTTTAATACACCAGATGTATCAGTTAATGGAATTTCTCTGTTGGCAACCCATACTACTAACACAGGAGAGATTTTCTTGAACCAAATTCCTACGTACCGATTCTTGGAATCACCGGGGCTGAAAAACCCCATTTCAAAGCTTTCATCAGATGAAACTATTGTCTTTCCATCTGAAATGAACTGAGTTTTTGATATGGTGTCTACTGCACTGGAGATAATCAAGAAGGAAAGTACAGAGAACAAGAGAAGAGGTATGGCAAAAGCTCTCATTGATGTTTTCCTGTATCTCTTCCTGCACTGGAGATATTTAATTTTATAATCCTACAAACACAATAGTCACGAGGGAAAGACAAGGATCACGAGTGGCCATATCAGTAAACCCATGAGTTGCCCCAACTTTGGCGTTTTGAATGTGACAGTTAACCAAACGTCACTTTAAACGTTGATCCCAAAGACTTGAATATGTTGAGGTTAAGGTATTTTGTGCAGAGATTTTCAAAGTAAATGGATTCGTTTTGAATATTTTGAAAAGCTTCTTTTTCTTTTGTATTTTAGAGTGTTTGCTTTTTCTGGGTTTAGTGGTAGGGATTTTCAAAATAAATGGGTTAATATTTTGGATACTTTTTGTAAAATCTTCCTTGTTTCTAGAATGTTTCCGTTGGAAACTTGAGAGACATTTGGGTGTGGATTAAAATTAGTGGCTATAAAGTAAATTAAGGGGTGTGTCTAATTGTAAAAAACATGACTATTTGAATAGTTGTGACTATTAAATTATAGTGTTACACTAAAAGGTGTGACTTTTATTAATTGGATAGTTGTCATGACTATTCAAAGAGATGCGACTTTTATTCTAAAAGTTGTAACTTTTATTAATTGAAAAGTTCTGACTTTTATTAATTTAAAGGTTGTGACTTTTATTAATTTAAAGGTTGTGACTTTTATTAATCGAGAGTTGTAACTTTTCATTGCATCTATAGATTGAAAAGTTATGATTTTTCAATTGTACCCTTAAACTATCTATAAATACAAGCATTCTCTAACACAATTACTTACTTGAATTTTTGCCTACTCTCTCTCTCAAAAGTTTTTACATTTTGAAAGCATTTAGTCCAAGTATTGTTATTCTGCAGAAACAATACTTTTTGGGTTTCTAGTTCTTTTTATTTTTTCTACGTAGATATTCTATTCGGCTCTGTTTGTGCAAAAATAACACAAGTTCGTCTTCGTTATATCTTGAAGGCAAGTTTGTTATACCCGGTGCACACCATCCGATGGTAACAAATATTGTCTTTAGGAAAGCGACGCCATAACACACCTCGAAGGTTTTTTGTTTCCGTGTATTCTAGTTGATTTCATCGTCGATGTTCACATGCCGAAGACAGTTTTTCTACAACATTTAGTCCCATATTAGAAAATGAGAGAAAGTCACTGTCGTATATACAAGAACACATTTAAGAGTGTTCATATAATTATCTTTAAGTGGCTATAATATGGTGCTCAACAATATAAGCAGCAAAACTGTTGCTTCTCATCCAAAATTTATGTGCGTGTGCATGAACATGCCAATGGAATGTTCGGTGAAATATGGCGCTTTGATGGTGCACTTAGCACGTAGGTGCTAGGAGCCATTTTCTATTTGCTACAAACAGATCAATGACGTGGCACTTATGTGGATGTCTTGTGGCGTCTATGTGGCAGTTGACGTGGCCTAACAAGATGGGTATGATCGTTCCTGACAACAAGTGCAATCCAACAGTTTAGATTGCATCAGATGGTGTGCGCGTAAAACAACACACTGGTTTGGTGATTGTGATGATCTAGACCATTCAGACCAAATTCAACAGCCATAAATCAATCGGGGTTGTGGTTATTCAAATGGGTGTGTTTTGAATTGTAAATAGACCAAGAAAATAGTCATGTATGTACAATACAAATTTGGCGTAGTCTTTCTCTCCCTAAACTCTCTCATATTTTGCAAAATTCATTTTAAGTATTGTTATTCTGCAAAAACGGTACTAAGTTGTTTCTAGTTCTTTTTATTTCATTATGCAGCATATATTTTTTTCATCTCTGTTTGTGCAAACGTAATCGGAATCAACATAACTTCGAGTTTCGTTGTATCTTAAAGGCTAATTAGTTGTAACCTGGTGGATACCATTTAACGGGGACAAATACTATTTTTAGAAAAGTGACAATGTAATGCGATTCGAAGTGTCATTTGCTTCGTATTTTTACAATAGACTTTGTCGACCACAATTAAACCCAAGAATATTTTCTACAGCAATATCAAAGACAGTTTTTGCAATGGCGATTTTTTTGAAAAAAAATAACAAATAACTTTGTGAAGTTAGAGCAGTTTGACTGTAACAACCCAGCATTTTTCTAAATTATTTTTGATAATTTTTTCGAATTTATTATTTTATTAATATTTTGAAACAATCAAGTTTTACACAATTAATCCTTTTCGATTTAATTGGTATTCTTATTTTGAGCCGTCTAGATTCATTGAACCTTCAGAGAGAGAAGGTTACCTAATCGTTTTGGTAGGAATCAAAAAATATATAGTTCCTATTTATTAAAAAGTTTGATTTTGTTATAATTTTTATATGATTTTGGTAGTAACGTAATTTAAATAATACCTTTTTGATTCATATTCTAATTGGGCACGGATCCCCTTGACCTATTTATACGGTCCTTACTCGACCCTTTATTCAATTTCCATCGCCCAGAGTTTCTTGAACGCGTGTTAGATTTTTGGGAGGTATTTCAGAATTTCGGGTTTTAAAATTTTTTGTTATCTCGCGAGCAATTTTCTTCTTTGTTTTCATTTTTCTCGGCTGCCCCCAGACCCCAAGTGCGTCCTCTCTCTCTCTCTCTCTCTCTCTCGGCAGTGGGGCCTCACTGTTTGTGTCCTTTATTATTATTTTTTCATTAGTTAATATTTATTACATTATTTTGTTGTTATATATATTATATTTATTTATTCTATTATTTGTAAGTAATAGGGCACTATTTTTTTATATATTTAAAGTAATTACTTATCATATTTTCTATTAATAATAATACACTTTTTTTTATTTATATTTAATGAATAGTTTTGAATTTTTTATATAGTGTTGCGATAATCAGATCCCGGTGCGTTTGATTCATAAGGTTTTGGCAGTACTTTTTTTGTCGGATCGAGATAGAAATTTCAGACCGAGCTCTATTTATATATTTAATTTATGAGTCGATTTAATTAGTGTTCGATGATTGTATAGGGGACGTGGATCGGATCTTTAATATTTAACTTTTTGAGTAATTATGTATATTCGATTGTGTAAATTAAATCAAGTTGTTAATTTGATACTTCCTCCGTCCCGGTTTGTTTGTCCACTTTTTGACTTTTAGATGTCTCAAATTATTTGTCTAATTTTGAAGTTGACTTGTCAAAATTTTCCTAATGCCCTTCTTTGAAAAACGTAAACTCTCATTTAATGTTAAAAAAGTTAAGGATATTTTTGGAAAGTAAAAATTTTTAAGAGTAATGATTGTGTTTCCTAAATAAGTTGGAATTTCGAGAATGGACAGACAAATTGGGACGGAGGAAGTAATTATTAGGTGTCAAATCGGGATTAAATCTGAACTATAGGAATACTAGATATTTATTATATGGGATAATTCGTGGGCTAATTTAGTTTAGTTTATCAATTTAAGAAATATACTTGTTGAGACTGATTTGTACACTAGGCTCCACGAATGTTATATATGACTTAGATTTGGTCGATGTTGATGATGTTGCATGATTTTAATAATTTTAATTTATACTCGATGTATATTTAATTGAAATTACATGATGAAATTTTATTATTGCACGTTGATCATGACTGATGAGCATTATGCATACATGCATGAAAATTAGAAGTCAGTTGAACAGTAAGATCACATGATCTCATTGTTATGATAATGATTAATAATCAGAATAATTTGGAGATGTGGTAGATTATGGGGGATTGCAAGACCCCAATATTATGATACTGATGAAGGGGATTGCGAGATCCTGAGATTGTACTTTTGATTATGGGAGATTGTGAGACCCCGATGTTGTGATATCGATGAAGGGGATTGCGAGACCCTGAGATTGTAATTTGACTAATGAAAATTGCGAGACTCTGATGTTGCGATACTAATAAAGGGGATTGTGAGACCCCGATGTTGTGATATCGATTAAGGAGATTACGAGACCCTGAGATTGTAATTTGGCTAAGGATGATTGAAAGACTCCAGTACTGCGATACCAATGAAGGGGATTGCGAGACCCTAAGGTTGTAATTTTGATAGAGGGATTGCGAGACTCCGATGTGGAGATAATAATAACTAAAAGATACTCAATACAAAAAGATTTATGCACGACATTGCAAATTCATATTCATTTATCATTCTTTGCATGTTGCATAGAATTATTGTTATGTATGTTTATTTGTAAGTTAAGTCTAAAGTTAGACTTTTTTACTGAGGCTGTGTTCGTTTGCTTGTTTAGAAAAAATTTTCTCAAATAAGTTTCTGAAAAAAAAATTTCAAACATTTTTACTTTTTTTCCAAACGGTTTCATCTCTCTATAAAAGAAGAGAGAGAGACCTCGAAAATACCGAAAATATTTAACTCTCAAATTTTTTTTGGAACACTTATACCAAACAACATCTCAGAATTTTTTCCTCAAAAATCGTTTCAAAAACACTTAACCAAACACTCACTCAGCTACTTCTTGACCCTTGGCATTTCACGCCAAATTTTGAGGAACAAATCGAGGGAGAACATGACTCTGAAGTTCAAGAGACCGAGATGGACGAGAAGGATATACCAAAGCCATGACTGTATTAGTAACAATTTAATAGTTTGACCTAGGGTGTCTCTTTAGTTGAGTTTAATTAATGAAATTATAATTTGAGATATTAATTTTTGAAACTATTTAATGAACTAAATTTTGAATCGTTTGGTTTGCCAACAATTAATAAATATTTTGAGAATTGAAACCTTGTTTCAATGTAATTTTTTTATTCCGTTGCTTAATTAATTATTTTTTATTATAACGTACCATAAAAATATGGGGCACTAAATTGACAATAGAAATTTCAGGATTGCGAAAACAAGATGCATTTTCTTATCACCACTTTGAAGGTGATCTATGTTCTGACTACTCTAATGTCGAAAGAGAAAGACAATGAAACGGTGGAGCAAACTCGTGAAACATCCAAATGGAAAAATGATGATTATATTTTTCGGGGCCACGTAGGGATGACAATCTCGTCCGATCCAACCCGCTCCTACCCATTCCCCGCCCCGAATGGATAAGGGATTCAGGGATTTTTTTGGGGATCGGGTAGGATTTGGGGATAAATTTTTAAAAAAAATGGGGACCGGGTAGGATTCGGGGTTAGGTGTATCCACCCCGATCCCCGTCCCGATCCCCGCCTCCATCCCCACCCCTCCCCACCCCGTGATTTTTTATCCCTTTTACGTAATAGGTTTGTAAGGAGAAAGAGAAAATAACCATGTTTTGCAATTGGTGGAGGAATACAACAATCTTTGATGGACTCAATAACAATATTCTTGAGTACATTTGGTTATTTTTGTTAAGATTGAAACTTATGGAGCGATGTTATGTTTATTTTAATTAGTTATTGTTGTTACTTTTGAAATATTTTAAATTGTAAAAAATGAATGACTTTTGTCTAAAAGTTTGCATGTTTTTATTTACTCTCTTTTGCTATTTCTTTTTTGGATGAAAATGAGAATTATTTCAAATTTTAAGTAATTACTAATGTAATTTTTTTTATTTTTTGATATCCAATCTCCATTTGGAGATCCCCGTTCCCCGTTCGGGGTGGGGGTGGAGGGCAAATATAGTCCCCGTTCGGAGATCGGGGCGGGGATGAAAATTAGATATAGGTTCGGGGATCGGGGATCGGGGATGGAGACAGTAACATCCACCCCCGATCCAACCCGTTGCCATCCCTAGGGCCACGTCCTGAACGTGTTGTTAGATGATCTGTTTGATGTCGATCCGAATTTCGAGATGGCAAAGGACCTTTAGGAAACACTACACTCTAATTATTTGATTGAAGACGATACAAGTTGCAAATCCATTGTTAGTCAATTTATAACTTTCCATGTGGTTGATAACAAGTCTGTGATTGATCAATTGCATAAGATACAATATAGTCTTAAGCTTATCCTGGAAATATATTATCGTACCAATTAGAACCTCTTGCTGTCTCTTACAGTAATGGAAGAATAGATAATGACTATTTATACCAGAACAAATGGTTATCTTGATTCGTTAGAAATTGGACATCTATATTACAAATCAGGACGGTGTGGGTCCCACTAGACATATTTTCACAAGAAGGGTTGGGATCGATTTGATCCAACGGAGAAGATTAGTTTAGAGTTTAACTATGTTGCTACTTGCTATAATGGGTGGAAGTTGGAAGGGCACTTAAAAGGAAAACTTTTGAGTCTTTCTCATCCTTGGAACCATAAAAGCTATTAATGAAGGGTTGAATTGCAACATACTAAATTGATCTCGAAAATCTATGATCTAAAAATATTTTTTTTTTAAATTTTGGTCTTTATTTTTAGGCTAGATTAGAAATGAAAAAAAATTTATGATCTATAAATAAAAATGTATGATCTAGAAATGAAAAAATCTACATTAATCACGAATGTCAAAAATCTACACTGACTTAATTACAATGAAGATTTTTTGTCAGAAAGAAAGAACAAAAAATCTACCCAATTATTTTTAGCTTGATTAGAAATGAAAAAGTCTAACCTAAAAATAAATTTTTTTTACCACGATCATTGCTTTTAAAAAACTTGATTAGGCTTGAAATATAATAAAAAACTTAGAAACTAATCATTTGTGTTAATTTTTTTTTTATTTTCTAGATTCGTTCGTCAAGAAAAAGTGATTAGTTCAAAAAAATTGACATAAATTTTATTAAAATTTTAAAAAGGGTACACCCTTCACTTCAATAGTTATAGACGTCAACTACATAAATCACGTAACTTTAGAATAAAAAATAAAATAATTTAGTTTATAATTTTATGAATTTAATAGTTACTCAATTAAATAAAAATTATGACATGCAAAAAAAGAGAGGTTAAGATACTTAATTTCATACAAATATCTTTAATCAATAGCTAAGTTTAAAAAATAAGTTTAATTTTTAGAAACACTTTGTTAACTTATTTTTGCAAACACCTTTTAATCTTTATTTAGAAAAACCTTTTTAATTTTTATCTACTACATCTTTAAAAAAATTATTTTTATTTCAATAATATTTTTATCCTAAATCGGTGAGTAATTTAAAAACTAAGTTTGGTTGTGTTTTAAAAAAAACATTTTCATTTTTATTTAAATATACATGATTTTGTACTTTTTCATCTTTAGTTAATTTTTAAAATTTTAATGTGCTTTACTTTCTCCATACATCTATTCTAAATATAGATAAAAAGTAAAACAAATAAGAAATTTCACAAAAAATCGCTTAAAACGAAATTAGAAGTGTAATTCTAATTTTGAATTGCAATTGCACTTGAGTAATTTAATTAAAACTTATAATCTTATGAAAAAGAAACAAAAATACACATTTACATTGCTAGCTTTCGAATGGTAAAAACGTTAAATTTTCAATTTCAACCATTTCTATCTGTTGTCATCCCTGATAAGGGAGGTAATTATAATTTCAAAAATCATAGGAGAAATATCTATAATTATCAAAAAAATATTTTACCCTATTTTTATTGTCCATGGTTGTGCTGAAATCTTTTGGCTAGAAATGAGATATGTGGTTCTGACATTTAAGAAACATTTATAATTGCTTTTAAGTGGTAATTTTGACATTTGAAAAAATATTAAACTCTAATTCGTGGTTTTAATTTTTTGGTAGTGCAATAGACACAGGTAGTATGCTGGCAATTTTGAATCTATGAATTATTTTGAGTAGTGACTATGGTTCTGTCCTGTAGTGGTTCTTGACTTTAAAGTTATTTGATTTTTTTTCCAAGTAATCATAACCAATCGCATACAACTGGACCATTCTTGCAAAGTTGACATCATCTACAACCAATATCAGGATCCAACGCAATTTGATTGTACAAATTAACGAAAATTTTTTTTGGGCCCTTACATCCTCCCCCCTTAAGAGGAATTTCGTCCTCGAAATTAAACAAAACAAAATAATCTTGACACAGATACCTCTCAACTTTATCAACTAGTAAGCTACGGATGCATCACCACAAAAACAAAAACATCAATCCCGTTCCACATAACTCATGCATTTTTCATGCCCAATAAGTATCCAACGACAAGACACAAGAGTCTTAAATACAATCTATAATACATTTTACATCGGTGTGGACCCCACACATTTTTAATCTAACGGCTATGGTCGATTTCATTCAACAGCTGAGATTAAAATACATTTTCACAAGAACGGTCAGGATCAATTTTATCTAAGGGCCGAGATTTATCAAAAATTTAAGACAGGCGTGCATTCAAGACTGAAGAGGCGTGCATTTAGTAAACTGTGCATTTTTGGTGGAGGATGCCGCAGAAATTTAATACAGAAGAGGTAATGAGACTGCCCAGAAAGCTTTTCTCGGCGGCCTTAGTTTAGTAAAGTGTGCATTTTCAGTGGAGGATACTTTTGAATTTCAAAGAAAGATTCCACCTGTCCATTTCAAATCGAAAGCCACAAAACACATCGGTCCCTGTAGGAGGCAAGACAAATTCAAAGAAAACTTCCACCTCTCTCTGAAGCAACACCGCCGCTTCTCGCAATTGCTTGGTACACTAAAGCAACTCAACCATGACGGGTTGAGTTGCTCTTTTCTCTTTCTCAGTTTCTCTCTCTCCCCAAAAACCAATTTCCCAGTAGAATGGTTGGGAAGTACTGTTCTAGCTCTTAACACCAACTCATCTCCTGACGTCAATCCCCAATCTCTTTCTATCAGGTAACTATGCAATTTCTTACCTTCTGTTTCTCGATTTTTATGGGGTAACTGCAACAGCAACAGCAACAGCAACATTTACGAACGCTTGGATTGCGCTGCTCCCAACCACCAACTTCTGGGGCCATACCCTTTGGGAAGATGGAGTGCGCCGGGGCAAACAATCCACCGCCCGCGACTCTGGCAGAGTTCACGCTCGACGGAGATGGCGAGTTCGACTTCTTCGATGTAAGCTTGGTGAGTTCCGAAATTTGTTTTAATTTCGCTACTCTTATTTTCTAGATGTATTTCTTACGAAGAAAGATATGTATAACATATCCATTTCCGCTGAAATACTCGAATTTGTGAGTTGTCGATCTCATATGATTAATCAGTCTTACAAGTAAAATTTTAACTTGAGCCTCAACAAGTCGTCTTATTGTCAGTTATTATTTGCATGATAAAATGAAGCTTAAATTTTTCAAATTTATTTTTAGTTATTATTTGCATGATAAAATGAAGCTTAAATTTTTCAAATTTATTTTTGGATTTGCTAATTGATATGATACTGTCACGTTCTTTTTCGTTATCTCAATAACTACTTTCAAATTTGATATTTTGCACTCCTAATTGCTTGATTTCTTTTAAAATTCTCCTGATGCTGGAATAACCTTTTTTTTTTTTGACAGCTAACATTATTGTACCATTTTTTGCATCCTTTGTGTGTATATAAACTATAAACAAATACTCCCTCCGTCCTTATTTGTTTGTCAATCCTCGAAATTCTAATTTATTAAGGGAACACAATGATTATTTTTTCAAGTTTTAACTTTCTCATAATACCCTTAACTTTTTCGTATTAAATGAGAGGGTATATTTTTCAATGTGTGAGTTTTTAAAAAGAAGGAGGGCATTAAGATAATTTTTAGAAGTTAATTTTAAAATTGGATAAACATTTTGAAATATGTAAAAATCAAAAAATAGACAAATAAACTTGGACAAAAAGAGTACAATGTTACTTCTAGCTCTTATATTTACTTTTTGACTATAGATATGTGGGTAAGGCGGTGAGAAGTAAAATGGACGAACGAAAAGGAAGTGCATGGGATTTCCGGCAAAGTCACAGGACCGAGTTAGAGCCGAATAATGAATTTTGAGCTAAATAATTGGCTCTTTTTGAAGTTTTTATGTTTGTTTTATTTTAAAAGCTGAATAATAATTTTTTAACAAGCATTTTACTATCCAGTTTCAAAAATTGCATACCAGTAATCTTAATATGGTTGTTAAATTTTCTTAATATAGTTGTATATCTAGACCAAAAGATCTTGACACACCCAAATTATATGATGGTATTACTTCCGATAATGTTCAAAAGGTGTTAAAGCATTGAATTTGTCAGAAGAATTTTGTTTATACTCTGGCGGCATAAACATGTTGTCCATTTGGACTGTGATAATTATTGACTTAGTGTTTTTTTGTCCTTATTTGAAGTTTTTTTACAATTTTTTGTTTTGTGTCAATTTTTTAATAGTTAGTTCGTCTCGACAAGAGATTTCAAAAAAATATAAAAATTATGTCCAAAAACTAAAAAAGTTCAAAAAAGACAAAAAATTAAGCCCAAAACAATATTTGCGTTAACTTATTTTCGTTTTTAGTGAAATTTTTTTTAGTTTTTTGACATAATTTTATACTTTTTATATTTCTTTCGTCAAGACGAACCAATAATCACAAAATAAATTCTTGAAATTCATTAGCATTTAGCACTAACTTGGGGTTATGGTATCTTTCATTTGAACTAACTTTTAATGATATTTATAGCAGAAGTTCTTGAAGCAAATTTTATGGAACCAGCACATGATCAGCAGGATTTTGAGAGATCATCTCTTTCCATCTGGTCGGTACCTTTCTTCTATGGGATCTGTTCAGTAACTCTGAATTGAATTAGTGCTCTGTTTAGGATGTGATTGCAACATCGTATTCTTAAAAGTATTAGATTTGCTTTGTTGTGGGAAGAGCCTTAACAATTATGTAGGAACTTTACTTTTTTCTTTTGTTTGCAACAACGAGGAAAGGGTTGAGTTTGTGGCGATTCTAACATCTTTTAGCTATCTTTTTAACATGTATTTGAATTCGTTGGTTTAACTTCATTCATAGTGCCGTAGGCACGGGTAATACGCTAGTGTAAGTAAATTACATGATTCTTTAAAAAAAAAAAAAGTTAAGTTAAAAAGGATCAATTTCTTTATGCCTCTTCCTCAAATATAAAAGATTTCACATTTTCCGAAGTAGCTTCTTTCGAAAGGACTTTTACTTTCTCCGTGCATGTTTTGGTAGAAGATATCTTCGAAACATAAATAATGACAGAGAAATAAAACATCCTTATCAAGTATACGGGATAATTTATTCTAATGATATATGTACTTACACAAATGTCTCACTTTGGTCCATGTATATTCAATTTACTTGATTTTGTCCTTATATTTTTTATTTTGTACCACTTGAGTCCAATCGTTAACGACTGGAACTTAATTTGAACGAAAAATTAATGTGTGACCCACTAAAAATGATAAATAGGTAAAATCGGCCCACCCAGAAATGGTGTGGCCACTCATCCCTCCTTTTGTCTCTCTCTCTCTCTCAATTATTCAATGAACCTGTCTTCCTTGTACATTATCCATGCCTGAACAATTCAAAATTAAAGTTAACTGTGCTAGATTTTTAACACATAAAATAGCAGCTCTAACGGTGATCTATATATTCGTTGCTAAGATCTTATTTATTGGAAATTTGCATTTCCTTATTTGTTACTTCTTCTTTTTTTTTAAGACTGAACATAGATGTGGTGAATAGTCTAGTGACATTATTACCACTATTAATGGCGTGCTATGGAATAACTTAATTTTTAATTGAGTTGCTATATTTTTAATTTGCTTTTCTTTTAATTTTATATGGTGTTAGTCTAGTCACCAGCAAAGACGAATTTATGTGGGGATAAGTGGGATCAAGTGACTCCACTCAATTGAAAAATACAACGGGTAATAGTCCATATAAACACTCATACACAGCAAGAAAAAAAGAAAAGTATTGAGTTTGTGACTTGACTTAATGCACGGGCAATACATAAACTAAACTGAAAATACCGACTTGGTAAACTTTTAACATTTTACTGTTCATATGGATGTGATATTTGCGGCAACAATGGAGTGGGGCAAAGTTTTGTTCTAGCTCCATTTGCTAACTTAAAATTATTTTTAAACACCTTTTATTTTTATTCAAAAAAAATTCGCATTTATTATTTTGATCTTAATTTTTCATGAATTATTGATCCGTCTCGATGAACGAAATTTAAAAAATATAAAATTATGTCTAAAAGTTTAAAAAAAAATCTCGAAATACAATAACACAAAAAATCCCTATTTTGAATTGTTTTTGTATTTTCTGATTTTTTTTAAATTTGATTAATTATTTATAACTTTTTTAAAACCACTTATCGAGACGAATCAATAATTCACAAAAATTACAAAACAAATTCATATAAGAACGAAAAAATAATCAAATAATCAAGTTAGACCAAACCCAACTCATTCGCTCCAAAGCAATAAGAACAACTAATCATGCATCTCTCTATCCTAATTAGATTCTATATTGAACGACTAATCAATGGTTTCAAAATATAAAAAAACATCGGAATTAGTTGTTAATGGAATGATTTATTATGACTCGATATTAATTTTTTGTTATATATTATAAAAAGTAATATTTTTTATTTAGTATTTCACTCTATTAATTTTTACCCCTTTTTTTTTTATAGAAATTTTTACCCGTTTCTACGATGACAAAGTTATATAAAATATAATTTTTGACCCCAGTGGTCATAAATTCTAGATTCGTCCCTGGGCACCGGTTCAAATATCTTTGAATTCTACACACTATTTTCGTTTAGTAATGGAAGAAGAAAATATCGCATTGGCGTAAAGGTAAAAGGGTTAGATATGTTCTAAGAGGATATATACGAATAATAAAGTATAAACTCACATGTCCAAGGAGGTTGAGATAGTGATCTTGATGGAAGAAACCTCTATTTCTCTTCCCACTGGCAATCTCCACACAAGAACACCAAAATTGAAAATATCTGATTTTACAGAAAAAAGTCCATCTATCACGTATTCTGGAGACATGTAGCCGCTGAAAAAAATATTAAGGAAACAAAGTCTTCATCAGTACAAGTAAAAATCATATAGAACATGTTAAGAGATTCTTACTATGTTCCAACCACTCTATTTGTATTTTCTGCTTTCTCATTCCCTCCAAAAATTCTAGCCATGCCAAAGTCTGATATTTTTGGATTGATCATTTCGAGGTCTAGCAAGATGTTGCTAGCTTTCACATCTTTGTGAATGATTCTGAGTCTAGAATCTTGATGAAGATAGAGAAGACCACGAACAATCCCATTAATAATGTTATAGCGCTTTGGCCAGTCCAACAACGTTTGCCTGCCTTCATCTGCCCACACTTTCATCCCATAAGATTTGTCAGTCCTACTAGTTGAATTTTACAGGGGGAAAAATCCATAGTAAAAAATCATGTTTTTCTTCGAAATATGAAGTCATGTAGCCAAATATGGCGCAACATAACTACAAAAACTTATTGCTAGCTGCAGGACTTATTCATTTCCCTGCATAAATGTTCAGCCACTTAACCTTGTTCACGGAGTAGATTACTTTCAAACAAGATTGCTAAAGTTGAGAGAGAAACTAACCAAAGATAAAGGAGTCCGGGCTTTTGTTAGGCATGAATTCGTAGATTAACATCCTTTCTTCCCCTTGAATGCAACACCCTAGAAGCTTCACGAGATTCCGATGCTGAAGTTTGGCAATACAGATGACTTCGTTCTTGAACTCATGAGGTCCTTGTCTAGATGTTTTAGACAACCGCTTTACAGCTATTTCTCGTCCATCTTCCACCCTTCCCTGTTGAAGATGGCAATTAGTCATTTCTTTTTCTTCCCTTCCCATGGGCCAATGTTTTAGTTTCTTATGTTCCTATGACTGACATTGGTCCCAAAAAAAAATGAACAGAGGAAGAGCAAATGTATCGTATCCCCTATATCGAACAATCTTAGCAAACCTGCAAAACAATGCATACAGTCATCCTTTTAGTAGAAGGATCCTTCTATTAAGGTGGCGAATTTACCTCTTACGCTGCTCTTGCGCTCCTAAATCAAACTCTCCTTGGCATCTCACTCCCATGGAGATAGATAGAAAGATATATCAACACATGCACACATATAAGAAGGAACATATTCTGAACAAGTTACCTTATGATTCTTATATTACCGAAGCACAAGTTATCTTTCTGCAGATTTGTATGTTGGGAGTTAAATAGAATATCTGCTCGATGAAAAGTAATAGAACCAGAAACCACCAAGTTTTGATTCTCTAGAACATCATAACTCGGAAACAAATGCTACACAATATAAGATTTATGTTTTAGGAGAAAGATAGTTAGCAAATAACTAACTCTAAATGACTAATTTCGTAGTCAATTTATTGGCCAAATGGTACCCGTATGAATACCACAACCCCGCTCACTTTCTACCATTGGATTAAACATACGGTGTGGATTGCACCATTTCAAACAGTCGCGATCACACCCAATCGACACACCCTTTCAATAGGGTACGATTAGTTGCACGCCAACCGATTCACGTAAACGGATATAACCATTCCAACGGGCACCTCAATTAGTACAATTGTTGTAGGAACTAGGCCGACTTTACAAAAATATTCAAAATTACAAATCAATTTATTTTGAAAATCCATAACATATAATTCCCAGACGTGTATATAATATATATATATATATATATATACACATACACGTGAACCAGAATAATATTAAATATAAACTCAGAGAGAATAGACTCATTCTGCTATTGAAAAGCTCAAAAAAATAAAGAAAATGGAAGTTACGGGGAGAAGTTCCAAAAGGTTCGCTGACCTTTCATCAGGGACGACTATACCCTCTGCAAGAAAGCTTCTCCGAAAGCGAGCTAGAGAGGCAATTTACTGGATCAACCGACCTTTTCGTGATCTGTATCTGAGTTGTCTTCCCATGGCATTCTCTCCTTCTCCGAAATCGCAAACCCCCTATTTAGTACCCAACTCTTTCTCACACCTACAAACCCACCTCTCTCTCTCTCTCTAACTGTATAGCTTTCTTTGTCAAAAAATCTTCTTCCCTCTTCTTCAATGGCATCCAATACCCAATCGGAATTCCAAGACATGTTGCCCATCATGGCCGAGAAATTGGGCGGGGAAGCATTGATTGGAGAGCTGTGTAATGGGTTCCGGTTGCTGATGGACGGTGATAAAGGGGTCATCACATTCGATAGCCTGAAAACAAATGCTGCCGTTTTGGGGTTGCAAGGATTGACGGACGGTGATCTCCGGAGCATGTTGTGTGAAGGGGATTTGGACGGTGATGGGGTACTCAATCAGATGGAATTTTGTGTACTCATGTTCAGATTGAGCCCGGAATTGATGGAGCAGTCTGAACTTTTGCTGGAGGAAGCGATTCAACAGGAATTGAAGGATTATTACTAATTGCAATTCTAACTATAATTCTTGTCTCTTTTTTTTTCATACGATTCTGCGCCTCAGCGCCTGTGACTTGTTGATTGTTTTCACTAATGAAAAACTTTAATTGGATCAAATTTTGCTTATTTTAGTATTACTTGCTGCTGTTGGAGGCCTAAATTATTTTATATTATTGTCATTATTTTTTAATCATGTTATTAAATTTGTGATTATCATTCGCCTTTATTTAAGAAAACAGAAAATAAGACATTATAACGAAAAGCATAAAAAAAATTCACTAAATGTATTTTAAAAATTAAAAATAACAGTTTTTTATTATTTTAGTGATTTTATGTCATAATTTTTAATTTTAATCCATAATATTATGCGTTTTTAATTACTCTGGTCGAGATAAACAAGAAAATGCACAAAATTGATGAAAAATATGCAAGAAATTAAGAAATATCAATAATACTCATTGTTTTCAATAAAAAATAATTTAGTCCAAACTTAGCTAACGCCGCATTTATTTTGTGTCCAATTGTGTTTCATGCCTTATTCGATCCGGCAATTTTTCCAATTCTATCCAAAGTATCATAGGCGAATTATACTTGGGCAAGTGCCACTGATCTGAAACAGTCTGTGAAATTTTATTTTTTATTTTTGGGTTTGTTTATAATTTTTCCCCACAAAACAATTTCTCTCTTGCTACTCGGGGCAAGGCAAAACAGAAAAAGAAGAAGGAAAGGTTCGTGAATTTTACCTTTTTCCAAGAGACACTTTCTTTATTACCAATTTTTTCCCACTTCATTCAAATTACGGATGAAATTTCTCCAATTTTATCACTTAGCTTTTGTTTCCAAAAAATTAATTGATCTTTTCAGCTTTCTCCCTCATATATCTTCTATTCTCTTCCTTTCAAAACACTCTAGGTTGGAACGGAAAGTGGTTTCCTCTTTCAAAATTGTATCCCGGCCCGTTCTTTATTAAAGTAGATTAGTGCAATTGGAGGAAAAATAAGAAAGTGGAGTTAGTTAACCACAGCTAGTCGAACGACAAGTAAAATAAAGTCCAAAGAAAGTTTCAAAAGTCCTTGCTTTGAACTGCGGTAAAATCTCTCTCCCCCCTCCCATTAGTTTTGAAAATTGAAACCCTAGAATTTGAATGGTTGAAAGTCGTTTATTTGGACATTACAGATTTACATATCTTTGTTGAAAACATCTTTCTTGTGTTTGAAATCCTAAAATTATGTATCTACAATTGATGTATTTATCGCTTGGGAACTAATGAACTTGCATTTGTTGGATATTTTTAAAAATATTTAAGAAATGCTAGGCATATAAATATTTGAGCCCACTGATCAGTCATCTTAAATTCGCCCCTTCAACGTATGACACAATTTGTATCATGTTATGCATGTGATGTGTTCATACTCTTAATCGTGTTCTATCATGCCTCGTGAAGAAAGTAAAGATTCTAAAAATGAATTCTCAAATGATTAATTAACTAACAAAAGTCTTAACTGAAGTAAAAACTTACCTCGGGACACCTAAGTTTATAAAACCTTTGTCCTTTTACTGGCTCGAACTCTATCTCCATCTCTTTTCTTACGAACAAATATAATAGGTAGAATTTATATCAGATTAAGCATGTTCCAAATAGTTAGGACACCTACACAATTATAACTCGTTTGTATTTTTTAAATCTTATAAGCAAAATGGTTATTAAATTTATGAGGGTAATGGAGTTATTACAAGGTTTGTGTTAAATGAGACAGGTTTGCTCTAGCGGTTTTGGGCTGTTGCATTGAAGGAGAAGAGGGGATGCTAACCTATGAGTATACGGCAAACAAAAGCTTGGATGAAATTGCAATTTGATGCAGGCATGGCCACTGTGGAAGGAAGATAAAACACTAGAGTTGATGGATTCATGCTTAGAGGATTCAGATGCTGAATCTCGAGTACTGAGATTCATTCAAGTAGGTTTAATTGTCAGCAATGCTGTCTGTAGTTTACATGTTGGGTAATGAAAGGGTGACATTGCCTAAAAGACGTCCCGCTGATACAGATACCTCAACAGTAGACGAAACGTATATCACTCAAAATTCCGTAACAATAACACTGCTCGAAGCCAGATAGACGATGCATTAGTGTCGAGGAGTTGATTGTAAAAGCCTGGTTCATGGAATTCAAAGGTTGTATACTATTATTAGTATATATATTGACCTCTTGCATTCTCCCAATGCTGGAAGCTAGACAGAAGATGCAGGAGAAGGTGCTTAATGTTCGAGGAGCTCATTGTAAGTTGCTATTCCAAAGAAAACTTTTTTGACCTTTTTGTTCTCTGAAAGCTCACTGCTGCCAGTAATCCGCAATAGTGGTGGTTTTGACGTTATTGCATTGTTACTTGCGCCACAGATTTGCGTATTTGTAAGAGTTCACAAAAGGATATATCAAATTATACTTTCTTCGACATTTCTCTTCCCTAACCTGAACGAGCTTCATAACCCACCAAAATTGGTTTATTCATGCAAGTTAGGAGTGACGCGAAATACAAACAATGTATGTACACAATCACATTATCTGGGCTCCATTACTGTATTCGTCAAATAGTTGGCTGAAGTTGAACATGGTGCATTCTTGCTGGACAAAGTATTGGCTTCACATCGATTCCTTTCGGTGAAAAATCCAGGCTGTTTGGGCCATGGCAATGAACCTTCACTTCCCAACATCAGAACCACGGACAACATACTCGGCCTATCTTCTGGATGTTGTTGCACACATAATAGACCTACATGAATCGATCGCAACACTTGCGATGAACAACATGAATCCCTTGCATTCGAATCAATCAATTCAATTGACATGTCTTTTTCATACAGTGTCCACGCCTGAACAATTCACAATAATATTAACAATGCCAGATTTTTAACACATACAAGAGAAGCTCTAGCCGTGAGCTATAATCATTTCAAAGACCAAAATTTGGCTATATCTCACCAAAACAAGAGCTAAATGTTTTGCTAAATTCTCATAATGCCCTCTTTTTTTTTTTTGTGGTAAATTGGGCACCAAGTTTGGCATTAAAAAACTATCACAACAACATCAGTGTCGTTGATCTTCAATTACTTTTCAAAGTAGAAAATGAATAGTTTTGCCGATTTCTTGTTTTTCTTTTAACCAATGGAGTAAAACTTCTAAACAATGTTAAAATGAAAATGTAGAAAACTTTGGCAATCGCATTGGCGTAAAGGTAAAAAGGTTGGATATGTTCTAAGAGGATATATACGAATAATAAAGTATAAACTCACATGTCCAAGGAGGTTGAGATAGTGATCTTGATGGAAGAAACCTCTATTTCTCTTCCCACTGACAATCTCCAACACAAGAACACCAAAACTGAAAACATCTGATTTTACAGAGAAAAGTCCATCTACCACGTATTCTGGAGACATGTAGCTGCTGAAAAAAATATTAAGGAACAAAGTCTTAATCAGTACAAGTAAAAACCGTATAGAACATGTTAAGAGATTCTTACTATGTTCCAACCACTCTATTTGTATTTCCTGCTGTCTCATTCCCTCCAAAAATTCTAGCCATGCCAAAGTCTGATATTTTTGGATTCATTTCGAGATCTAGCAAGATGTTGCTAGCTTTCAGATCTCTATGAATGACTCTGAGTCTAGAATCTTGATGAAGATAGAGAAGACCACGAGCAATCCCATTAATAATGTTATAGCGCTTTGGCCAGTCCAACAACATTTGCCTGCCCTCATCTGCCCACATTTTCATCCCATAAGAGTTGTTAGTCCTACTAATTGAATTTTACATGGGAAAAAATCCATAGTAAAAAATCACGTTTTTCTTCGAAGACGAAGTCATGCAGCCAAATATGGTGCAACATAACTACAGGAACTTATTGCTAGCTGCAGGAGTTATTCATTTCTCTGCATAAATGTTCAGCCACTTAACCTTGTTCACATAGTAGATTACTTGCAAACAAGATTGCTAAAGTTGAGAGAGAAACTAACCAAAGATAAAGGTGTCCAAGCTTTTGTTAGGCATGAATTCGTAGATTAACATCCTTTCTTGTCCTTGAATGCAGCACCCTAGAAGCTTCACGAGATTCCGATGCTGAAGTTTGGCAATACAGATGACTTCGTTCTTGAACTCATCAGGTCCTTGTCTGGATGTTTTAGACAACCGCTTTACAGCTATATCTCGTCCATCTTCCAGCCTTCCCTGTTGAAGATGGCAATTAGTCATTTCTTTTTCTTCCCTTCCCATTGGCCAATGTTTTAGTTTCTTATGTTCCTATGACTGACATCGGTCCCAAAAAAAAAATGAACAGAGAAAGAGCAAATGGATCCTATCCCCTATATCAAACAATCTTAGTAATCCTGCAAAACAATGCATACAGTCATCCATTTAGTAGAAGGATCCTTGTATTAAGGTGGCGAATTTACCTCTCTCCTTGGGATCTCGCTCCCATGGAGATAGATAGATAGATATATCAACACATAAACACATATAAAAGAGAACATATTCTGAACAGGTTACCTTATGATTCTTATATTACCGAAGCACAAGTTATCTTTCTGCAGATTTGTATGTTGGGAGTGTTAATGTACGTTTACAGATTTAAAATTTTGTATGTTGGGAGTGCTAATGTACACTCTTAGTAATCCTGCAGGTCTGATTACCAATACATTTCATAGACATTAACATTGGCATTAGTCATACAAAATGACTGCTCTCAGACTTGAGCCTACTTTTCAACTTTAGCAGCCCCAGATCTTACATTTGTACAAACAAAGCCCAAATACCGAGTTGTACAGGCTTCTGCCCTGCATCCCTCTGGATTGGACATCAACTACATACCAAGATACTACATTAGCCAGGATCTACATGTTACCTTGTGAACAGGTCCAAATCCCCCCTCTCCAAGCTTGTTTTTAGTTGAGAAGTTATTGGTACAACTAGCTATTGTACTGAAGTCAAACAAGGGTAACTCTAGATCTTCCTTCTGTCTTTGGTTAGAGTGACCATGTCTGGACATCTGTACATAGCTTTCTGCAAAGTCCTGAATGAGTTGAATGAGACTAGTTCCACAAAACCAATAATGATTGCAGAGGAACAATTTTTTTTTGGTACATAATAGCATGCATTTTTTGTCCTCATTATGTGACATAAAGATAACGTCACACAAAGTTCATCATACAATGACTCATTCGGATTACCTTCTGTCTTCAACTGTGCATTGTTCTTCTTCCTTTTCCGGACATACAACATTATGCATAGACACAGCAGAAGCATTCCAGTGATTAATGTCAACGTCACTATGATTATCACCTTTTCCTTGTCATTGGAGCCACCATGTTGGACTGGTGAGTTTTCCATCCAAACAAAATGCTCAGTTCATTTAATGGTAACACTATTAAAGCACACATGTAAAGAATGTTTATTCCCAGATACTAGAGATAGCAAAACCCATGAAACACTGCTTGCGGACACAATCAATCACAGGAAAATTTCTCTACCTTGTTATTAATCTGTGATGAGAAAAAGTTTTGTATCTCCAGGAATTTCTTGAGGTATTTAAGTTGTTTAATTTAGTTACAAATACCTATATGAATGAAGACGTTACTTAGCAGCAAATGAGATAACCAAGAGCTACTACACTAAGATTGAGACAGGAATACGTACATTTGAGATGTTATAATTATGACTGGTAATGAAAAGTACTGCACAGAGAGAACAATGGAACCTATAGTCAGTTTAGCATAAAGAAAATATTTTGTAATTATGCTATTATAATTATGCCATACTTCTGTCCGTCTACAGGTGACTTATAATCTGTACTTTCATCATGATTTAAGATAAAAGATAAATACTATCATATTCTAATATATTTCACACATGCCTCATCAATTTACTTGTTCTTTATCCTAACCAAGGAATAATAGCAAAGAAGATAGGGAATATGACAAGCCTTGTTTCTTATTTTATTACTAGGCAGTCAAAAAGAGCACAAATTTTCCAGCAACAGTGTAAAGCATTTGAAGAATTCTTACCCAAATCAGAGGAAGCAATCCTTATGTAAATATCTTGCCCATTTTCACTGAAATCTCGGATGTCAACCAGCTCGTCATACCGTTGCAAGCAACCGCTTCCACCTCCTCTTATGTCTAAATTTGAGTAAGCCATACAAGAGCAGTTTTTCAAGCAAGCCTCTTTGCATTCCCCTAGTGTCATTGTCACATTATGCCACGAATTTCGTGTGTCTGGCAATTTTATGTTCATGTACTTAACAAATCCATCTCTATTTTGGCACTCTAACTGTATCTTCCAAACACATCCACCTGACCAATCTGTCATTTCCCAATCTTTTGGGTATTTAGGCACAAATTTCTCCAAACAACTGCATACAGGGGATTTGTTAATGTTACAGCTTCCATATGGACCGCACAACTTATAAGAATCACAACTATCTAATGGTGCAGTCAAGTAAGGGACCCAACCGCGGGTTCGATCAACCCATGTCCACCGTTGTACAACACCATTTGAATTGATGAATAACCTTGAAACGACTGAGCTATTATAAAGATCATACCCATAGTAAACCTCCTGGCTTTCAAAATGCATTCCGAATTTGTAAATGGTGTTTGGTCTAAGGCTTGGTGACCCACTAAACCGGAGACCATTCCACGGTCCACTCCGAAACGTCTCAACAGACCCATTGGAAATGAAAATTTGTGGGTACCCACGGAGATCCAACCACTGTTTATAATCACCTTTCGCTGGATCATCTTTACTCTTCCACGAAGAGATATACCACTCTTGGCCAGTCACCAAGCTCTTACCAAGCTTCATACCCGGTAAAAGAGTGTCACACGGGTAATCAAAACCCTGCCACAAGAAATTTTCTGGGTTGTTGTCATTTGCATCTCTCACAACAAGATTTCCTGAATCAAGAAGTTGCACAATGGGATTCTGCACGGTTCTTGAAGTGTTGGTGGACCATATGGTGTTGTTGGTACTGTTAAGAAGAACGAGAATTCCAGGGTCAATGACCTTTAACACACCAGATGTATCAATTAGTGGGATTTCTCTATTGGCAACCCATACTACTAACCCAGGAGAGATTTTCTTGTACCAAATTCCCACATACCGATTCTTGGAATCACCGGGGTTGAAAAACCCCATTTCAAAGCTTCCATCGGATGAAACTACTGTCTTGCCATCTGAAATGAACTGGGTTTTTGATAGTTTTTCTACTGCACAGGAGCTAATTAAGAAGGAAAGTAACAAGAACAAGGGAAGAGGTATAGCAAAACCTTTCACTGATGGTTTCCTGCATCTCTTCATGGTGTGTGGATCTCTTCTGCACAGGAGATATTTGATTTTCTAATCCTACAAACACAATAGCCAAGGGAAAAACCAGGATTATTAGTAACTATCAGTAAACCAAGTTGCCCCCACTTGGTCATTTTAAATTTGGCAGTTAAGAAAACGTCACTTTAGCTGTCGAGGAGGATTCAAGGAGTGAGAATGAGATTAGAGAACAAAATAAGATGAAAAAGTCACTGCAATTAGCTTCTTTGGTCTACCATTTTGACCCATAACTCTAGAAAACGATCAGGCACTTTTGACGGTAGAGATGTTTGATTTTCCAATCCTACGGACACGATGGCCACAAGGGAAAGACAAGGATTGTAGTTAACTACCAGTAAACGTAGTTGCCACCACTTTGCCGTTTCAATTTGGCAGTTGACCCAAAGACTTGGAATATCAAAAAGTTAACAGTGTCGGATCAATTTATTCAATGGACGTGTCTTCCTTGTACAGTGTCCATGCTTGAACAATTCAAAAAGTTAACAGTGCTAGATTTTTAACACATAAAACAGCAGCTCTAGCGGTGATCTATATTCATTGCTAATACTAATATTTGGCTATACCTCGCCCAAAAAAACAGGGCATTACAAATATATGGCAAAACGTTTAGCTCGCCAATGGAGCTCTATTTTTGGTGGCACCAAGTTTTGCATTGAAAAAACTGTCAAATCATGCTTTTGATCCCAATGATTTCGACAGTAGAAAACGAGTAATTTTGCCAACAAAAGCTTTGAACCAATGGAGCAAAACTGCTAAAATGTGATATAAAATGAAATTGTAGAAAATATTGGCAATGACATTGCCAAAATGGTAAAAAAACGCGAAGATGTTCTAAGAGGATATATAGATACAATAAAATATGAACTCACATGTCCAAGGAAGTCCAAGCTTTTTGTTAGGCAAATTTCTATAGATCAGCATCTTTTCTTCTCCTTGAATACAACATCCTTGAAGCTTCACGAGATTCTGATGCTGGAGTTTGGCAATAAGCATAACTTCATTCCTGAACTTATCAAGTCCTTGACTTGAATTTCTCGATAGCCTCTTCACAGCTATTTCTTCTCCCCCTTCAACCATATCCTGAAGATAAATTACCGTTGTGAATTTTGTATTTCTAGACTGCGAGTTTAGTATATCTTGTTTCCCTTTCTCCAGTATTGTCTCACACTAAATTCTCTATGACCACTATTTTGCTTCAAATATATTAGACTGAATCCCAATACATAATTTTTAAACATGGCCTTTGAACAAAATAATGAAAGAGAAACGGAACACCTTTCAGGGTTCACACTCATACAAACTATAAGCTATGCAGTAATTAAAACTTACGTCCACACTAGTCACATCCCTATCCCTAAGCATTTGAGGTTAGGGATGGATTCTTTCTAATCATGGACAATGAACAACCACAATTCCATTGGAATTGTTTTAATTGAAGCATGTGACCGGCGATTGGAATTGTTTTGATTAAAGAATGTGACCGGCCATCCAGGCCTCTTAAAAGGTTGAGTTTGATTTTTCTATTCCTAGGCACTGTGGAAGCGTATAAGAAAATACTACCTACCATTGGGGTCAACTCAACTTTTCTTTTATTCCCCAGGGAGACAATTCCAAACTTGACAGAATAGATAAGATTTCTCTTTTCCTCGAAGTTAAAAGGATATAACCACTCAAGCCAGTCTGTGTTTATGAGTGGCTAAATTTGTAAAAAGATTATTACCTATCATAGTATGAACCCAGGTCAACCCAGAAGACTCTGAAATTTGAACCATTGATTGACAAGATAAACAACCAAGATGCCACTGTTAGTAGCCCTTTTAGCCCGGACTGCATAGAAACCGGGCCTGTGTGTCTGTTAGACTATAGTAAAGGCCATTAGGAGAACGTACCGCAATCCGAAACTGTATATATACATGAACGTGAACATTAAATATAAACTCAAAGAACATGGACTCATTCTGCTATTCAAAAGCTCAAAAAAATATATAGTATAGAAAATGGAAGAATGGAAGTTACGGGGAGAAGTTCCAAAAGGTTCGCTGACCTTTCATCAAGAATGGACGATTATACCCTCTGCAAGAAAGCTTCTCCGAAAGCGATAGAGGCAATTTACTGGATCAGCCGACCTTTCCGTGAACTGTAACTGAGTTGTCT
This sequence comes from Arctostaphylos glauca, assembly GCA_019985065.2. Lineage (NCBI taxonomy): Eukaryota > Viridiplantae > Streptophyta > Magnoliopsida > Ericales > Ericaceae > Arctostaphylos > Arctostaphylos glauca. The sequence continues at coordinate 26,099,121 of JAHSPW020000012.1, forward strand.
TCCCATGGCATTCTCTCCTTCTCCGAAATCCCAAACCCCCTATTTAATACCCAACTCTTTCTCACCCCTACAAACCCACCTCTTTCTCTCTCTAACTGTACAGCTTTCTCTGTCAAAGAATCTACTTCAATGGCCTCCAATACCCAATCGGAATTCCAAGACATGTTGCCCATCATGGCCGAGAAATTGGGCGGGGAAGCATTGATTGGAGAGCTGTGTAATGGGTTCCGGTTGCTGATGGACGGTGATAAAGGGGTCATCACATTCGATAGCCTGAAGACAAATGCTGCCGTTTTGGGGTTGCAAGGATTGACGGACGGTGATCTCCGGAATATGTTGGGAGAAGGGGATTTGGACGGAGATGGGGTACTCAATCAGATGGAGTTTTGTGTACTCATGTTCAGATTGAGCCCGGAATTGATGGAGCAGTCTGAATTTTTGCTGGAGGAAGCGCTTCAACAGGAATTGAAGGATTATTACTAATTGCAATTCTAACTATAATTCTTGTCTCTCTTTTTTTCCATACGATTCTGAGCCGCAGCGCCTGTGACTCTTCTTGATTGTTTGCACTTTGCACTGATGGAAAAAGTTTAATTGGATCAAATTTTATTTATTTTACATTGCCAAGTATTACTTGCTCCTGTTGTTGGTCTAAATTATTCGATATTATTATTTTTTAATTATCTTTTAACCACGTTATTAAATTTGCTTTTATCGTTCGCCTTTATGTAAGAAAATAGAAAATAAGACCTTATAACGAAAAGCGCCAATAAATCACTAAATGCAAAATAAAAATTAAAAAATGACAATTTTTATTATTTTTAGTGGCTTTATTTCGTCTAATCTGAATTTTTAAATTTAACTATAGTATTATGCTATTTTGATCACTCTTGTTGAGACGAACAAAAAAATACACAAAATTAATGAAACATATACAAGAAATTAAGAAATATCAATAATACTTGTTTTTAACAAAAAATAACTTAGTCCAAATTTAGCAAACGTTGTATTTATTTTATGTCCAATTGTGTTTCATACCTTATTCGATCCGTCTTTCCAATTTATATCCAATGTATACCACAATTGTATCATGTTGTGTATCATGGACTTAATCGTGCCTCGCGAAGAAAATAAGGATTCTAAAAAAAAAAGGCTCAAATGATTAATTGACTGATAAAAGTCTTAATTGAAGTGAAAATTTACCTCGGGAAACCTAAGTTTATAAAACATATGTCGTTTACTGGCTCGAGCTCTATTTCTATTTCTTTCTTCTGAATAAATATATTAGGTAAAATTTACATTAGATTATGCATATTCCAAATAGTTAGGACACCTTTACAATTATAACTCACTTGTATTTTTAAAATCTTATAAGCCGAAAAAAATACATCAAGAAAACACCTTTCACTAATTATTGAATATTTTACTTTGTAACAAAAAAGAAAAATATCAAACAATGATGATTTTTGAGAGCTAAGTTATAAAAACAGACTAGTATAAAAGTAGATTTTGAATTATTAGTATTCTAATCAAAATTGCAATGAGAATCAATATAATGGGCATATAATCAAAATCTTATCGGAGACTATTATAAATGTTACTATCAGTTTTTATGAGATTAGTTTATACATAAAATTTTAATTTTAAATGTGCCCTCGACTAGTAGACAGTGAAATTAGTCGATGTACACATAAATTAATCTTAACACTTTGAAATATAAAAAGAAATTAAATTGATAGTATCAAATTATGCTCATATCGTGCTTGTGCTACACTATCAGAGCTGGCTCTGGTGTAAGGCCTGGAAGCCCACGAGCTCGGGCAATCTCTGGCACGCGGTAACATTTTTTTCAAATTATAAAAAAATAATAATAATTTACAGAAAAATTATTATTATTATTAAATGAATAGCCCTGAGATCTGTATTAAGTAATCTAAATATTGGGACTGACGCAGTACACGTGGGTCAATAGTAACAGCCCAACACTAGTGCTCATGTCGTGCAGACATAGTGCACGTGGGTCAATAGTAACACCCCTACAGCCATGCCTGCCTACAGAGCATTTCTGGCCAAGCAACATGGAGGCAATGCTGCTGGTGGGGTCCAGGGTCGAGAACCTGGTAGATCGAGAAGTTTGCGAGTCGGGGGATCTCGAAGTCCAGTTAGGGTGGACTCGGGCGCATAATATCTTCAAACTTAGAGGGTTTTTTAATTTTTATTTTGATGATTTTAAGTGTTTGTGTTGGGATATTTAGAATTGGTGTCTTGTTTAGCTCCTTGTGTTTTTTTTAATGTTTTTATTTATCTATAGAAATGAGAGGTCAAGGGGTACGTTGAGTTTATGTCGATGGAGGATTTATGTTCACTTTTCAAAACTCTTTTTATACGATTCTCTACTTATTGTAATATGGGAACTGACAAATATAACCCAATTTAAATTCAAATATTGTAATATCAAACCGTACCAACGTCGCAACCTACTTGTAGCTGCCATGAAGAAGCCCAATTTTAACAATAAACGATTAGTAATAAACTCAAAACAGTGCATAAATTAGTCTAGATATTTTGAGGTATAAAAAAGAGAGAAATAAATGGTCCATTTGGACTGTGATATTTATTGAAATTTTTTGTCGTCTTTATGTGAAATTTTTTTATAAATTTTTTATTTTTCATTAATTTTTTGTGATTTATTAGTTCATCTCGACAAGAGCTTTCAGAAAAGTTATAAATCATGGGCCAAATTTGAAAAAAAATCAAAAAAGACAAAAATAAATAAAAAACAGAGTTTTTTTTAACTCATTCGTCGTCTTTAGTAACATTTTTTTAACTTTTGGACATAATTTTATACTTTTTAGATTCCTTTCATCAAGACGGACCAATAAATCACAAAATATTAATGTCAAAACAACAAATGCAAAAAAAAAAAAAAAGAATAGAGATAAAAAATAAATTAGAATAAGGTAGTTAGGCCAAATCCACCCAAACTCATTATGAGGAAGTTCTGATATGTGTGTGTGTGTGTGTGTGTGTGAGAGAGAGAGAGAGAGATTTGGTCAATATGGCCCTTTGCGAGCAACGCAATGAAATTGAGCATAATGGTGGGTGGGGAAGGCGTATTAATGGATTCGTGAAGTGAAATCCAAATTGAGTTCATGACCATATTGTGGGGGCCTCTCTCTTTTAATATTGAATCATGGAAACACAAACAATGGTGGCTGGCTATAGGTCGGTGGTTATGATATTCCACGCAAGAACACCTCAAACTCAAACATCACAAAATCGCAAGAAACCTAATGTGTGGCTTGTTTTCAAAATATATAAATAAGAAAAATAGAAAATGAGGGAGAAGAAAAATATCTATTGATTTTCTAAGTGATAAATTCCAAGCAATATTCTTATATGCTCACTTTAACTTTAAAAAAAAGTTATATATGTTAAGAGTTCCGAATAAAAGAGCTGCATAAGACATTAATATTATTATACTTACGTGCATTATTAATTAATTGGATTAAAGAGCATGTACTGATATTGCAGATTGATGTATTTCAATTAAAAAACCCAAAGAAGTAAAGTCTTGTGCAAAAATAGCACTTAGCATAGTTATCTCGTAGAGTCTCACGTTCGAAATCTCTTAGGTGTTACCAGTCTCTACGAGACCAGTCCATATAGGGTTTTACCCTAGCTTTAAACTCCCCGCTAGTGGAAAGTAAAATTGGTCCCCCAGATATTAATCGATGTGCACATAAGTTGGTCCGGACTCTTTGAATTATCAAAAAAAAAAAATTCAAAATATATTGGCTTGTTTTCAAAATATTTAAATAAAGAAAATAGAAAATGAGGCAGAAGAAAAATATCTTGTGATTTTTTAAGGGATAAATTCCCAGCAATGTTCTTATATGGTCACTTGACAAATGATTAACTTTTTGAAAAAGTTATGTTAAGATCTCATATTGTCATACTAGCATTGTGCTATATTAACTGGGATTCATAAATAAACAGCATGAACCATGATATATTGGCTCGTTTTTAAAACATATAAACTAAAAAAAAAATCAGGGCGAAGAAAAATATCTAGTGATTTTTTAAGGAATAAACTCCAAGCAATATTCTTATATTGCATGAACCATGATATATTGTCTTGTTTTAAAAACATATAAATAAGAAAAATAAAAGATCAGGGCGAAGAAAAATATCTAGTGAATTTTTATATGGTCACTTGCAAATGGTTAACTTTCAAAAGAGTTGTGCTAGAAGTTTAGTTATCACAGTCGTGATTCACAAAATAAACAGCATAAATTATGATATATCTAGATTAGACTACATAATGATAGTAGCTTTTGCACATGCTATATATATGATACTTCGTACCTATAGTTATTTTTCAAACTTTTTGTTAAGAAAAGATCATTTAAAAGAGTTGACGGTTGAGTTTTACTTTCCTGATGTGACAACATTTACGTTTACGTCCTCAACTTACTTGATGTTAGCCAAGAAATTTGAACTATATATGAGAATATCATAATTAAGGAATATTTAATTGTACAAATTATTGTTTTTCAATAGTTTTCTTGTTTATTAATCAACAATGGGAATAGACTACCACTAGGGTGTATTGCCATGGGGTGGATTTGTCATGATGCCTGACCCCATTGCATGCTGAGAATCTCTTTGTGAGAGAAAAAGCACAAACATTCAACTGTTTAGATCCAAGTTTTGTGGGAGTGGTCAACAATGGTAATGAGAGAAATTGAAAAATCAAAGAGATGTTGCACAAATCCTCATTGAATCTTCCACAATACACTAATGTGGGATTTTGAAAAAAGTTTAACTTTCTGTGGACTAAGTACCTAACTCATAATGAAGGAAACATTAGACTATTAAACTCATTTGGGCTATGGTAATTATGTTTTTATTGCTTATTTGAGCGGGAGTTTAGTTGTTCAATAGGGCTAAACTTTTCGGGAACTAGCCGGGACTTGTTTCTGTATTTCAAACTACGTGACATTTACGGAATATGAAGACAGAAGATCAAAATATCCTCTCAATGTGTGACACTCGTTTAAGCCTTAAGGTTTCAGGTTTGGTTGGCATATTCCTCTGTTATGACTATACACATGCATGCGGGTTATGAGGCTTATGACAGTGGCAAAAGACCAAGAAGAGAGTAATGCAATATAGTTAATGGGAGAGAGGGAGTTAGTTGAGGTTCCGATGTGCTTCTTTCCTTGAGAAATTTTGAAACTTTGTATATGTTTCGAATAAAGTAAAATTTTCTCAAGTACTATTCTATCACATTTCTGTGAGATTCTCATAACATGTATACAAGTACTATTTTATTACATTTCTGTGAGATTCTCATAACATGTATAGTTTAGAACTGCAACCGTTTTGGATTCTTGTGCTCACTGTCTTCTTTGTATGGGAACAAATGATTATTTAGTGGTATTGGAATACTGTCATGTGGTATTTTCAGGTCTTTTCTCAAGCAGGCAATGGTATATGGTTCATACACTTATGTTTTGGATTAACACAAATGTATAGTGGGCAGTTGCGTCCTAAAACCACCGAATAACTTTTTCAACGACAAGGTAACATGGTAATAATTAAGATTTGAAGGTCTGATGTGCTTCAAAATGATGTTATGTTTTTACACAATAAATCTATTAGGCAGCATGCTCTCCCATTTTAATAATTATTGCTCTGAACGCAAAAAATAAAGCATATACAAAAAGAGAAAAGGTTAGAAGTTTACCATTAATATATGTTGGTCATGTTGGTCATTTTCAAACAATGTATAATTCACATTACTGTGGAGCCTTTGGTCAAAACCCAACCAAAATTTTGACCTTTCGTGAGCCTAACATCCTCTGGTACGTCATCCCACCCTGTCTATTCACTTCGGATAAAAGTCAACTGTTTTCTAACTAACAAACGGTCCAGATTTGTCGACTCTTGACTTCTATGATCAAATCATAAATCGACCTAATTAAAAAGGAAAAAATCTTTGGTCTTCGACAACTTTTTAAGAAAAATTTTCAGAATTTAAAATGAATGTACTAGATTTAATTGAGTTTATAAACTTTAAAATCTCATTGAATCTTAACTCTTAATTTTAAATTAAATTTTTTTTTCTAAAACTGTAACAATTCTCAATTGGAAAATATCCACGCCGAATATCAGATTGTGTTCCACTTTGGACATTATTCTAACTAAGAACTCTGCTTTTTTCGACAATCAATGACTCAAATTTGTCAATATTCATATTCTTATCAGCAAAAATCTTTTCATAACTTGAATTATTAAAAATACGAACAAGATTTCAAGGTGTAAGACAAAATGCTTGAATTTAAAAAAATAACTTCATCAATCATCAAAACAAAGTTACAGAAAAGAAATTACAAAAATTTAAAAAGGAAAATATATACATTGCAAACCAATTGAGTCATGTGAAATTACTCTAATTACAGTTTTCTTAAAATAGATTCGTCATCTCGACGTGAGCTTTAAAGATTGTACCAACGTTTATCTCCCAAGGTGAATCGACTAACTCAGCCAATAGAAAAACAACCAACGAAAATCGAACTGAGTTATGCATGTGTCTCTATTACTCAAGAACACAAAAATCAAAATATGTTAGTGTAGACAAAAATTTCAATGCTACAAACGTGGTATTTAAACATTAAATGAGAGTGCATGTTTTTCAAAATGTGGTATTTAAAAAAAGGAGGAGTATTAAGATAACTTCCACAAATCAACTTTAAAAATAGATAAATATTTTGAGACACGTAAAAATAAAAAAGTGAATAAATAAACCGGGACAAAAAGGAGTAAAATTTTTCAGTGTCTCAAATTCATTGGACACCCTTTACAAATGTAAATTATTTCGTGACACGTGTCCCATATTAATTCACCACCCTTTTCAAATTCCAACACAAAACAACGTGGATTAAACCTCATTTCTTTTGACCAAACACCTTTGAAAATTCTCGAAGATAATAAGCTGGCATTTATCTATAATCCACCGGTACCCGTGGTCCTCCTGCATTTTGCAATGGAAATGATGATAGGCGTGACAACAACATCTCATCATTAGTTGGACGGTAGGCCCATTTTCTCAAGGCTTACAGTTCAAAAAACGACGCCGTTGTCATTCCAACCCCGTTAATTAACGAGGTTTATTAGTCACTAAACTGTGATTATCGACCTTAACTAATCTCGGAATTCAACTATAAATACAGGATCGCTCACCCATGCTTTCAATCGTCAACGTTGCGCATTTGAAGAACAGTTGAGACTTGAGAGAGTGTGGTGGGTGACAGAACACCGACGAAGAAAACCTTACCGGAGTATATCAATGGCTACAAAAGTGTATATCGTGTAAGAACTAATCGATCTATTTCTATCTCTACTTTCTTGCTCTAGACTTGTGCGTCTGCTGATGTTGTTGTTGATCTGTTCTTGTATTGCATTCTTAATTTGTATCTGATTAGTTATGCGATCGATCTGTATAAGATGTTTCTAGGTTTTAGTGCTCTCGTATGTCTTCGTTATCTATCTACCGACCTGGACTATTTGTTTTCGAATTCTCTATCCGAAGTTTCCGTGGATCTTTTGTTTCTAACTTTCTATGGTTCTGAATTATTGATTGATGTTTATACACTGTGCTCGTTGTTTTTATGTTTTTTTGGCCTTACTGTTGGAATGGATCGTATTAGTGTTTAACAGCGGAGTTTTGTTTAGTTAGCTGTGACTTTGATAAACTTCTACCTTCTCTGTTTCTTGTATTAGACAAGAACCTCTAGTCGTAATTGTTCGAATTGAAATTGGTGAACCATATGGATATGCAATCTCCATGTTTAATAATCTATTATCTATAGAACTCCTTTTGTTAAAGTTTAATACTCTTGTCTGACGTCTTAACTGTGTGATAAACCCATTTCACCTACTTGAGGTTTTTTAAGCTTCTTAATTGAAGAGTCAAGAATAAAATTCATCTGTGTTTAAGTGAATGTAACCCAGAGAAAATGATGACGACATTTTGATGCTGAGTATTCCCATTTTTTAAGGCGTTTTCAGTTTAGCATAATGAAAGGCACACCTTTGCTTGGTGCAATGGTACAAGCTTGGTCAATTATGGTTCAGTCTCATGTTCAAGGGCAGGTGGACCGCCCAAATAAAGGCAGACGTTGGGTAACTACTGCGTCCCAGCTCTTCTAGCACCCAAGGTTGACTGGGGCAGCAGTGGATAATAACTTTTGGCATTTAACAAACTGATGAAAGTTTGTTTCATAGGAGCAACAAAGATCTTGAAGTAGGGAGAGTTTTATGTCTCACTGTCTAAGAAAAGGTTGGAAACTAATTGGCATAAATAGCTTCAAAGAAAACAAAAATAAAGTTGCTCTGCACTGTTGTTTTGCTGACCACTAGGTAAAAATGGTCTGCATATGAAGCACTCTGGAAACTAGTTTCCGTAAATACAAAAGTAAAATAACTATTCTGCAAAATGGGATAAGCAACGATGTTTTTTGGCTTTTTTTGCCATATGTTGCACAAGATACCATTGTATTTTACGCACCCCTCTGGGAAGTATCTGCAAGTGTCGTGCCTGCTTCTCATAACCCGCATATAACTAGTTCTCTGTGCTTCTTCATCTACATTCCATCATTGAAATATCCCATTGCATTTGTAATATGGTTATATTTTACGAAAGATTGTTTTATGTACGCTTAAAAGAGTTGGAACAAGTTTGAGACAATATGAGTTTGGATTAATTTGATGCTTTAGGCCGATACCATTTTGAATGATCACAAGATAGAATATTTCTTCTTCATCAGCTTGGAGCCCACTCTCGGGCATTGAAGTTTTCTGGGTCTGTGCTTTGAGAATCCATACTTTTGGATTATTTGTACCCGAGGAACCTGTCTGTAGGGGTTCAAGGTGCTGGTTTACTGCTAAGGAGAGGCAGGGAAGTGTGCATAAGCATAGAGAGGAAGAAAAAGTCAAGGGAAATTTCTTAATGGGGGTTTGATAACCAGCATTATGAGCCTGTTAATAGGTTTACTTCAGTGTGCAAGGTGTCTTGAGTTGTCCATGTCGTGCAAGTTTGCTGTTATTATCTTTGCCTTTTTGAGCAGCAACACACAACATGCATCACTGTCCACTTTCTCTTTATAGCAGGCTAGTGTTTACCAGATTTCAGTGGTGTCCCTGCATAACTGCACTGCTATTAGTCGTATGAAAAGCTTCATATGCTGATTTTTACTCTATGCAAACCAATATGGGTCAGGTCATCCATGCAGCGACCTGAACTGCCTGTGGTGCTTTGAAAATGTTGGTTGCTGTAATGCTTCGTGCTCCCATTAGCTGAAGTGGTCAATCTGTAATTTCCTTGTTTGGGCTGCCATTTGTTTGTAGGTTGCTGATTGTGTCTATTAGCAATACGCAAGGCACTTTAATTTTTGGTGATGTGATTGCACACACTCAAAAATCAATTTTCGACTCTAATATTACAGAGCATGGTGAAATCACTAAAACTAAGCCTCGAAGATAGGCATAAGCATCGGCTAATAATGAAATAAAGCGAACATAAGAAACCATCTTACAAGGATACAAGATCCTAATCAAATTCCGCATTAAAGCTCCTAAAGATCCTGGAAGTGGAACAAATAAAAGTACTTCTTTGATATCATCTGTTGCTTTCTTTCCTCATCGCTTCCATTTTTTCTACCTTTTCTTATTTGCTCTATCCTGTTTTAGGTACTACTCTATGTATGGACATGTAGAGAAACTAGCAGAACAGATAAAGAAGGGGGCTGCCTCTGTGGAAGGAGTTGAAGCAAAACTATGGCAGGTAAATACCAAATTACTGCCGTTCTCTTTTTTGACAAAAGCAAGTGAAAAAGAGTAAGCAATGCTTGTTGAAGTTGTCAGTGCATTAGTTGACTGTTTATTTTCCCCCAAAGGAAAAAGAAACAACTGTGGACATGAAAACTTCTCTTTTTATTGGTGTATAAGGCTTCTATGAGAAAGGGTGTGCTTTACGTATCTTGTTATGCATATGTATGCTGGTTTTGTCTTTTGGCCTGCATGGTGTAGTTTTTTTTGTAGGTTTTCAAGACGCTATAGTAGATCAAGTAAATGGAAATCTAGAAATAATACAATACGAGGGTGAGCTAGCAAAAACAGGTCAAAACCAAGTGACTTCTGATCTGAAATGGAAGAGAAGTTCTACAATGATTTTGAAAGTTCCGATTTATAAGACTTGGAGAATTATGGCTTGCTTGCCAAAGATGCTGGGTGCAACATGTTTTCATTCTTATTTCTAAAGTAGAGACATTTATTAATCATCTCTAAAATGACCAATGCTTTCTTATTTATGGTTTGGGGTGTGTTTTCGTGGAATCACGGATTATTCGTCCAAGTTTTCAGATTCTTATGATCTCTATTGAGTTCCTGGGATTTATATCTTCTCTCACAAGTCCTTTTAGAGCCTTCTTAATAGTGATCCTTATTAGTGGGTTTTGTCATCGTTCTCCCTGTCAGTGGTGATAGCATTGTTGTTTGAAATGGTAGTGGTAATTTTGTTTTTTCAATCTTCTCAGTTCATTCTCCCTTCAAAATTAATTACCCCACTCCGTTGATTGCAAGCTGGAAATTGTTAGTTCTGTCCAGCTTTCTATTCCCCCCTCCTGTTATTCTTCTTCTGGAAGTGGTCTGTGTCTATAGAGGGGAAAGAAGAGAAGTGAAGCGAAGCAGGATTTTGAAACACATTTTCTTGTTTGGTTGACTTGGTAAAAAGGCACTAGTTCAAGTTCATGAAAATTTTTCCCTCCCCTCAAATTAAAATAAGAGAACCTCACGTTGTCTTCTTTTTTCTTCCCCATTTTCCGAAGACTACTTAAGGTTAATCTCCTGCTGAAGATTAAACAAGAATATGAGTGCACATTCTCTGGAATGGAATCTAGACTAATGTATTGTTTGATTATGAGCTTTTCTATGCCATGAGAAATGAGACCTGAATCCTGCTATTTAAGGGTTTCTAATACTTTCCGCACTTTTGTTTGGAGCAGGTTCCCGAGACACTACCACATGAGGTGCTCAGCAAAATGAGTGCACCTCCGAAGAGTGACGTGCCACTCATTACACCTGGTGAACTTGCTGACGCTGATGGGTTTGTTTTTGGCTTCCCCACAAGGTTTGGGATGATGGCTGCTCAATTCAAAGCATTTCTGGATGCCACTGGTGGTCTATGGAGAAGCCAGCAACTTGCAGGCAAACCTGCTGGAATCTTCTACAGCACTGGTTCCCAAGGCGGGGGACAAGAAACTACTGCGTAAGTTCTTGTTTCGCATTTGCTTTTTATTCAAGCTATATCGCTTAATAGTAAAAACAATTAAAATACTATAGTATATTTCAAAATATTAAATCGAGCGAGACTGCATACCCTGGAGAAAACATTAGAGCTGGAGGAACCTGCTTGGACTGAGGAGAATGCACACAGACTACATAAAAGAAGCACACGCATTAACTCAACCTTTCTGTGTCCTAGCTGTTGGAAAATAATGATTCGGGGGCTGTCATATTGTGTCTGCATATGTGCTCTTTAGGATATTTTAAACTAACTGTAATCTTTGGAATTGTTCTTAGGCTGACCGCCATTACCCAGTTGGTTCACCACGGAATGATCTTTGTGCCCATTGGGTACACGTTCGGAGCTGGAATGTTTGAGATGGAACAAGTGAAAGGTGGAAGTCCTTATGGGGCAGGGACATATGCTGGTGATGGCTCTAGACAGCCATCCGAGCTCGAGTTGGAGCAGGCTTTCCACCAGGGGAAGTACATTGCCACCATTACAAAGAAACTCAAAGGAGCTGAATAAATTCTATTCAGGGCAACATTACTATGTCATTCTTACATATTTTTTCCCCTTTCTCTGTCACTTAAAATGTCCTCCTACTTTCTGGTTGCAAACAATATTCTTGCCTTTTTCAATACGTGATTTGTATGTGTTTACTCCCCACTACAGTGGTTGTGCTCAATAGTAAAAGTCTGTTTGCTTATTTTTGTCCTGGGAGTAACTAAAAACCAGTTGGCCATTCTCTTTTTGCAAGTCATTTTACCGAATAAAAGTTACTCGTGTCAGTAATTGGAAGGCTGTGATGAATAACCAGGAACTTAGTAGGACAACAAAAGTTCATTGAAGTAGGAAAAGTAACCACCTTGGTGGTGGTGGTGGTGTTTGTGTTTGGGTGGCATTAGGAACAACGCTCTTGTCTACGCCCAGATACAGCGAACTAGTTCTCAGCTTGAATACATAAGTTTAATGCCACCCATAACCGAAGAAGTAGCAGCCCAAGGAGTTGGCTTGGTGGCCAAAATCGAGGGCGGAATTAGGAATTTTATCTACCCCAGGTTAAAAATAAATTGGACTGCAAATAGTTGGGCAACCCACCTAAATTCTTCTTTGGTTCTGCCCTTGGTCAACGCTTAATGCTTAAGGATTTATTTTCTTTTAATGTTTTAGGTTCAAAATTTATTGGTTATTATTAATTCTTATGGGGTATCTTTAATTGGGATCCTTGTAAGAAAACAGTGAGATTGATTTTTTAAAAATTAATTGAGATTTGTGTAAAGTGTAAACTGATCAAACACTTTGAATTGTTTGTCGCTTCGAATTAGCTCTTACTTTATCATCTTGTCCGTACCCCTTTCATGTATTTTCTTTGGGTGTCAACACGAAAGAAGATTTAGATTAGATTAAATTCGCCACTTATCCCTCCACTTTTTCGTCTTACATCATCGCAGCTTTTATGTCTTCTAAATTCTTCTTGAGTGGTACTTTGCTTCATAATACCTATTCCCATGGTTATCAAAATGACAGGAACCTAAAAGTTCTACAGCATTTTCACTAGTTTATAATTGACAGCCATGTGTTTATCCATTGGATAATCGAAGGGGTGTGTGTATATGGCCGGATTTGAGCTAATTTATTTTTTCGGATTTATTATTTGTTTTTATTTAATTTTTTTATTTGTTATTTTGACTTCAATATTTTATGTTTATTAGTCCGTCTTGATGAAAGAAATCTAAAAAATTTAAAATTATGTCCAAAAGTTAAAAAAAAATATTACTAAAGACGACGAATAAACTAAAAAAACAGAGTTTTTTTTATTTATTTTTGTTTTTTCTGAATTTTTTTTCAAGTTTGGTCTATTATTTATAACTTTTGTGAAAATTCTTGTTAAGATGAATCAATAAATCACAAAAAATTGATGAAAGACAAAAAATTACAAAAAAAATTTTACATAAAGACAAAAAAAATTTAATAAATACTATAGTCCAAATAGACCCTATATATGGAGAGAAAGAACTTTTAATAAGGGATTTTTTATTTTGTTAAAATGCGAATTTCTCATTTTTGAATTAAATTTTAATGATCCAAACCGTTTAATGTGTTTAAAACATATTTTTAAGGGTACCTATTAGAAATCAACTTAAAATATTATGCGAAAAAACCTGATTCATTCAATTTTTTATAAAACTGTTCCTGTCAACATTTATAAAAAAATATTTAGATCAAGTCATTCCCAATATATTTTTGAGCCAATTCATCATGGGTATTCTTAAAAACATGTTTTAAACATATTGAACGGTTCAGATCATCTAAATTTAATTAAAAAATAAAAGCTCCGCATTTTAGCAAAATTAGGAATCCCTTATTTGAAAGGCTCTCTCTCTATATATATATATTTGATTATCTGAACTTACCCAAGATTAATAAATGACTACTGTAAACCAAATAATTGTTTTCTAGTTGACTTTCAATAGTAGCGTACTTGGTGAGTTCAAATCTGGCCTCTATACTTAATTTTGTCTGTACTGATGTTTGGGTGTCTTTTTTTTTTTTTTACTGTTGGTATACGCGAGAACTTTCTCATTCCCTATGCTCAGTTTGGATTAAGGGGAGAAAAGGTGAGGTGAAGAAAATTATTAATTAAATTAACAACGAAAAGTGAAAGACATAACACATTTTTACTATTTTAACCTTCGAATTTGTGGTTAAAACTTATATGTGACCAAGTCATAACTGGTACTAAAAATATTGTCAATAAAATCATTCATTTTCACTCTATTTTCTACCATAGAGGTGAAGTGATGCGTTAAAAATAATTGTACTTCCCCTTGTTCATCCCCATCCACATCCCTCCCTTTACCTCTTAAAATGTAATCCAAATAAGAAAATCAATTTCGAATCCCTCACTTCCCATCCAATTTCCTAATTCCAAATGATGATTTTCACAAGATACATTCAACGGTCGATAATACATAGAAGCACGAGGATTTGAGGTGGTACTTGGTTATAGGTTGGTAGCCGATAGATCCGTTGTTATTAGATCATGTAGAGTTGGTGGTTGCTTATTGTAGTGGGTCGAGTTGTTGGATCGACCCGTATTTGAGACGTTGAGCTGATTAGCTGGGCTAGGCCCAAAATGGCATGGACTGTGTCAGTCTTGCAAACTATCACCATAACGGATTACCAACGTGAGACAGGCTTAGTGTATGGGCTGATGATATGCCGTTCTGATGATCGAACATTCAATCACCTAACTAGAACCTTTATGAATTGGAAAGGACCTGGATAAGAAAGTGCAGCATTTCGGTATGCTTTCTGTTTAAGAAACCCTTATATTGTAAGGTAATAGTCAGAATTGGCAATGTACAATTGGGAAAAGATTCCAATATGTTCAATTATCAAACAAGTCACTCGATGACTCATAAATACGGAATCACAAAGTAAAATCAAGTGCGTTATCAATTACAAGTACGATTACTATTATACTTTTGTCTCACATATTTTAACTTAAGTATCAGAGTGCCTTCCGACTAGTAACAATCGGGTGGCACTAGTTGGTTTTCAGTGCAAGCTACATGAGCAATTTAAATCAAGAAAACGAATCAAATGAGGACTAGTGGATCTTCGCAACCCGACACTTAGGTTTGTGCTTACATGATAATATTGATGGACTTAAAACAAGGCTTTTGCCTTTGATCCCCAAGAAGACAAAGTAAGAGAGTGGAACTTAGTAGAAAATTAACCCATTGAAAACTTAAAAGAATTGTCCAGTCGTTTTTAGGTTCAAAGGCAAACTTGGGACAAGTTTAAAACCCATTGCAAAACCAGGAAATTCGTCTTAAATTTGGCTTTAAAACCCATTGCAAAACCAGGAAATTCATTGGAGCTAATTTGTATAGCACTGAAATGAAGCATATGCATCAAAATTTGTACTTTTTTTTGTAACTATTCTCAAAAATGTACTTTTTGATATGCTTCAACGGTCAAACTACCGGTCTCGTAGATATATAAATTAAAATAACACAATTGCGTGGGATTTACAACACTTAATTTGTCGTAAAATTGACAAATTTTGTAATTATAAATACTCAGAAACCGTTGATCTAGACGACTAAACTAGATAAAACTCTAGGAGTAGGTATGCTTGAAACTTCATAATGCTCGTTGAATCATTTTGAACCGAGTTATGAATTGTGCGATTTGGTCTACATTTTCGAATATTTTATCTGAAAAAAGGGAAGAAGAGGAAGGAATAAAATTAAAAGTATTGCCGTCACAGGGCATGCTTTTATAAGCATAATAATGATCCATGATGCTTACTTTTTGCATTCATTTGTGCTTCTAAGCTAAGCTAATGTACCCTGTTCAAATTAATTACACATGATGAGATTAAGTTCTACTATGAGGATAATATATCCAATTATATTTAGACTAAATTATTCAAATGAAAGTCAATCCAGATCCAACCTATAAGTCTGTAGGTCTAAATAATTGGATGATATAAATAAACGATTTTGCCCTGATTTGATTATTCAGATGAAAGCCAATCTACGTCCTTCAGGAGCACTTTCGACATTTTATGTCAATTTTGCTCTGAAATCAAACCAAAATAAGTATTTAATGTGGTCAATACATGTTTTTAATAATTTAGTCAAAACGCACCGAACTAAATCAAGTTCTAAAACAGTGCCAATTATTTAATAATAAAACCTGGCCAAATAGACTCATTATCGATCTTTACGTAATAGTGACAATTATTTCGTTTTTTTAATGTTTATAGTCTGTTTTTAGAATTAAATAGATGATGGATTAGAATATTCTTCTTTTTATATTTATAGTCTATTTTTAGAATTAAATAGACGATAGCTTAGAATATTCTTCTGTTATTCAATTAACATAAATTGTTGGTGGAAAAGTAGGTGCGAAAGGTACACCAATAAAATATCTCTCCCTTTTCTAGGCGAGAAAGCCTTTGGTCCATGAAGAATTTTGAAGAAGAATTTTCGTAAGTAAAAATGAATGGAATATATTTACTTGAGTGTGTAGGTTTTAAAATTCAAATGAATCCTAACCTTTGATTTTGAATTTGGAAATATTTTCGATAAAAAATTTCTGAGACCATAGCACTCTTCATAATATTAAAGCACTTGATATTTTGTCATTTTGAGCAATTTTTTGAGTAAGCTTTTTGTCTTGGGAATTCAACTATTTCCCACAATTAATTAAAGAAGAATAATTGTAATCTAGATCCCTACATACCGTGTTTTTGCATTATTTTCATTTTTAATTAAAAAAAATTAAATTTTATAAGAAGTACTCAAACGCTAATTCTTTTCAACTTATTATGTGTCTTTTCCTTTTATTTCCTTTCTTCACTTAAATTTTTATGTTTTTTTAAATTTTCCTGACTACCTTTCGAATCCTTTGAGTTGAAAAAACTTTCAAATTAATAAAAGATTATAAAAAGAATGAACTAAAGAAATGAATAACTAACTGCATACATGAAGGCAAATCTTTTGTTCTTCACTTTACAATATTTCTCAAATGAAGAAAAAATTCTGAATGTAATTTTGAATTAAAAAGGCAGAGAAAAATATTATATCTCCCTCCACTTTAGGATTCTCTCGCTAGGAAAAATTATTCATTCGTCTTGGATCGTTACGTGGTGTCTCAATATCTTATATTATCAAATATTTACATAAAATTTATAAATAAATGTATGAACTCTAACGAAATATATCGGGACAAAAGATATTATAACAATGGTACTTAAGACGATTGAATAATTACTTTAAGATAGTGGCATCATAACCATATATATCCAAGACTTTCAAAAATCAAATGTTGGTGTGCAAAACAAATTAAGGATAATCCCATAGTTTAAACATGAGAGAGAGAGAGAGAGAGAGAGAGAGAGAGAGAGATGGGAGGCTCTCTTGGGCTTCGCCAATGGAGGCACTTCAAAGTGACCAATGAATGGAAAGCACAAAAGCAAAGGTTGATAGCACCTGGACCCATATATATCCCTCCAATTTCTTAAACAACAATAAAACAACAAAATTAAAAAAAGAAAAAAAACAATAATTAAAACCCTAAAAAGGGGAAGGAGTGGGCCATCATCTGACTTCCACTAACATATTCCAAACATATAAACAGATCAAAAGTGAGATTTCCAATCAATTGATCTCCCCACACTCCCCCCCTCCCCTCCCCTATTCTGGAATTTAATTATTCCCTTTCATTTCTTTTTCATCTTTTTTTTTTCCTTTCCTTTAAACTAAAGTCACTGCCAGCTCTCTATGCAGAAAATAAAGGTGATAGAACAATGAAAGCTCCTTTATCCCTCCCCTCACATAAATTCAACTCCAAAAAAAAAAAAAATTTGAAAAATATATTTATTTCTGAAGAATTACAAATTTTGGAGCCTTTATAGTCACATATTTGTATGAATCGTATGACTATAAAACCTCCAAAATTATTACGATGCTCTCGATCGTAGATCTACATACCCTTTTCGAAACTAGTATAGCACTTATTCTCTCATTCCTAGCCCAACCTTTAATCATCAAATCTTCAATTTGTACAAAGACTATATTAGAGTCCACTAGTCCCTAATATCGTCCAAACCTGCATCATTTTGCTTGCAACTTGCCCAACATTTGTTTTCTTTCTCTATCACCATTTTTTTCTCTTTCTCCAGAGATTCTCCGTTCCAAAACCCTAAAGTTTTCCATCTCTTATTTCCAATGATGTGACGAGAATCAGAAAAAGCACGAGTTTCAAAGTAGGGTCATATTAATCATGAGAGCGTGTTGAGACAGACTGATAGAGAGTTTTAGGAACAAAGCTTTAGACGAGGGGGTTCTGCAACTGATGTTTTCTCTTTTGTCGCTTTTATCAATCTTTGTCGTCCCCAACTTGTTTAGGGTTTCGATAAGGATACTAGTTGCAACGCCACGAATCGGTCCCATGCCCTCATGTTGATAGCTTCTTCTATCAAATGCCTCTTTTATCTGTAGGTTCCACCAAATGTGGGGGTCCAAAGATCAACCGTTGTCTCGTGAGTAACTGGGAAGGTGCTCGAAACCGGCACCAAACACAACCCTCTACTTCTAAGATCTTGATTTGGTCCTTCATCTTCCTTTGATTTACCACCAGGATTCTGCATTAGAACATGCTTTATGATCATCAATTTCGAAAGAATTTAGATATTATAAAATAATTCCTTTATTTTACCATACCACTATATATATACTAGCGGCGGATGCCCAAGCAATGCATGTGCCTAAAAGGCAAAGTGAATGAATGTCACACAAAGAGAAAGCGAGAGCGAGAGAGGGGGTCAGAGAAATCCATGAATCCTGTGCGTTAGAGAAGAGGGAAAATTTGGACAACCGATGGCGTGGAGGTTGAAAAAACTGTTTTGAGTTTTGTAATAGCTAGGACTTTAAACGTGTATTTGAATTCTAATAATTGATTTACTTTTTTTTCCCCTATAGTTATTGGAGGGAGATATTCATTAAGATGTAAAAACACAAAATTTTCATGGCAATTTGGAAAAGTTATATTATGAGTCAGCCTCGTAACTGTTGTTCATACTAAAAGGGGTATTCCCTTTATGTGTGTGTGTGTGTGTGTGTGATTTTATCGCAAAATGTCCATCAATGTGTCTCACAATTATTTTCACATAGCATGGACATGACCATTAGGGCTAAGAATTTTGAGGCTGGTTAATTTAGAGGGAAGGAAGAGGATTTTCTACCTGCTGGTGTTGCATGGAAGCTCCACTTTTCATGTATGGGGTGCTTAAAACCTGAGATATTAATCAAACAAATATTTAAAAAAAAAAGATAAAAAATGGCTTGGTTGAGACCATTTCTTATGTTTTCTAAAGAAAAATGCTACAATATATGCCTCATGTTTTAAATGTATACAATATGCAGTATGCACCCCTTGAACTAATGTATAAAAGTCCATAAGATTTGCATATAAAATTATATCACCAATTTTAAATTCTTAGCTTTTGTATAAAAATTCACAATATTTACATATATATTCATAACATGAATGTTGAATCCGTGAAGATTTTATGTTTTGAGTAGTTTTTCTTCATTTTATTCAAATATTATGAATTATGCCAATGCAAAATATTACGACTTTAAAATAATTCAATGGAGTGCATATATACCAGGCATATGTACTGTACTAGCACTTCCCCTTCTTGGGAATTGAATTAAATCATCATGAATTTTGTTGCAACAATATTCTAAAAAAATGTGCTACTAATTATGATACAAAAAAGAAATTTCGTTAATCTCTGAATCGTTAACTAAAAAATTAAAAAAAGATTAAGAGCATAACAACATCACAGCGAAAAATAAAAACACTTACATTAACTTGTTCATGGAGGAACTTGATGTATTCAATTGCTTCAGAAAGCACTGAAGCTGTATCAGTCTGAAACAAACAAAAATTAAAATGATTACAAAATATTGATACATCAATAAGCTCTCGAGAATTCATAAAGAAAATCATCTCTCACTACACCACTATGTATATATCTATCTATCTATCTTTTGTGAAAGCAAATATATATGAAGTATATATTATTACCTTTCCGAAAGGCGAAACCAGTTGTTGGAGAGCAGTGATTCTGTCCCCCATCTTCTCTTTCCTCACCTAAAACAGACAAACCCATAAATTCTCATTTCTTATCCCATCCCCCCAAGAAAATCTAACTTAATATTCCATTTTGGTTTCGTTTTCGCTTTCGTTTTCATTTTTATTTCGGTTTTCACATCCCGAAAACACGAAAAAATGATGAAAAAGAAAACGAAAATGATACCAAACAGGACTAACTAAGGTAAATGGCGTACCTTAAAAGGTGGCAAAGGTGCTGGTGTTTCACTCCGGGACCTTTTGCTTGATGCTTCACTGCTACTTTTCTTCCCCACTGTGCTCAACTCCCTAACCTCAGATGTATTATTCTGTTTTGCAAAAAAATAAAAAAAAAATTGTTGAAACCCTAATCAAGAAATTTGTTCATATGATCTCTATTAGGATCATTTATTACCTTAGGTTTCTCATCAAAACTCGGCGAAGGAAACTGGGATTGAGACGACGGGAAAAAAGTTGATCGAACATCAGTAGCAGCGTTCCAAAACGGGGCGTTGTTGGAAAACTGCAAGTGGCATGGGGGGTTCTGTTGCGGTTGCTGCTGCTGCTGTTGTTGTTTCGGAGGCGAATTAGGTCTTAGAAAACTAGGAAATTTAGACCAAGAATTTTGCAATAGTACTTCACTAGAGCTCATTCCATAACTCGAGGGATACGGATAGCTCAACGCCTGATTATCGAACCCAGACTGTTGTTGTACTTGTTGCTGCTGATTATGATCAGTTGATAATAGTCCTTGTAGTATCGTTGATGGGCTGCCGTAAGCCGTTTGATCCATCAACTGCGGTTGATCCATTAGGAAACCGCGGTTGATTTGCTTGTACTCGTTCGTGGGAGATTCCATCCCGATTTCTTGTTGAAAACCTGCACTCGAGTTTAAATCTTCTTGAATTGCTGATCGAAAACTGCTCTCCGACTTCCCACCGCGCCTGCTCGAAAAACCCCAAGAAAATAATAAAAAAATCCTAGCATACTATTCGACAAAAATGAAAATCCTTGAAGACACAGACTTACAATAAAGGTTGGTTCCAATCCATGGCTTGAGAAGAAAGGGATAAATCCATCATCTGTATATTTGGATCAACCAGCAAATTACTAGTGATGGGTGCCGAAGAAGACGCAGACGATCCACTTTCGAATCGGTTTCTCGAGGAATCCCACCAGTTTCCACTGCCTATCGGAAATTCATCAGCCATAGCAAGAAAGTTGGAGCTTCCTTTTATATGATCAGCTGGGTGTTTCTGTTGCTCTCTCTATATCTTTGTGTGTGTGGTTTTTGTGTTGAGATTCTTCTTCACCCTCTCTCTAAGGCTCTCTCTTTGTTCTTGTGGGTTGGTTTTGTATGGTGATGAAAATCGATTCGCTGCATCTGTCTATTTATATCAAAGTAAGAACCAGAATTTGGTTGACTTTTTCAGGGGGTGAGCTGTGTACTGATTTGATTACTCAGATGAAAGGTCATTTTGATATCAAATCCTGTCCTTTGCTTAACCCCCCCAGTAAAATAAATTTGACTAAATAAGTCAATTTTCTTTATTTCAACAGGGCAATGGGTTTTTTTTAATTGTATTATTTGTTTGTTGATCACTTTCGATATGTTTTTTTATAATTTACTGAAAAAAAAAAAATTTGACTCGAAAGTACTTAACAATTTTGACTCATCACACTTGGTTGGTAGATTGCACAACCCAGTATATATTCTAGCTTTATCCTTTCACCGACTAGCTTTTTCTATTCCTATTTTAAATATGCAATTAATGTTACAAAAATATCCTGATGATAGACAAGTGATATACGGAGAATACTAACCACGCCCAATAGGTGATGAATAATGTATAAAAAGTATATAGATATCTGTTAATTGTGTATTTATATCTGCAAATATGCATTAATATTAGTAAAATATGTATTGATATTTGTATGTTTTTAGCATCATATGTATATTATTCACTGTCTAGTAGGCGGTGGTTAACAAGACCCAAGTATCAAAATCTCATTTACATGGTCTCTACAAAAGTAATCCCCTCAATATTTTGTGATAACTCAAAATATTTGAAGCAGTTTATGCTTACATAGATTAATTTTTGAGAGACTAATTTCATTAATTCCACTGTCTATTAATAACGAGGGAACCAATTTAAACAAGACAAAACTCTATATGGAAAGATGGGGAAGTGTGTGATGGGTATGGAGGTGGGTAGGGATGACAACAGGACAGATCGGGACACGCATCCAATCTTCAAATTCAAAATTTGTCTCCATCCCTGCCCCGTTCTCCAAATGGGAATGAATTCTACACTTCATCTCTGCCCCAAATGGAAATTGGGGATTTCCGCCCTACCCCTCCCCTTTTTTGATAAAAAAATAATAACCTGTTATATATTGCTCATAAGGACCCAACAAAATTATTAATATACGAAACAAATAAGGAAGAACTTAGAGAGGGCTGACCCAGAACAAGAATAAGGAATAGCTAATTACACAGACAGATCATAAAATAAAATACTATATTTAATAATTATTTAAAAATGGATCAGAGAACGGGTTGGAGGTCATCAGACCCGCCTTCAACCCGTTTTTCATTTGTTTTTTAAATTTCACCTCAAAATTTAACCCGATTCTGGAAACAATTTTCAAAACTCCGATCCAAGTAGGGCGAAGAATAAAATAGATTAGATCAGATCGAATCAGACTAAGTTGTCATCCCTAAAGATGGGTGGTGATCATTAGAATTGTTTTTGTTGTAAAAAAGAAGAAGAAAGAGGGGTGAAAGGGTCATATGTTTTCCTCCCAAAATTCTTTCCATGTGTGTGTTATTAAAGTTTTACATCTACTATGAAAGTGGGTATTTTCAAATTAGAAATCATGTTTTGTGAAATATTCTGAGTTGTTACCACTGTCACCTAATTTCCCCATTAAGTATAGTCCACAGACTTTATTACGGTATGCTTTTGCTCTTGGTGTGTTAAAAATTCTACCGTGACCAAAGCAAAAGACTGACTAGCACTAACGCGTTAATGCCTGTTGATTAGTTGTCAAAATTTTAGATGGGATATGATAAATGTAATTAAAATATGATATAGTAAAGGGAAAAATTTTACTACAAAGGGCCGAATATTTGTAAAGGGGTTGTATGGGTATTTTTTTTAAAAAACCATATGAGTCGGTGGACGGTATTTTTATAATTAATAATAATATTTTTATAAATAAAAAAAGATATATAAAAAATTCAAAAGGCAACTTTTGAATGGGTGTGTGGACACTAGATGGGCCTGTGCAGACGCCGTCTGGACATGACTAGACATTGTTTGCACTTTGTCTCTTAAACTCTGATTTTTATTTCATATGTAATAATATTGGACCATATCAACGACCGTTAACAAACATGCCCTAAAGTACCAGTCAAGAACATTATATAGGTAGACTCCCTATATTAGGTGTAATCTTGTTCCAAAAGAAAATTATTCTCTGCCTAGCACACTCAAAACAAAAACAAAAAAACAAAAAAAAAGATGCTTATCGGAGATATTAGCAGTGTAAGTGCAAAGGTAAATGACATCACATTGTGTAGTCAAGGGAAACATCACATTTGTCAACCTATTCACCAATAAAAGATGACAAAACAGCTAGCAAGGAGAATATTTACCCACAAGATAATTCTTTATTTCATGTCATTTCACCAATTATTTTACTATTTTTGATTATCGCAGACTTAATATTCATGATTAACTCTTGAAAAATGTTATAATACACATTTTAATTTATTTGAAGATGTACGATATGAAACCCTTAAGTTATCTTGAATTACATAGTATTTTTTATTATTATAAAATCTTATAATAATGGTCTTTAATGTATAGTTCACCACATTTGGGCATAAAATAAAAAGACTAATTTCGAATTCGTAATACTTATAAACTTTGTTTTGGTGTTATAAAATTTTAAACAATTACAGTGAAGTGCCAAAGAGATATTATAAACTTTTACCCAAGATATTATATTTGCATAACATAAATACCCAAATAGGGATCTAATTAAATTACCCTGAAAGAAGATATCACAAATCAATTACCCTGAGCAAAAAAAGATATCACAAATCAATTAAGTGTCCATTTCTTTAATTTTATCATACAAAATAAAATTTATTAACTCAAAAACACAAAATATTACAAGTGAAAAAGGATTTAGCATCAATACATCACGAATTGAGGTCTCAAATTCAAAAGTTCTCAGGTGCTCTCAACTCTTATAAAGTGAGTTTATATAGGATTTTAATCGAAATCCCTGCTTAGTGGAAGGTAAGATTTGTCAATAAAAAATTAGTCAAGATGTGCGTAAGTGACCCGAACTCACTGAGTTATAAAAAAAACTAAGAAAAGTCATGTCCATAAATAGGAATGCATTTCAAAATTGTCATTGAGTAATGTGCAACTTGTCCCTGAAAACAACCTCCATGGGAAGGACCACAATGCAATTATTAAACATTTGATTATGCTTATTTCCTAGTGTTTTATTCAGTTTTTGAGGCTTAGGTAGGTGAATCTTACCAAAACTCTCCCTTGGAGTTTCTGTGTGAGACCATGTGTTATCTAATTTTGTCAAGAACAAATGATTACAAGTGATATAATGTGGTTAATCAGTACAAATCCAACTTAAGATCTCACAGACTCCTAACTATGATTGGATTTCAGTAGAAAAAACAAACAAAACAATTCTATTTTTAGGAACACAGTCAACCTCAACTTAGGACAATTTGGCCTATGATCTTTAGTGTATTATTGGGTTATTGAAAGGTCAATAATTCTCTCAATTTGAGCTAAATTATGGGGTTTTCTTTCACTTTAGCAACCTCTAAACCCGACCCAATTACTTTGGATTATGCTCAGATTTGGGAATGAAGTTACCGAATTACTCAAACTTCAAAAACGGACAGTATTTGTTTAAGTTATATTTTTGTCATTTTTATTTTTACATTTGCACACACCCAAAGGAGACATTCATTAATGTGAACAAAAAAAATGTTCATCAATAATTTAGTCCAAATAATCTTAACTTATTTTTATTTCTACAAAAGCTCAATAAGACAATAAATTAATAATATAATATTACGGCCAAATTAGCTATTAAACTCTGATCTAAGATCAAAACACTCCACCCACCCACCCCCCTCCCTCCTCTCTCTCTCTCTCTCTCTCTCTCTCTCTCTCTCTCTCTCTCACATATATATATATACACACACACATATATACATATATGTATATATATTGATGCTCGACTCCCCGCCCTCTCTCTATACACACACACACAAACACAAAAACATATATGTATATGTATATGTATGATATATATTGACGCCTTGACTTCCCAAACCTTCTTACTTCAGTCAAGTGTTTTTTTCCGTAGACATTCGATAAATTTGAATTGTTAAGAAAGGGGATTTGGGTAAATTAATTTTTTAAGGAAAATATACGTTATTGATATTTAATAATTTTTATGTAGTTATTGGTCAAAAACTTAGAATTACTCATTCGTTTCTAAGAGAAAAAAATATTAAAATACGAATTAAATTAAAAAACAAACAGATAAGATGATCCCAAACAATACAAAAGGCAATGGAAACTGCTAGTTTCGAAAAAAATTGTTCTTTGGTGATTTTTTTTAGATTTTTGATCATAGTATTTTATTTATTTAAATTTTGTTTGCTAAGAACGAATAATTAACTAAAAAGAAAAAAAAATATAAATTAAAATTAGTATCGATAAATTTTGTCCGAATAGGCCGGAAGTCTCTATCCATAGGCGTCATAGACAAATTGACCTTTCGATTTTCAGCTGTTAAAAACAAAAAGCAAAAAACGAAAGGACAAAAGTCAACGACTAGGGTCCACGCGGTGTGCTCGCGTGCGGGTAGATGGGTCCCACAAGCCTATGAGTCAGAGCCCCGAAGCCAGAGTTCACTCTTCTTTACCATTCTTCTCATTATCTCATCATTTCAATCTGACGCACCAAATGCCTTCGCATTTTCATTTTCACCTACTTAATAATATTCTTTTTATATTAATAATTACTTATTTTCTTTTTTTAATGCATTAGGTTACTAATTTAATCAATCCTCGTATATATTTTCTCCTTTTATTTCTTGAATCGAAAAATTAACATGACCAATTTAAAAAAATAAAACCTTTTTCAGATGAAACTAAAATTTTATTTGAAAAATATAATTAACTCATTTAAGAGATGCCGAACAAAGAGTTAGTGGTTTATTTAGTTGGACCACAACTTTATATTATCTTACACCTTGATAGAAATATTAGTGGCTTGAATACTAAATTAGGTTAACCTGAGAGAATCCTAAATTATATTCTGATTTGTTACACTTTTGTGTGATAACTGCGATTCATTGCATCATTTTCGATATGAATATCTTGAGACCTATTTAAATGTCACAGAATTTTTCGGTTTGTTCAAAAAGTATTTTTCTTGCAGAGTAGATGCATCAGCTTATTTCTTTAAAGCCATAGTTCGAGGATGGTAGTTAGTATTTTTCTTATCTTACTAATAATAAACTCGAAAGCTTGACTAAGAATAACATTAAGGCTAGCCAAATGGCTGCATGCGTGATAATTAACAATAGATGAAATAAAAACCCACATAATTTCTGCTTATAGGTAGATAATCTTGTGATTAAGATTACAAATCAAACCGATCATTAACCCAATCAATTCGGACCGATTAGACAAAACCGTATTTTTTAAGAAACTCTGTATTCCGTGTTGTGTTTCGTGATGTCTAAAAATATAATTCTTTTAGAACCACTAAATCTAAACACAACATAATTATATCTTCTTATCACATTTATTGGACGTCATCTAATAGACATATTCCAACAGTCTTAATTTATTTTTTTCTCTTCCATTGGTGTTATCCTTCTTTCGGAAAGGTTGTCATTTTTAATTTTATCTCGCAAAATCTTAACACATGTCCATTTCAAGTGGAAGGTTTTAATTAATTAATTGACAAAAAAAAAAAAAGCATTAGAAAAATATGCTTTGAATTAATTAGTCATGAAAATGACGTCATAATGAGGCAAGCTTGAGCTGTGCTAGCTGACAAAGCTTACTATAAGGTTTAAACACTCACTGAGAGAGAGAGAGAGAGAGAGAGAGAGAGAGAGAGAGAACACGAAATAGTAAAGGATGATCAGATGGGGTCACACTCAGATGGGAGGGTTTTACCACTATTTCGATCCACATGTAAATATCTTTATCGTGTCACTGACGGCAATAATTTACAATGTCTAATACAATTGATGGCGACGATAAACTTCAATTTTTTCTGTAGCGGCGGCGGCCGCGATAATTATAACAAGTATACATTAAGTTTGATGTACATTATGGAGATCTTTAAATGGATATCGTTGATTCGTATTTGATCCGTAAACTTCTTTGAATTTTTTTAATATTGTAAAAACAATTAATTAGTGTATAAAAAATTAATCCGAAACATGCTCGAAAAACCCAAGAAATATATGATAAATTAACAAAACAAGTTACAGCACATAGTCGAAATTACATATCGAATCAAACTGAACAACATTATATAAATTATAAAAAAAGAATGTAAATTAATATAATATCAAATCGACTCCTGTGTAATCACAGTCCTATTAAGGTTGTTTCGCCGTCTCACTGTAAATGTTGGAGGACTACAATTGATGTCTATCTTTCAAGAAAAACGGTTCAATCGGGTATTGACACTACAATAAAATTGGTGTATAACGACGAAATATTTTCGTCTCCAAAATTACGTTTTTCGTCGCCAAATCATTAGGCGACGAAAATTTCCGTCTCTAATTTTCGTCGCCCAAAGTTTCACGCAAAAGGTCTTGGCGACGAAAAATACAATTCGTCGCCTAATATATTATATTGGCGTTTCACGCAAAAGGTCTTGGCGACGAAAAATACAATTCGTCGCCTAATATATTATATTGGCGACAAAATATTTTGTCGCCAAATATAGGTATTTAGCGAGGAATTTTTTCGTCGCTGATATTGGTATTCCGCGACGAATTATTTTGTCGCTAACTACCGTAATTCGCGAGGAATTTATTTTCGTCGTTAATAACTATATTTTGAGACGAATTTTTTCGTCGTTAAATTAATTTTTATTTCAAAACAAATTACCCGGAAATCTCATATCTTCTCCTTCCTAGGATTTGAACCTTAGACCTCCACCCCACCAACACTTTCTGTACACCCTCTCTGACCACTACACCAAACACAATATTCGTAAATTATTTACAATATTTAATACTTAACATATGTTTAACATTATTTTTTTAAATATATGTTAAACATTATAATCTCTCTCTCTTTGACTTAATTTTAAATAGATATTAAACATAATAATATTATATATTTTTATCTCTCTCTTCACTCTCTCTCTCTCTCCCCCCTTTGTCCCTCTATTTCTGTCCTATCTCTCTCTCTTTTTCTCTATTTTAGGACATTAAATTAAAATTATTACACCTCATCTCTCTCTCTCTCACTCTCTCTCCCTCTCTCCCTCTCATCTCTCTCATCTCTCCTCTCTCCCTCTCATCTCTCTCATCTCTCCTCTCTCTCTCCCTTTCTTTCCTCTCTCATCTCTCATCTCTCCTCTCTCCTTTCTTCTCTCCCCTCTCTCTATCTCTCCCCCTCTCTCAAAATATTAAATTTAAAATTATTACACTATCTCTCATCTTTATTTCTACACTCTCTTCCTCTTCTTTTTCTTTGTATTTCTCTTTTAGTCTCACTATATCTTTCTTTCTAGCTCAAAATTCAAAACCTATCTCTTATCTATTTTTTTCTTCTCTCTCTCTCTAAATCCACAATGAAAAATGTTAAACCTATCTCTCTACTCTCTCTCTTTCTCCCTCCTCTTAGTAGTTGTACCAATTGAATATGGACATATCTGCGTGTGTGTGTATATATATATATATATATATACATATGTCTATAATACATATATATATGTATATGTATATTTGTATTCCTTATACATACATGTCTACAATACATATAATATATATGTGTGTGTGTGTGTATATATGTATCCCTTATACATATATATATATATGTAAATGAATATATCTTTTCGTTAGCGACGAAATTATATTTTTCGTCTCAAAATATATCATTTGGCGACGAAATATTATTTTTCTCGCCAAATTTATATATATGGCGATAAATTACATTTTTCATCTCCAAATAGGTATTTTGGGCGAGAAAATATTTTTTTCGTCTTCAAATATGTAATTTGGCGACGAAATATTATTTTTCTCACCAAAACTACCTATATTGAAGACGAAAAATATAGTTCGTCGCCAATATATACATTTGGCGACGAAAAAAATATTTCGTCGCCAAATGACATATTTAAAGACGAAAAATAAAATTTCGTCGTTAACGAAGTATCTTTGGCGAGGAAAATAAATTCCTCGCAAATATTTTCAAAAAAACGACAAAATATTTTTTCCGTCGCCATATATACCCATTTGGTGACGAAATTAAATTTCGTCTTTCGATTTCGTCGCCATAAATGGTTTTTGTTGTAGTGTGAAACACCAACCTTCACCTGCATGTCGAACTTTACTGTGTTTGCTCCTCTCTTTCTCTCCCACAAAGAACCTGAGTATAGGAAGAAATTTGTAGACTAATTTTTTGGTGTTTTTTTAGTGCTGTAAACCATAAAATGAGACTTTAATTTATAAAGAATTGAAAATTAAGACCTTTGGGATGCAAAATCTCCAGGACTTTTGCGTTGCAAACGAAGAGAATTTTCCAATTGCCATGACATCCTTCGGTAACCTAAATTCATTCATCCAATTAATTCCAAGATCTTTTGGAATTTCCAACAGTTAGTGTCATGTCGCCCAACCTCTCTCAGCAAAAAAACACTTCGATACTTAAGTTAATCCATAAACCAAAAGGATAATCTGAAAGTATTAGCTAGAAAGAGATAGTAGCATGAACCATACTTTTCACTTGAAATTCTCTTTTATATACACAGATTAAACTTGAGTTCCAAGCCAGCATGTGCAGATGACGTTCTCCCATAATATCAACAATAATCGTCGTTATCTTGACACACTAAACATCAGGTCGAATGCTACGTGTCAGGATCGAGCAACCTGAAGGTCATGTGGAAATATTTTACACATCCGTGTCCATCAGATCTCTTTAGTTGAATCCTAACTCAGCCTGGCCAATAAAGTACACTTACCTAACGAGCTGGTCGCACAAGACCATACAGGTCACGTTGGGCTTCGGTCCGGCCCCTAGACTTATCTGATAAATGAAGCTTACCCAGGTTACGGCTCATACCCGACAGAGTCCCCATCCACGATAGAAAACCATTTTCATGAGTAAAATATTGGTTTCCAACCACTTAAAAAGGTACAAGAAGAAAACCCCCACGAAGGGTTGGCTTTAAGTCAACCAGGAACTAGAGTAAAACACGCACCGCGTACAAGCCGCCCCAACAACATTAATCATGCCTAGGTTTACTTCTTATGCTACTCACCAAACACATGAATCTCAGTGTCTCATTTTCTTTACTCTTATATATATATATATATATAATTCAGTGCTGGAATCATTTATTTGTCTATAGGTCAATTGCAAAATATTAATATTCTAAAAAAAGGAAAAAGAAAAAAGAACAAAAATGTATTGGCGAGTAGACTGAAGACCGTTGCAGATATTCCCCTTTGCAAATCAAGAACTACGAAATCACCCTTTTGATTCAACCAAAAACCGAAGGAACCCACTCCGGAGAGAAAATCAACAAATTTAACTTTCAATGGCGTTACAAATCTTTTAGAAAGTTAAAACCGTTCTTTCGATAACTCAGAATATCAGAGATAGTTTATGTGCATCTTGGCTAATTTTCTGGAGACCATCTGTCCATAGTAGTAGGGATTTAATTAAAGTCAGAACAAGATTTTATGTGAACTAATCCTATAAGAACTGATAGTACCTAAAAAGTATGAATTTGAGACATTAGACAATTTTGATGATGTAACTGCTATACTTTGTGTTGTCATGCTATTATTGGATCAATCCTTTAAGATTACCTCTGAATAATGAATTACGAGTAAAAGGGTCCACTTAAAGTAGATTAACTATCAAGTGGGAGTCTAATTAATCTCCATTTAGCAAAAGTCAATATTAGTCTTTAGCTGATCTAATTTGATGTGATTGAATCTTGGAGTACTGATCAGGAAGACCATAACATAAGTCAATAAATTCTAACCATTTAACATTAGTCATTTGTAATGATTTTGGAGATTGACTTGTGTTTGGACTGTGACCTCCATTTTCAGTGGTCCACATTTGTATATATACATATATTTCGTATAATATATATATATATATATATGTGTGTGATTTTATCCTACCTTTCTCTAGAGGGTTCACATTTGCTTTATATATATGTGTGAGTGAGTGATATTATCCTACGTAGGATTCATCTTTAAGATTAGCATAATCTTTTTTCGTCCGTTGACAATTATGACAATTACGTCATACTGTAATTTTGGTTATAAGAATAATAAAAAAAGTACCCGAGTAGGGTGGAAGAATAATGATAGTCTTTAGATTTTGTTACGCAGGGTATAAAGTCGAATAATTTAATAAGGTGAAAAGATTCCGACCAACTAATTTATTTTCTTTTAAAATTTTACTTGAAAAAAAAGGCCATTTTCTAGGCATGTCTGTAGGGCATGCATATGTAGATGAATGATTTATTAATGGTGTACCTCACAATTTACAAACACTTTACATATATTTTGGCCCTTTTTTTTTGTCACACTCTATATTTATCATTAAATATAAAATAATAAAATATATTGTGATTCAAAACAACCAAGAATTCCACTACCTCGAACCGGACAAAACATATAGTAAGCAAAAAAAATCAATCATTTTGGCAGCTTTTAAAAAGTGAGCCTTCCTATTAAATTAAAGCCAAAACTATTCCATATATTAAAATAATTATGAATAAATAAAAGACCATATTTTATTAAGAAAATCATAACATTTTTTTAGTTATAATTATCCTTATCAATATGTTTGTTAAAAGCTCATTGGTCCAAATGCACCCAGTGAGATATTATTTTATTTTTTTTACTTTAAGTTAGTGGCAAAGACTCTTCATAGACCTCCACAGGCTTGCATCTGTCTAGGGCGATATTTCTTGCACGACTCTGTGGATGTCAAAGAGTATGAATGTCAAAGGGTTAGGTATTGAGATATTCGTATTCGATATAATAACCGAATTCGTTTTGATTTTTATTGAGAGGGAAACAGTTATATCATGAATCTATCGAGTAGAAATTTGTCAAAAAAACTCACTTTCGTATACATAAATGTTTAAAATCGTGACAACTCACTCTCTTATCTATGACTATTATAGAGGGATCACTCATTTTAGTGTGAACGTCAATTTTGAAGCTGACTCATACTATTTGCTTGATGTAAAATAGAAAAATTATTCTGTGTAACTATTAAAAAAATTATCAAATCATGTTTGCACTTGTATCATCACGTGTGCCACATACACGAATTGAATTCATACAGAATATAAGTTAATTTTGTAATTTTGAATGGTTCTGTTCGAATACAGTCTTATTTGAATAATGGCCTATACCACAATCGAACTGAATTCATGCGGGTATTCTCCGGCCTCTGTTATATCCGTCTGTAAGACAAAAAAATCGGCTATAATTCAAAAGAAAAGAATGGCCTAATTTGAGTATGTATCTATCGGGACGAGATAAATTATCATTGTCGACACGGCTCCTTCGCTCTACCTCTCCTTCTCTCTCTCTTGATTGACTTAGTAGAATTGTGCGTGTTGACTTGACTATTGGAGATGACAAGTAAACACGAATTTGACTAGGTAGTGGGCATTAGTCATTTCACCAATTTAGTCTCTACCCCATCAGGTGGTGTTGACATGGATCATATTGATTGACCTATATTTGATTTCAACATTCCTCTTGTCATTTATGACTTTCTCCTACTTAATCACAACCCATGTTAAGTCATAATATGTGTTTTGAATGGGATTTTTTTAAAAAAAAGAAAAATTATTTTGGTTTCAACGGATGAAAGATATATAAAATGGAGGCGTAGTAAAAAATACAAAAAATTAGTCAAAATGACAAATCTGGACTGATTTAATTCATTAAAGACATATTAATTTAATTAAAAAAATAATGACTGCACTACAAACAGTGCTCTCCTATGTCACATGAATGGTTGCTTAAGTGGTTCTACATTTCTGACTTTAAGAAGGAAGGATATAAGAGGAATTTAATGATGCAAGCACAGGTAAAGGTTCTATCGAAGGAGATCACCCGCGTATTCATAAAATATCGTCATGTATTTTTTGAGTTAGGCGAGGGTGAAACTATTGAACTAATGAAAGCAGTCTTACCAGAATCCTATATATGACCTATCTTCATTAAAACTGGTTATTTTTCTCAAAAGATTTAGAAAACCATCTCAATTTCGGCTATTGGTCCCTATTCCTGGCTGCCCTAATCCTATGTTGGGACTCAATTTTGAAAATGAAGAGGAGTTTCTTTTATTCCTTCGCCATCCTAATCTTATATTGGGACTCAATTTCTAAGAAGAAGAGGAGTTTCCCTTACTCGCATTGGGAAACTTTTTTAAGAACTTGTTCAGAAAACATTTTGTTTATTCGGCTTATTCCTTGGCCTATACAAGAGCGGATGAGACTTCTGTCCATAAAACGTATGTAAGATCTTTAGCAATTTTGATCGAGCCAAGTGTCCGCGCGCGTAAGAACATCGAGGTTTAGAAAGAGGATATTGTTGTAATCGTTTTCATAGAACATTCTTTCTTTTAATCCATTCACTAAATTAAACCTTCTGATATAAACTAAAAGGAAGAAAATAATAACCCATATTAATAATCGAACTCAGGAGACTTGTGACTTGCCTATTATTTTGTTGTCAAAAGCTAGATCTCTTATTAAATAGAGATATAAAATACAAGACCTAATAATTATAGGTAATCGGATTACTTCATCATGACCTCATTGTTGCATCGTCAATAGGGTTAATTCCCTTCTTTGTTTCGAATATACTTTTATTTGAATAGTTAGAACCATAAAAAATTATTTTTTTTCCAGGACTATATAAAAGTACAACCTATTTTAGTTTACAAGGTTTCCATGATGGTAATGTGGAAACAAGTGACTGGTTGGAGTTACCCTAAATCCCTTTCTTCTCTAGTCATGATTGACACTGTGGAAACACCAACCCTTTCGAGAAATGCTATTCCCAAGAAATCCTGTAGGGAATCGCACATAGATCACATGGCGGGGTGTTTTTTGCTTGGAAAAGATTCTTCTTTTCTTACCCCCGCTATATAATTCCTGTGCGATTCCCTGTGGGGTTCCTTACAAATAGCATGACTCAACCCTTTCTTCCCCAAAAATATCTATCATTTTTTTTAAAAAAAGGAACAATTTATGCAATGTGTGATCTGGGTTTTGAATCTAACATAAAGACATCTAGAAGGAAGTTAGTGTCGACTCAGTTTTTTTGTTTTTGTATTTTTTTTTGTCGACAAACGAAAGATTTTATTGATATCACAAAACAAATTAAGCGCAAGCACAAACCTCTTGCTAGTTGTGGAAAAAAGCCTCAGAGAGAACAAGTTGGCAAGGTGCCTAACTGGAGACAAGTTAAGATGGATTGACAACACAAATCCGGAAACAAACCAAAGACCTCCAAGGGAAAAAGTAAAAACCTCTAAGATTCGAAAATTATTTTGTGTGCAAAAGCGATGCGTTTTGGTGCACAATAGGGCCCCATGTTTCTATGATCTATGGTGGGACAAAGGCAATTCAGAAATGATAAAAGTAATCCAACCAGCCAATAGTAAACCACCACTAAGCACCTCGCAAGAAAGGGCTGCCAATGCAGCTCCCTGCAGAGCATGGAGGAAGCCGGCCGAACTCCCTCTGGGAGCCAAGACTTAGCTGGCCACTAGAAATACCCGTAGTAGAGTGGATTTAGAGGGTCGAGAACAGCGGGGAACCGGTCTAAACTGGCCGAAAAGGGTTCAAAATCGAGCTAAACTAGTTTGGGGGTTAAACCAGCTAGGGGTTTCTACTGACTGCCGCTCTACTGATTGGGCTGGGGATTCTACTTAGCACCACTTTACAACGGATTTCTACTTCTTCTTAGGAGATTCTCTTATTTTTTGGCGCAACAAGAAACAAACTCTTACTGCTCATTCTAGTACTGAAATCAAATACCGTGCTCTCACCGACACTATTCAGGAGCTTCTCTGGCTTCGTTGACTTTTTACAGATATGAGTGTTTCCCCCTCTAGTGCTACTACCCTTTTTTTGACAATCAGATTGCTCATAATAATGTCTTTCATGACCGTACCAAACACAATAAATTGACTATCATTTTGTTCGTCAACACGTCACTCGTGGCATTGTTCATCTTCATCTGATTTCTGCAGATCAACCTACAGATATGTTAACTAAAGCTTATTCTTCTAGCCGCTTCACTTACCTCGTTTCCAAACTTAAGCTGGTTGATGTTTATCCTCCAAGAGTTTGAGGGGGAATTTTGATGTATATTTAGGGTTACGATTTGAGCAATTCGCACATTTTGATTTAGACAGTTACCATATTTCATACATTTTTATATTTCAATTGTATTCCATATTCAGATTGTCCTCTCCCTTAGGGATGGCATTTTGCTCCGATCCGATGGATATCCGAACCGTAACCGATTTTTTTCCCCGAACCGTAACCAAAATTTTCTCCATGGATGCGGTTATGGAGGAAGCAAGTCAATATCCAATCGGAAATGGTTTGGATACGGTTATTGTTAAATATCCGAAAATAACCGAATGGATATCCAAACCGAACCGAAACCGAACCAAACCGAACATTATATATATGTATATGTATATATATATATATGTATGTATGTATGTATATGTATAATATAATATAATATAAAAAACTAAAACTCTTAATATATAATATAATATATACATAATATAAAATCTTAACAAACCATTTTTTGTTAGCCCAGTAACATAAGGCATAAGCAGCTAAGCCCAGTAGCCCACTGGCCACTACCCGAGTACCATTTCCATTATTTTATGCCCTAAGTTTTTAACTCTTAAGCCTTAACAGGTAAGTGGTAACCCTTATTTTATGAGTTTTATTTGTTGGTAAAATATGAATAGGAATTTATTTATTTTTAAATCGCATTCGGATCGGGTTGGGGTCAAATCTGAGCGGATTCGAAAAAAATTACGGATATCCATTAGGTTCGGAGATTAACCGATATTCATTGGATATGGTTACGGTGCACCAATTTTAATCTCCAACGGATATTGGAGCGGATATGGTTATCGGCTAACGTTCGGATATCGGATACGGATATCTTAATATCCGCTCCGATCCGCTCCATTGCCACTCCTACTCTCCCTCCTAATAAAGAAGTTATTTTACGTTGATTCGTACACAATATATATCATAAAGACAATTCTCTTTCGCTCTCTCAACTTTTCTAACAGTCCTTGTCTAAAACCTTCGTTTGCGCTCTATAAATAAGGAGAAGGGAGCTCATTTTGTGTTCAAGAGAGTGAGCCACTCAAGTATTGTACACGCAGAGTGTGAGAATTCAAGTCATGTACAAGAGTAAGTCATAAACCCAAGCAAAAGTAAGGTGTCCAAAGCAAAGTTATCAATATGGTGAATATATCGATTTTGTTACTGGAATGGTACGTATCAGCACCGGTGTGTACCAACGTACCATTTAGGATTTATTGCAAAAATTGGTATACATATTTCAAATAATATTTTTTAACAAAAAATTATACTAAACCTATAAAATAAAGCACCACAATATATATTAAAATAAATCACCAAACATTAAAAAAAAAAAAGATATTTTTAATTATATCTAATTATTCAAAAAAATATTAATTTATTTTCTTATTTTTTTAAATACAGCCAGTACGATATGGTACCGGTCGTATAGGCCGCTATTGCCCAAAACGGTACTCGAGTGGTCCGGTATTGTTACAGGACCAGTACGAGATGAGATCGATAACTTTGGTCCAAAGTATTCAAGTGTTGAGTGATCAAAGGAAAGTGACGTACTGGCCGGTACGAGACAAGATTGATAACAGACCAAAGTATTCAAGTGTTGAGTGATCAAAAAGGAGAGTGATGTATTTGCCGGTACGAAACGAGATTGATAACGGACCAAAGTATTCAAGTGTTGAGCGATCAAAGGATAGCTCATAGAGTTAACTTATAAAAATTGAAATACTTTTTCATTAAACTTTTTAAAGAGGACAAAATTCGTGACATCTCAAAATAAAATAATCGACCAGCAATATTACTGTACATACAAAAAACCTAAATATAAACAGAAGTTGAGGTGGCACCTCAGACACCATTTGAATTGTGAACCCATGTTCTCCGCCAATTTATTACTTTAGATTCTTATAATGGATATTAGGAAATGGACATTAGGGCTTTGAACCAGCTAGATTAGTCCATACCTTTTTCTGGGTCGGGTCCAGCCAGTTCAAACTCCACCCGTTTATTTAGTATAAGAAATACAAGCCCAGTCTAAAATAAGCCCATTAGTATGACTTTATCCTCATACTCGTCTAGGAATTTAGATCCATACATCTGAACTCGGCCCGAACATACAAAACCCATTAGTCGACAAGATCCAACATAAGCATGGGCCACAAAAAAGGGTCATGGCAAATAACTCAAATTTCCATTTGGCCCAGTTCTTATGTCATTAATCCGGAAATAACCCCACCAACCCGAACCGGAGTCCAGTTTTGTTTATGTATGGGTGAATGAACTTTATTCACCCTCGATCATATGGGACCATTTTGAAAATTTCACGTCAGTAATTGAAATCGTTTATTTTGTTCAAATTCTAAAAAGTAATTAGTTTAATCGAATACTAGTAAGTACATGATCTGAAAATTTAGTTTTGCACTCAAAATTTTTTAATTTCAGGCTAAAAAATAAAATTTTAAGTCAAGCTAGCATTTAGCGATGTTCTGGTCCCGTTAAAATATGTGATCATTTTATTTAAACCCCTACAAAATTAAATCTTGTTTTGTCATAACCCCTGAATTCAAAATAATTTTACATTTTGCTTTCTACTCTGCTGTCTATTTTGTTGTGTGAAATTTGAATGACTATACATTTTGCTGTATGAGATATATATCACCCTCTTCACTTTGATTTTTTCAAACTGAGAATGACAATACATTCGAGTAGGCGTTTAAGACAAACCGAAAAAAACTGTAGTTCGGTCAGTCCAGAAAATGATTTGGTCGGTTTCGGTTTTCCCGAAAAAAAAAAAAAGAAACGGTTTGTTGGTTCGATTTCGGTTTGATGTATTTTTTAAGTAAATTGACGGAAGCAAACCGATTACACCCCTAGTTCATGACAGCTATGATGGAGACTCGACCACTACGGTCGATCTAGGTGCTCTATTCATAAAAGATGACCGCTGTGACTGGTCCAACTACGTGTCCTTCGATACTCTCAAATCCAATTTTGATAGCGTTACGTATTCTGGTACTGCATTTTAAAGCTTGGAAGGTACAAAAAGTAGTGGTCTTTGTGGGATCCCCATCAAGTGTAATTTTAGCTTGGATGGAAGGAACTCTTATAATTTGTGGAAAATGGCACCCTTTATTACAAATTATCAATCAAGTAGGCCGAACTTCTGTTCTAGCAACAGGCCTGATCGAGTAATTATTTAAGACTCTGCATTTTTTTACTTAGAACAGTTTTATCTACGTACACAAGTGTGTGTCAGATTAAAGGCTCAACAAGCTCATTCGGCGTGCCATAAATCGGTCTTTGGGTTCACGATTCGGTGCGTGTGACGAGCAAAACACATGACGATTGGCATATCTAGAGAATAGTGGTTCAAGAAGCCTTTTGTTAAAGACAGACACTCACGCGGCGTATCCATTGCGGCATAGTGCTCCATTTTCATTGAGCAAGACGTGATGCCAGACTTGGACGGTTATCTGTAGGATCGTAGGGGACAGACAGTTACAAGGTCATGGTGTCTGGACGTAATGCACGTGGCAGACGCACTGGATTGAGCATGTAGCAATTTGAAATTCCTTGGTGTTTTGGCTTTTGTTTGCCCTAACTTCTTTATTTGTAAGTTCTGTTTGCAATTTGAACAGTAGTTTAAGCTTTAAATTATATCTCTAGGGTTTGATATTACACTACTTGCCTCCTTGATTTGTTTATTGAAGGCCTGTTAGTATTCTCGAAGTATGATAATTAATGGGAGGGCCCATATGCTGGATTAAGCATGCCAGGAATATCCATGTTCCTTTCATGTTGGTGTTCCACAAAAGAAAGTAATGAGAAACAACTAGTTTGGGAATGACAAAAAGAGGAACAATTTTTAATCAAGAAAACAAAAGAGAAAAACAGAGAGAGAGAGAGAGAGGATAAGATGAAGATCATAAAGATGATGAAGAAGAAGAAAGCCATAGTTGGGCAGATTAGTTAACCCCGAGGGGTGCGTTTACTAATTCTTCTTAAAATTTTAAATTCAAAATTTCTCGGATGTTATTAGTTTTTATAGAGACTGTCGATACAGGTTTTTGCCTGATTTTAATTGAGGCTCCCTATAATGTACGGTTGAATTAATCCCCTGAAAATTAATCGAGATACACGTAAACTGACTTAGTATTTGGGCAGATTGGATACATATAAGGTACAGTTCATACCCACCATATATGTCTTGGTACTCTTAACCCATACCTAACATTAAATATAGAATATATGGTTCATTTAAGGGAAGGCTGTGGGGGCACACTCAAAGCTCTGCTGTTAGGTTGATCATCTACACAGATTCCTTTCATTACAAATAGGAGAAGGGGGGAGGCAAAAGGGTATTTTAGAAGCACACATGCAATTATGCAAACTCCTCTACATTCTTCTTCACAAGGGGGACAGGACACACCACCTCCCTTTTTTAGATGCATTTCTAGAAGGTACCAACATTTTCTAGTGACTAAATACTTTTTAAAGCCTGCGTTGAACGTCAACACGAGATGTTATTGGTTGATTAGGCGACTTGAGACCTTAGTATGAGGGAACTACACGAGAAATAACTTAGAGGTTGATTAGACGACTTGAGACCTTAATTAGTAAGAGGGAACTGATAGGCGAGAGTGCTAAAACTTGACCTGGTCCTGAACCCAACAGTAGGGTTAGTAATATTTATGAATCTAATTAATTAGATCGCACGTCATTTTATACTTCACGGGATGATGTTTTTTAATGTTTTGGCTTACATATGATTACCCATATATCTTTCAACACGACCTGATAAACACGCACGAAAGTCCACAGACAAGCCAATGTTTTTCCAATTCAACCATGGTCCACAATCCCTCAAGCAACTGTGTATAATGGAGAATATAGTAAACCTCATCCCAAGAACGTAGTTATTCAACCTATTACCCTATGTTTTACTTACTATTTTTTTCAATTTCTGCATGAATGTGTTCCCCACATTCCCTGGTCTCACGCCATCCCCCACCTGCACTTAAAAACTCTCATCTCTTTCTTTACACCACCATTGTTTGAAACAAAAAAAAAAAAACAAATGGAAAGTTACAAAGGAAGAACAAGTTATATCACATAGAAAAGAAAGCACAAATATATATGCCTCTCCTCCCTTCATTCATATTTCCATATGAAATGGGCTTCAATCATCTTCTCAAAAGAGATACTTTTTGAGTACTTTTGTGGACAAGAGGATGTTCGCTTGTTAAGGTCCCACAAGCAAACCTAAATGGGGACATGAAAAGATGGGCTAAAAGGTTTCAACCCCCCCATGAACCAATCACTTGGATTTGCCCTAACAACTCTATGAGTCTAAATCACTAGATTAGATTTGTGTTTGATTAGGGAACCAAGGACAACAATAATTCAAGGAATCTAAGCTTATGCTTAACAATGCACAACTTTTCCTTTGAATTCACACCAAGAAACCCAGGTTGTCTTCTATTTATTTTTCATTATTTTCTCCTACGAAAAAAAAAAGAGCAAATAGTCAATGCGTAACAATTTTCTCTGACCATGACAAAGGAGTCTTGACTTTTTTAAAAAATAGACAAGATGAATCTAGAAGACAGTCTAAGATTCGTAAGCTGAGCTCTCTTAAGATGGGTTTAAGCCATTATAACCTGACATTAGATATAGTGCAACTTTATATCATTATTATCTATCGTTATTTTCATTGGTGTTCCTTTTGATCCATCTTCTCATGCTTTGAAATTTTAATTAATTGACGACCGTTGTTTTGGAATCAAAACGTCCTTTAATCATCTTCTTTATTCCATCTTGAAATGATAAAGAAAAGATGATTAATAGGTATCAATTCTTTTTTTGACGTGATCAGAGACTCCTCTATCTATTGGGGAGCCACACAAGATGAGTCAAGGCAATGCAGATCCACATACGCAATCTCAACGTGGGCTTGACTCATACCCAGATAATTTTAGACCCGCAATCTGATTTCAGTCCCGTTAAAACTATAATATCGAGAAATCAACAACTTAGAATTATTTTTTATTATTATATCTTTATTGGCATTCCTTTTGATCCATCATGTCATCATGTTTTCAACTTCTAATCAATTTTTATCCTCTCTATTTGCTATGGGGCCATAATATTATCAACATATAGACTTCCAATCTACACCTTCAAAAGTGAGAGACAAACTCATTTTATTGTTGTACTAGCACGTGCTTTGTGGCCACATCACAAGTCACCCATTTTGGTTGGTCTCTCTTTTGTGATCCCAAATGCCTAAAAATAACACCACCTGTATTAATTTGGCAAACCACCAATCATGATTTTGTTAAGTGTTTTTTCATCCCAATTTGGGAAGTAATCACATTGCAAGGGGCTTCTGTACGTGTAGGACCAGTAGCCATTGATTAGTGCTGCCATTGTTGTCTAATGTTTGGTGTAATTAATCATGATTGTGTTAATTTAACTATCTAAACCTAGTTCTGATGAGTGTCGCAAGGGTAATTATGTTGTAAAAAGAGATGATCAAGATAGAGGGTAATTATGTTGTAAAAAGAGATGATCAAGATGTCTAAACATTGTTGTTAGTGATGTTGGAAAAGTAATTAACTTTACCAATGTTGTTAAAGTTGATGATGTTTAAATTTTACAGATGACATCTGCCAGGGGCTAAATTGTAGTTTCAGTTTCTTAGAGGACTTGCTCCCTTTTGTACAAATACTGTCTATTTTATGTCTTTATTTAGTTGAAGTTTGAAGATTTTTTTGTTTTTTGCAAATAAAAGTGTATCAAAAGCTAATAAATGGATGACTAATTTTATGAATCCACATAAAACAAGTTTATTGTTGGTGCTTGATTTGAAATAGCTTCTTCCATGCATCTCTTTAAAAGAAGAGGGTGTTTAGAAGTCAATTATTTTTCAAGCAATGAAGCTTTTTGACATGGAAAATGAA
Organism: Arctostaphylos glauca; assembly: GCA_019985065.2. Lineage (NCBI taxonomy): Eukaryota > Viridiplantae > Streptophyta > Magnoliopsida > Ericales > Ericaceae > Arctostaphylos > Arctostaphylos glauca. Next base: position 26,141,768 of record JAHSPW020000012.1, read on the forward strand.
ACTCATGATATATATTAATTAATCAAATGACTTAAAAGAAGAGAGGGTATTTTAGAAGTCAATTATTTTTTAGATTCTAGATTATATATTTTTTAATTATAACTTTGACATAAATAATTCTGCAAAAATATTAACTTTGAGACATTTATATAATTTGACAGCAGGAGCAAGAACAGTGTCTTTAACATTTGGGCACTTGACCGACAAGAGTGCAGAAACAGTAAGAGGATAATAGAAAAAAAAAACACACCAAGTTTTGTCAGTTAAGCTCCCATTCCACAAATCGGTAAAATCTCTGAAAGTGAAAGGAAGAAAGAAACAAAGAGAGGAAGAAAAAGTGAAAAGAAATAGTACATTTTTTTGTGAAAAGCCAAAGTCCACGGCGACATTTTTAACCATACACGGCCTAAAGTACCCAACAGATAAGGACTTGACCTTACCCACTTTAATATCTTTGCCTACAACACTCTGATTATGAGCTCTGTGGAAAGAAAAAACAGTAGTACTTCTGGTTTCTTCACCAGCCAGGGATGGAGTTTGTGAGTTTTGGATTATTTTGTCGTGGGTGGGAAAAGCAAAACTTTTGGAGTAATGGTTGTCCTGGTGGTGTATTATCTATTTGGTGGATCAACATTATTGATAACATCATATCATATATCAACTCAAGCATAAAGTATTTGGGAGCTTTTGTTTTAGGGCTTTGATGGTTCCTGTTCAAAGTATGGAGAGATAGAGATAGAGATAGAGAGGGGGGGATATCATGTCAAGGTACAAGCCAAGTACACCGACCCTATTGCTATATATATACTCTATTGATGTATCTCTTATGTATATACTCATATTCCCTCATCACATGTTCAAGCTAAAGGTATGGATCATAGTGGTGCGAGGTTAATTAGCACTATGGCAAAGTAAAAGGAAAGTGGTGTGGAGTACTACTATGTGTTGTGAGAATATTGGGCCGGTTCTGCCACAAAGGAATGTAGTGTTGCATATCAACGGTCATTTAACACAAATTTTGAGAGAAAGTTTTCACTCATAGTGATACATACATATAATTGGGAAGGATCCCTATTTGATTTTTACGGGCCTATCGAATCTTGAAAAAGAAGTTCTTGGGGAAGCGTGGTAGAGGAGGGTAGGGGTTGTCGTCCCCTGATAGAGGTATAAGCGGGGGCCACCAGAGTTATCTACGTCGACTGTGTCGATTGAAAGAGGAGAAGAGACAACTTAAATGTCAGCACAGAAAGAGTCATGCCCTTCAAAGTGGAATTCTTCTAAGATCCATTGCTCAATCTTGCTGTATGCTCTGCTCCCAAAATGCAGAGAGACTTGCAAGAGTAGATCCGGATCGGTTGGTCCTAAAAGTCATGGGAGAGGCAAGCTAACGGAAATAATATATTGGTGCCACTATAGAATCTTACGAATCACGCACGACACCTTCCCTCCCAATTTCAAGAGGTATAGAGTGAAGCCTCTTTGAAGCATTTCCCTTCCTAAGCACAAGGGCAAAGCGATAATAATATTCATTTCCCTATGGTCAAGCTGTCTCACTCCTTTAAAATTAGTACATTTAATCGTAGAGAACAAAGGCAAGTAGGGTGGACGATCAATCCCACTTCTAGTAATGGCATCCATCTTATTAGGTTGGAAATAATTCAACTAAAGCCATGTAGTTAACATAACTACTTTCCACTGTAATAGAATCCATCCGTATGAATTGTTTCATAATATATTCTTTTAATGACACTTGTTGGATTACTTTCGGAGCACTTTTGGTGGCGCCCCGAGGGTGGCCCTCAGTTCTGGAGCTTGAGGAGTAGGCTCCTGTGGAGGTACGCTGGGATTCTCACTTGGAGGACACTACGCGACCTCTGCCGAAAAAAGTGAATTCATTTCTTTCACCGATTCATTATTTTGAAATGACTCCAGCAACATCCGAAAATAAGAAGAAAATCGTTGCTAGCGAACAAATCAGACCGACGGGCCTCATCTCCAAGTCTCCCAAGTGGTCGGTTAAGAGTGAGCGAAGAAAAGAATAAAACAATAAGGAAAAGAAGAAGGTCGAAATATAAAACCTGCTCTAGCTATGTCGCTAAAGCCCTTCATTTTCTATATCCTTTTCCTGTTCTAGATGGGATGCATACAGCTACGCTCTTCTTCTTCTTTTGATTCTTTCTTCTTTCTGTTTACCTAAGCAAATTATTTTCTCTATTATAGCTGAATCTCCAACAACAAAAAAAGTCTACTTGCAACACACAGGCTATATAGAGCAGAGGTTGGTAAGAGCTTATTTCACAGCTTCACAAGATTGAATTGAATTAGCCTTCGAGAACTGCTAAAGCCCTTGATTTGAATCTCTGTAACTCACAGAAGACCAAGGTAGCTTGCTATCTCGATTTAGCATAAGCTTGGGATCTTTTTTTCCTAAAATAAAGTCATTAAAGCTCTTGAAGCTAGGTCCTCCTTCTTTAAAGCCTGGAGCTGGACTTCTTCTTCCTGACCCGATTCACAGTTTAATCACACTACGCCCAAGCCCAACCAGGGTGAGAGAGATAAGAGAGTTACTCTCGCAGGAGGAGGAACATGAAACCTCAACTCCACTTTTGCACTTACTGTTAAAAGTGCTTATTCTAAATAAGTCTTACTATTCATATTCGGAAAATTATCAAAAAAGAATGGAGTGGTCAAAATAGCCTCATTTATAATCCAATTTCCTTTGACGCATAGGGTTACTTTAATAGAATACTCAAACTATTTGCAAGAGTTACTTCACCGGAAACATAGTATACTTCTATATGCGTCCTGATTTGCCTTGAAACACCAAAAATAGCCTACCGGGCCAACAAATGTAACAACACCACAATATGGGAGTTCAATCTGTAAAAAAAAAAAAAAAAAGAGCACAGTGTTGGATTCAAAATGTCGAAATCAATTGAAAAACACTATGCTCTTGCTGAAATCGAAGTTAAAATGACTCCAAAGTTATTAAAAAAAAAATGCATATTGAAATATTTCTTAGCACTAGGGACTATTCTCGCAGATTGGACCTCCAAGTTAACGTGGTACCGCCACCTGCACACGACCTCACCACCTCGATTGACGTGACAATACGTGTCACTGCTAACTCAACATTTTTGCTAACGTGGTAGATAGCATGGCAACCCACGTGGCATCTACTCAGCATATGTGCTGACATGCCAGTCTACATGGCGTGTCAACTTTCACCCCATACCCACTTTAGTTGATGTGGCAATTTATGTGGCAATGTCCAATTGGGCGATGACTCAGCGAGTGACAACATGGTTCTAACGTGGTCATCCTTAGCCTTTGGTCATCGCATGAACATCATGTGCGCGAGTAGACCTCACTATCTTTCACACTTCGCCTTCAACTAGTGCGTGAGAGGGTTCCAGTGGTCAGAATCGAGATGAACGACCATTGTTGGATTTGTCTACTTCAAATAAACACTACCATATAGTCAAAGTCATTTTTTGACGAACTTCATTTGCTGACGTTTCAAATTAGAGACTTCAAATGTATTTTTCGATGACGAAAGTCAACCTGATATTTTGATACCTCTTGTGATGAATCAATGGTCTCTCAGCATATAAACAATGAGAGAAAAGTTCACTCATATTGATATACACAGTATAGTTACAAAAAACTCTCCGAAGAGGAAGAATATCACATCACAAAACATCAACTCCCTTATTTTTCTCCTTGCCTCTCTACACCACTATATAAGAGTATATTGACACACTTTGCACTCAGTACATGTGATATATATATCACTAGCAATTGAGGAAAAAGCCAATCTTAGCAAATGTTCAAGCACATGTGATATTCTAGAAATTTGGCCAAATCTCTTCAGGATCAACTAAGATTACCTGATTTATTCCTAGTAATATTCCAAAATCTTCTCATTTCACTAATGTGTAGATCTTCAACACTAATGTGTTATCCATTTGAAAGTGGTGAACATTATTCGCTACATCATATCATATATCACCTCAAACATAAAGCTATTTTGGGGCTTTTGTTTAGAGCTTTGGTGGTTCCCGTTCAGTATGGAGAGAGAGAGAGAGAGAGAGAGGACATGTCCGGATATAGGTACAAGCCAAGTACCACCGACCCTATTGCTATATATACTCATATTCCCCCATCACATGTTCAAGCAAAATGTATGGATCAAAGTGGTGCAAGTTTGATTAGCACTATGGTAAAGTAAAAGAAAAGTGGTGTGGATCGAGTACCACTACGTGTTGTGAGAATATTATGCCGGTTGTGCGACAAAGCAATCTCATCTTAATACCATTAAAACATAATACGGCATAATTTTGTGCATCAGAAAAAGTTATGTTGTCGCACAATATAATGTTGTTACAGTACATGTTAAAGTAATAAATCAATGGTGCTTTATTGAAAAAGAAGGAACAAGGCAAAAAACTTCTTGAAAAATAATCCAACGAGCGATGACCACGAAGGAGATCCGACGAGGAATAACCAAACATTCTCACAGATTTTGAGTTGCAAGGTATTTTACAACGAGGGATGGCCAACTAAACAAGAATAAAGTGAATTATAAGAAAATACCAATATTGTAGGCAAGTTTGTCCCAAAAAATCTCCGAATTCAATATGTTTAGCTCGGGAATGAATTCTCTTTATAGGAACCACAATATTGCTGCCACTACGTGTTAATAACACGATACATATTCGTTTGAGTTGCAAAAAGAAGAGAGAAAAGTTGTAGATTTAAGCACGCAAACTTTAGTGTAGCACAGACTCGCGATTCAAATCGCTTTCCAGACAAAATGGCTCCACATATATATATCATCAAATGATTCATAATAACAGAATGATCCTTAATTTGCTCCATTTGTACACTATCTCTCTCGCTCTCTTTTCTCCATATTTAATGAGATTGTCTCTCCCATTCCATCACTAATAAATGTAATGTCCCCATATACTATGTGCATTGGCCTAACGTATAAAAGCTGTGTTTTATTATTTCTACACGAAATGAGCAGCATTTGCCAGATTTTGAAACAACCCCCATTATAAAAGGCCAACAAGGAGTAGTCGTGTGGCCGCCTTCAAAAACACTGCAAAAGTTGGAGTATATTTTTCAGGCTGGAAATAAGGGACAAGAAATGGGACATAAACATTAATTGATGCCCATATGGGCTGAGAAAGCACCCCTTGCCCACTGTTTCCCGGAACAGGGGGCTTTGTTGTGTGCACAGCAGAGCATGCTACGCGCTAAAACGACACGTTATTTTGGCGCAGAAAATACTGACCGAAAACAACGTCGTTTTGGTCAACAAATGACTGTTCAAGCAGTGTTTTTGGGCTATTTTGACGCGCAACACATTCTGCTATGCATTGTGCATGGTCCCCAATTCCCCGTTTCCCAATGCAAATATGCCCACATTTTTTCCCTGGTTTCAACATGTTTCTCATAGCTGTCATTGGATATTACTTTTTCACCCGAGGAAGAGAGCAAAAGGTACCTTCAATAATTCATACTAGGAAAAGAAGGATGGGAGATGAAAAAGCATCGTCTATTATTATGTTCAAAAGCCAAAGCACCATGTGAAAACAATGAGGTATACATGCGTAGAAATGAAAAGATAAGCAAACCCACTAGAGCCTAGAGGTTTAAATTGTCGCCCTAACCAACCAAAAATCAGAAAATCGTAGTAACAACGCTCTGACTTACCTGATACATTTTTTTTTTTTTGATAATCCATAGTATTTGGGTTAGCTTATACATGTCTCATTTAATCTCTGAGGGATCAATTTTATTGTGCATTAGCAGAGTTTTTAATTAAAGTTAGAACAAAATCTTGTATAAACTGACCCCATAAAAATTTATAACACTCGAGAAATATGAGACATTAAGAAGAAGCAAACTCTTAAATCTCAAGTCTAGACCACCAACCTAACCCCACGGAATTGACTTGCCCGATACTTGTATGGAGGACAATAGAACTGTTGGAAATTTTAGAATGCGAATGGTTTGGACACCGGAGAGTCTAGTCCGTTACGCAATCCAAGAGATTCCTAAGCCTCATCATGGACTATATTCATTGAAACAATTCATGTCATTCATGATTGAAAGCTCAAAAGCTCTCAGAGGTTTTGCATTCAAAGAGTTACGTTGATTTATATATATATTTTGTAGGCAAAACAAGGAAATTAAATCCTCATATTTTCTATTGGATTGTCATGTTCTTTGAGCGAGAGAGGCACAGACCGAGTAAAATTCGACATGCAGTCGTAAGGTTGGTATTTCTTCAACTGAGGAGTCGTTTTACTATAGGAGATAGATGCCAAAGTAATCCTTTAACATCCATGGTGAAGTGGCAATTTTATTTTAGAGACTGTGCAAAACACAGGACTCGGGTCAATTGGTTTTTTATTTTTTACATTTTGTAATTATTCCATTTTTGTTCATTATGTTTATGCACTCTACTTTCGACTTTAATAATTAATAGAATAAATGCATATTTTATGAAATTTTCGAGTGTGTACGGATTTGTGGAAGAATTTTTCCCAAAAAGAACAGAGGATTCTAGGGCATTTTGAATTATCAAATAGACAAATAAAAAATAAAAAAAAATACCTTCACTTTGCCATGATAAGTTGAAAGGTGGCCAAGGGTTGCGTGTGATGAATATGTTTTATCCTATATTTTTTAATCCCTTTAATACCCAATTAAGCATCAAGATCGAGTAACGTACGTACTTTAATTAATCTTGCTCAATTTTGACCAGAATGTGACATTAGGGCAGGATCCTGCCTTTACGTTACGGCCTCTTTTTTTTTTTTCCATTTAGTTTTCAGATTAATGGATAGATCTCTCCATGTCAGTACAGTTAATCATGTGGGAACATAGGATTAGGGACCACATAATTGGTCTTCCAGTCAATTACCAGTTACTAAACAGTAGTTAGTTATTAACAGTAGTTATAAGTTGCACTCCCCCCCAAAATTCCATCAACTCACATAATTATAGATTCTTTAAATCTAGGTGGGTTAATTGTTAAACCCAAATTAATTGTAACCTTTCATAATTTTGTTGAATCCAGTCAGAACTAATTGTGCAAATAACACTTTTATCTCTCGAACCCAAAACTCAACAATGGCATACATAAATATTTTTGTAATTTCAACAGAAAATAGTACACGACCCAATAAATATGAGATTAGAAAGCAAAATCTGATACATTATTGGTTTGAAAAATTAATAAATAATTAGCCGCCGAATTAGGATAGAAAACTTGCATAGCCACTCCATAATCCTAGCTAATAGCTAACTGTGAAGCTCGTTGATTAAGAAATAATTTAAGCTATTTTTAGTCATGTTCCAGCTGTCACAATTTCAATACCCCATCAACTGAATAAAATAATCAGATAAAATCAAAAGTAAAATATTATTGGGGAAAACAGGTAAGCTAAGGACAGTAAAAAAGATGGGGTAATGGGAGACAGGGGAGAAAAGAACATATTTTTAATTTTATAGGTCCTCTTTCTTTTAATCCCAATAAAATATTAATTTTTCCCAAACATTTTTTATTTTTTAATTTCATCGAGATGTTAAATCTCAAAAAAGAATTAGTTGTAAAATTATAAACTACATATGAAAAATATCTTAAGATGAGAAGTCAACAGTCAAAGATCTGCATTAGTGTGTGTGTGTGTGTCTCCCACAAGCACACACATTCTCGCTCATATATGGTGCAATAATAAATTTAACATTCCCAGAAAACCCCTCACTCCACTGCACGAAGCACTAACATCTGAGCCTCAGCCCCACCTGCCTCGGTGCACCCGCATTTCCCCCCTTATTCCTCCCACCACTCTCTCTCTCTCTCTCTTGGCCGTCTGATCATTTTTCTAGTCGTTTGAGTATCATGTTGACCGTGAAGGACAGTGGGTGTGGGTATGCAACACGTGGCATGCGACCAGCGCGGCACTTGGTGGGGGTGGGCACGGGCCAATCTCACGTTCTTACCACCCTTGTGAGCCACGGACATTAGGTTCCAAATTAATTAAGCTGTTTGAGCCTTGACTTGATTTAAGTCTTGTTTGATTGATTCGTCTATGAAATAAATCGAATTTAACCCTCATTTTTAGACTCATTTAATGGTAAATTGTCGAAATTACTGCACATGTCTCATTCCCACACAAAGAATACAAAATTTGAAACAAATAGTAGACAAATTTTTCATTGTGTCAAAAACTAAAATCAGGATTGATATATATATATATATATATATATGGATAAAACAAAACAAATCATAGACAAACTAAGTTCTTTTTTAATTATAGACGTGTAAAGTATTATTGATTAGTTTTTTTTTTTTGCATGTCACATAATTTTTTGCATTATGTGCATAGTAAAAATAGATGTGTTTTATTTGGATAAAATATTTAGTATAGTTTTATACACTAGGTGAAATGTTTGGGACAATGTCATATATTTAGGGCATTTTTATTATTTTAATGGGGTCAAAATCACTAGCTAATTTCCAAAGCAATAATACAAATCTTGAAAACTTGAGGGGGTCAAGTACCCCACTTAACTCCAAGTAAATTAGCTCCTAATAATATGCATGTGTGAATAAAGAATCTTTCGATTCTAACGACCGTTCCATTATTTTAAGTTTCTTCACTTAAAAATTCAAAGAAAAAGTCTATATACATAGATATGTTCGAAATCGTTAGATGCGCATTGTGTTCGGATGGTCTGTATTCTTAGTATTACTCAAATCCAAAACTCTTTTGAAGTTTTCTACAAGACCTCTCCATAAGGAGATTTATCTTAGTTTCAACAGAAATACTTACTAATTATTTTTTTACAAATTTTAAAAAAAAAAAAAAAGAAGGAGCAGGAGGAGTGACGACAACGGCAGGGATGAGGCGAGGATGGTGCTTAGGGGTGACGTGGCGGTGACCAATGGGAGGCCTTTTGGCCAACAATTGAGGGGCAAGGCAACGGGTTGTAGCTTTCGGCGATGATATGACGTGCTAACGATCACTTGCTTGCTTCTTACCTAAAATCGCCGACTTATTGACTTATTGCTATTTTTTTATATAATTTTTGTTTGTCGAATTTTCTTTCTCTTAATTCTAACGCTACGTACTCCATTGGGCAACGAAGAATGCTAGGATTTCAAAAAAAAAAAAAAATTAAAAATATTATCGAATTCAAAATCAAAAGTTAAAAGTTATTTGGATTTAAAAATCTACACAACTAAATTTACTCCGTTCATTTTGAATTTTGAAAATTTTTCTTAAAATTTTTTCTGGAACTAAAGACTTTTCAAAATCAAATTGTTAAGTTGTCAAGAGAAATTTGAAAAAGTTTCTGCTCCCAGAAAGATTTTCCAAAAAAGTGTTTAGAATTCCAAATAAATAGAGTAGATTTAGTTTAGTTTGTAAACTTCCAAATCCAAATGAACCATAATCTTTGATTTTGAATTCGGAGAAACATTTTCAGACTCGAGCACTCCTCATTTGATTTAATTCACACTAAACTGATTAGACTGCTAAACTCATTTTTAATTACACAAAGAATATTGATTAATATTATTCAACTACCGAAGAAAGTCTCCAAACACGCAACTGCAAATATACAATAAATATACCCACCTAACCTACCCCCAAAAAATTAAGAAAAAATTGAAAGATGAGAAAAATTGAGTCAAATTATTTTACCTATTATGTGTGTGAAAAGAATATTTACTCTTAATTATACAATCTGAAGTCTTTAATGTTACTTCCTTTATCTCATATTATTGGTTTGGTATATAATTATTGATATTCAACTAAGTATTAATGCATGTTTGGTGAGCTAAACTTCTGGAGATTAGGTCTTCCGGGTTGACTCTAATGTTGCCTTCGGCTAAGCAAAAAAAAAAAATTGTTGCCTTCACGACGGATGGAGGTGCCAATGTTTCGGACTTAGATTTACGCTTGGCCTGCCTAGAGTAATTAACCCGTCGCAAATTTTTTGAGATGAATTTAACAACTCTCTTTTCACCATTTATGAAATTTCTTACATGGAACTCCAATCGAACATACAGAAAAAAATTGTAATTGGATTCTTATGTAAATTTTTTTTCTTTACTTTTAAATACTTTGGATTAATTGTTTTTAAACAGAATTGATATTTTCAGACATTTTAAAATAAAAAAGGCGGACCAAAATATGGGACAGAAAAAGTAATAATTAATATATGCGAAAATAATTGTGTTTCAAATCACTCAGCTTTTATCAAAAAATAGTATATTAATAGGGCTCCAATGATAATGGCCAATTAAACACTTGGCAGATATGAAAGCCATGAAAAGTCTTCTTCAAGACATTTACTTCTAATGGTTCAAGAATACCATTTTTGTTTATAAGTTAAAGTGTTCGGACCAATTTACGCGCATCTCAACTAATTTTTGAAGAATAATAATCCCCTCGTTTACTAACGGGGCCCCGATTAAAATCAATACAAAATTCTGTATGAACTGACTTCATAAAAATTGATAATACCTGCGAAGTTTCGAGTTATAGAGTCGTTAGAAATGAACAAACATTTGAATCTCGGGCCTTAACCACTTTTACAAGTTACATATGTACGTATATAATTCATTTCTTCGGTTAACACTCTAATTCTGTTTGTTTTTCTCCAACTTTTTCAAAGGTTAGGTTAACAATCCTCCATCCATTGGCTCATTAGGCGATCATTTTCCTTTTTGAGTTAACCTTCAATCCAATAAAAAAAGGTCTACTTTAATTTTTCTCATTTATTCTTCACATAAATCCGACAAAATTATTTGCGTCATTATCCACCAAAGTCAAACTAAGATTTATCATTGCTAGAAATCTTGTTCACATGTTCCACACGATGAATGTAAAATCCACACGCATCGGACAACTTCAACCACGTATGTATCTCAGTCTATATCTACACAGTTTTGTTTTAAGTATTTTTCGACCGTAAAAATCTCCATTTTGAGTAGTTAACATGCACTATATTAAATATCGAATTAATGGCTATGGCTAGTTCTTATCATGTTATCCTTAGCATAAAAGCAAACTCGGGAAGGCTGCAGTGTGAGCAAAACAATGTACGTAATTTTGGCCGTTTTGCCTTCAAAACTATATCGTTTTAACTTATCACGTGAACAATTATCAAAATTCATGGAATCAAAACGATATTATTTCGAGGACAAAGTTGCTCAAACTATATCATTTTGTCTGTACTATACACTCATTATCCCCCCGAATTTGGAGGAGCGGTAATGTAGTTTTCTGTAATGCGGGCAAAACAACATATATAGTTTTGCCTGATTTGCACTTGAAACTACATCGTTTTGATCCACATGCATTTTGATAACAATTCGCGTAATAAGGTACAACGATGTAGTTTCGAGTGCAAAGATGACAAAACTACGTCGTTTTGCCCGCACTACAGGAAACTATACTACGGCCTCTCTGAATCCCCTCCAAATCCGCATAAAAGCCCAAAATGAAATTCGTAAGAGCAAGATTACACTCGCAACTCTCGGACACAGATGTGTCCAAAATCATCTGATACATGTAGAGGGAATGGGGGGACCTGCTGTGCACAGCAGGCTGTGCCGTGAAATAAAATGGCGTAGTTTGGTGCTCCGACCAAACATTTTTTTTGTGTGTTTTGTACACGAAACTTATTAATAAATTTTTATTTTAAAATTTTGAGTTCATGGTTAATTTTAAAGTATTCGTTTAAGTCACCGGTGAACTTTTCAAACTTTTTTGAAAATAAAATTTAGAAAACACGAGCTAAAGGGATTCAAATGAGTGGTATCAGTCATTTTTTTTAATGCGGCGGTGGCAAAATCATCTAATACATGTAGAGTCTTCTATTATTTTGTGAAGTCCTCGTGCACCAAACGATTCTCAATACATCCTCGTCTAGATCTATGCACAGGAGTCTGCGTCCACAGATTTTTTCAACTAATAAAACAAGCACCTTGATTGCATGCGTGCAAATAAAACTTAGCGGGTCTGAGTAATTTTCTTATCTCTACCAAACTTATTCAAACCTGTGACCAATATGACATATACATTATCTCGTGTCCATTTGTGGGATTGAATATGAAAGAAACTAATAGATCACCCCGCAACCAAATGAGGAAATAAACCAAAACTGGTGAGACCAACTTAAAATTTGCGGTGATGTGTCGTGTCCATTTATTATGAATGGTCAATTTTTAATTCCGGTGATTTTGAAAACCCAAGCCTTTAAAATAGGTGTTTTTAATTCTCATCACCTTGGATTTTTTTTTTTTGTGACTTACTTAAAGTTCGGCCTCTCTTATCTTGTTCTCGACTACTTATTTTACCCTATCTCAACTATTTTAAGCGCGAAAATCTGTACTACTACTAAAAATCGTGTGATGCGAGATGAAATCGAGTTTCAAAGAAAAAAAAGAAATGAATAAAACATTAAAGCAATCAAATAAAGCTTCGCCAAACACCCAAATAAATGTGAAACATGAGTACTCTATTGCTCTTTCAAATGTGGGGTCACTAGGTCCATTAATTTGGTTTGATATTTTCTCTTTGATTCGTCTCGTTTCGTGTTAGCATGCAAGAGAAGTAATTCGTTAGTGCAACTTAATCAAACTTAGACAAAAAACACTCTAATACTTAAGTCAAATCTCAAATCGTAGATAAAAAAGTACCAAAAAATGAATATATATATTCGAACTTTTTAGTTAGAGCATTTATTTTTTAAGATTCTATGTCATCTATTTTATAGTTTCTTCTAACATAAGCACGTCATTAGACTTGCTTTTGCCAACGTCATCATCATTCATCACAATATACTGACCTCAGTCATAGATGTTCTCAAGATCTTCCAAAAGTCCCATCGGTTCGAATCTCCATCCGAGCTGAATTACCGACCCAATTCAGTATCAGATCTCAAATTAAGGTCTTCATATTTTGTTGGGCCTCCGACTCATCTCGCAATTCAGCTCACCATTTCGAACCACTAGGCAAAACAAAAAAATAAATTTAAAAAACCTTTTACTACCTTGTAAGCACATTATGGCAATTTAATTAAGTAGCAACTGAAGTGCGAAGAAAATTGCGCACCTCTCACCAAGGGGTCTTTGGGTAGGAATTATGTATAGCCATATTTGACTACGTAAAGGCACTTCACTTCCCACTCGTACACGCATGGATCAACCATGTCTCGTAGCCAGCTAGCAGGTTTTATGATAGAAAATGGTAAATTTGGGCTAGAATTTTTATTAAATTAGTGGATTATTAGATATTTAGTCCCATAGAACTTAATCTAGTCAAGTATGATTGAATTAAATTATTTTTGGTGTATTTTAACTATATTTATTGTAAAAATTTATTTGACTTAAGAAGTATAATGATAGAAATACCCTTGATTTAGTCGGCCATTTGCCAATAACACTCTTTATATTGTCAATTCATCAATCCAAAGCAGCGGGCCGCCTAACAAGAAATGTCAGACTTTACTTCCTTTCGGCTCAATAATTTAGCCCATATGGACCAGATAATTGACTGCTCAATAATAACTTAAGCTTATAATAACCATAGCCCAAATAAACTCAAAATAAACATTTTAAATTTGAAGTGAAATTTGAACTTCGATTATATATATAATTGAAGGAAAAAACATTTTAAGAAAAATTAGGGGGGTTAGGGATTGAATTGGAAATTTCTCGGAGCTCGTGTTAATAACAAGGTAGAGAGAAATCCCGGTAATGGGGATATACCGGGAAACGGAACCCTGTGGGGAAGCGAGCTGGGTGCTGGCAAGAAGAGGAACACCCGCGGTACATGTAACCGGTTTAAACTGAAAATTCAAATGCGGGTTTACCGGGACATTGCCGGTCTAACGCCTGGAGAAGACGGAATCCAGATGGTCTTGTTTTCCTTGTCCGACAAGCACGCCCCGGCGCACGGTAGCACCCGCCTCCCAAGGGACTGCTTCGGGAGAACTGGATTAAGATTATTGGATGACAAGTTTAATTAAACTGGGGGTTATTAGTTAGCGTGTGAAGGTCAAAGTTATTGGAATAGTATGATTATGATGTGGGGAAGTTTGGTGGTAAAGCGACCTGCCTCTTTTATTATAAAACTGAAGAACCCACTTTGGAGTCTAAACTTTAATTAATCTTTTTAACTCAAAAGCATTTAATAATTTCTGTTCTAATCTTGCATTAAACATTTTGAAAAATGTACGATAAGTTGTTGTCCAAAAATCGCATGCAACTCCAAAGTACAATTCAAAATGTTTGAAACTAAGTGATCTATAATTCACAGTTGTAACAATCGAATGCCAAATATATTTCGAATACCCCAAATATATAAAAATAATAATAAGTATTGATAATGTCTCTGATAGTCCCTCATCGGTTATTACTTTCAAAAAATACTAAGGACGCCAGTGTTGTGCCGACCAACACCCCTCCGATACTTAAGTCAATCCATTGGGCGACTTTGAAGAAATTGTCAAGTAGGAGAACTGTGTTAGTCAAACTTAAGTATGTACATGCCCTTTTGTTTCTAGCTTCCCTTAACCTTCGTGATCATTTTCCTTTTTTTTTTGAAATTTGTTGGCAAGAGGGACTTAGCTACTCCATCAATTTAGAGACCCTTATACACAACAACTCGGGTTTTACCTCCCCTTATACTCCAGCACGAGCCCACTTATACCTCCAGAAAAATCTCCACACAACCTTGGCTCTTTCCGAAAAAATGAGAAGTGTCCCCAAGCCAAGAAGGACCCCTACAAGGAATCAAAAAGAGAAGATGAGACAAGTCGGAAAAGGATACTCGTCGTCAATTTTCCACCTATGAGAGAGAGATAGATAGATGAACGTGTGGAAGAAATGAAGAGAAGAATAGGTTGTAATATTCTCAAGAGTTCTCTTTAATGCACCCTTTTTATTCGCGTGCAGTGCAATCAATTGTTATCAAAATGCATATAATCAAAAGGGCACAATATTAAGTACAAGACGAATCAAAATTATTATTTTTGCCTACATTATATGCACCCTATCGGTGTTACACTACACCCACAAATCCGATAAAAAGGAGTGGACATTGAAACTGTCGAGCCATGGGTATTGTCTGCTTCGACTTCTAGTGTTAGTGAAACAAAAGTTCAGTAAAAGGTAACAAGTAACAAAGTAAAAAGTTAAAAAGGGTATCGGGCATAAGTATGCGGATAACATTAACATATGTAAATAATTAAGAAGCACGGCAATTTCATGTCTTTACATGTCATAAAAGCATGTTGTGAAAATCGGAAACAAAAATGCCACAAAACGGCCAACTTATTTACGGCTCCAAGCCACTCTTTTTTTTTTCTTTTAATTTTTTTGATACTAAAAACGCTGCGGTGTGGACCACAAGCCACAACCCATCCGCCCTATATAAGTCCCCTACCCTCTCTTCCTCTCCCCCACACCCAAACCCCTTTCCATCTAACAACCAATTCTCATCACCTCATTCACGCCCCTTCTCTCTCTCCATTTCCTCTCTCTCTCTCTCTCTCTCTCTCCTTGATTACTCTTGTTTACTGCACTATCTATATTAACCATGCCTGAAGCTCCAAAACCCAAAACAAACGGCGCAGACTATAATCTGTGTGAGAAAAACAAGAAGGCACTACAATTCATTGAAGATGTCACTGACAACCCCGGAGAAGTCCAGAAGCGGGTTCTCGGTGAAATCCTCTCTCGTAGCGCCGGCGTCGAGTACTTGCAGCGTCACGGCCTTTCCGGTCACACTGATCAAGACTCCTTCAAAAAACACATCCCCGTCATCAAATACGAGGACATACAGTCTGATATCAACCGCATCGCCAATGGCGACAACTCCCCCATCCTTTGCTCCCAACCCATTTCAGAATTCCTAACAAGGTGTGTGTGGGTGTGTGTCTATATATATGTGTGTGTGTGTGCGTGTCTGTATATGTATAGTACAGATTGGTTGAAACAAATAAGTATACATTCAAACGTATAGATATATGATTTGACTTTTGAGTATTGGGTATGGGTTTGGAGAGATTTTCTGCTAAATGGGTTTGTGTTGATATGCAGTTCTGGGACTTCTGGTGGAGAGAGGAAATTGATGCCCACAATAGAGGAAGAATTGGAGAGGAGGTCACTGCTATATAGCCTTTTAATGCCTGTGATGAGCCAGTTTGTTCCTGGTTTAGAGAAAGGCAAAGGAATGTATTTCTTGTTCATAAAATCTGAGGCCAAGACCCCAGGGGGTCTAGTGGCTCGTCCTGTATTAACCAGCTACTACAAAAGTAGCCATTTCAAGGAAAGACCATATGACCCTTACACAAACTACACAAGCCCAAATGAGACCATTCTCTGCCCAGACTCTTACCAAAGCATGTACTCCCAAATGCTCTGTGGCCTATTCCAAAACAAGGAGGTCCTTCGGGTCGGGGCGGTTTTTGCTTCGGGGTTTATTCGGGCGATCCGGTTCCTCGAAAAGCACTGGCCCCTTTTATGTAACGATATCCGAACAGGAACCTTGAACCCACAAATTACTGACCCGTCGGTGAGGGAAGCAGTTATGAGGATCCTAAAACCCGACCCAAAGCTGGCGGATTTCGTGGAGGGTCAATGTAGGAAGCAGTTATGGCAGGGGATTATAACTAGGTTGTGGCCAAATACAAAGTATGTGGATGTTATTGTCACTGGGACCATGTCACAGTACATACCCACATTGGACTACTACAGCAATGGCCTTCCCCTTGTTTGTACTATGTATGCCTCTTCCGAGTGTTATTTTGGTGTCAATCTCAACCCTCTTTGCAAGCCTAGTGAGGTCTCCTATACCCTTATCCCCACCATGGCCTATTTTGAGTTCTTACCTGTGCACAGAAACAATGGTGTCACCAATTCTATTTCCATGCCCAAATCCCTTAACGAGAAAGAACAGCAAGAATTGGTTGATTTGGCAGATGTCAAGCTAGGCCAAGAGTATGAGCTTGTTGTCACCACTTATGCAGGTATATTCCGATTTCCATTCAATTTCATTTGAATTGATCACAATCAGTCCATTTTCAGTGCATAATCTGAAATGGGTATTCTGTTTTTCAGGACTTTATCGTTATAGAGTGGGTGATGTGCTCAGAGTGGCCGGGTTCAAGAACAGAGCGCCGCAATTCAACTTCATATGCAGAAAGAACGTGGTACTAAGCATCGATTCGGACAAGACCGACGAGGTTGAGCTCCAAAACGCACTGAAAAACGCCATGAACCATTTAATTCCGTTTGATGCAACTCTAACAGAGTACACAAGCTATGCTGACACAACATCAATACCAGGGCACTACGTCCTTTTCTGGGAACTAACTGTCAATGGGTCAACCCCAGTTCCCCCATCTGTTTATGAGGATTGCTGTTTAGCCATTGAAGAGTCGTTGAACAGTGTGTATCGACAAGGCCGAGTTTCCGACAAGTCAATTGGACCACTTGAGATTAAGATTGTGAAGATCGGGACTTTTGATAAGCTAATGGATTATGCTATTAGCTTAGGGGCTTCGATTAACCAGTACAAGACCCCTCGGTGTGTGAAATTTGCGCCTATTGTTGAGCTTCTGAATTCCAGGGTTGTGTCTAGCTATTTCAGTCCCAAGTGCCCCAAATGGGTTCCTGGTCATAAGCAATGGAGCAGTGGAAATTGATGAACTATAAGGAGGACTTTAAATTGTTCTTGGTAGTTTCATTTAAGTCCAAAAAAAAAAAAAAAACAAGAACTCTCTGTGTGATCATCTTAGGAGAAATTTACCCATTTTAGGTTGACCCATCTGTCTTTTTTTTTTTTCGGCTTCATTGTTGTTCTTTGTTTTCTCCAATTTTTGTAACTGTTATTTAGCATGAGTAGGACGTCAAATTAGGCATGTACAAAAAGTTGCTGTGTCAAAGGACTCTCTCTCTCTTAATTTATTTTATCGTGAGATGGTTCTCCCTAGATTAATTAATTTTTCTTCCACTGGTTTATTGTCTCTTATGCTTGAGAATTGTGTTGTTTAGTGTAGAGAAGGGACAATATTATTTTCAATCATTGAGTTCTGCTATTAATATATCGAATTGTACATTCTATCCATAACATATCACAAAACTCATGAGAATCTATTAATAGGACACGTCTACACATTATATTGAAGAATATAAGTTGGTTAGAATGTCACATATGTATAATATATAAATGGATATGCATTGTCATTTGTTATTAGATTTACCTTTAGATTATTGGGTCATTTTTCGAGCTCAGCTTAATGCTCAAAATATTAATTATGTCAAAAATCATATTCCTCTAATATTGAAATGTATGTTTTCATAGCACATTCATAGGGGAAGAAATAAAATTTTGATTCATTGTTTCATTATTATGTTCATATAGATCTATTCGAAAAATATATCAATTGATATCCGATTAGAATAATTTTTGTGTAGTTGATGATTGACATGCCCTTCAACTTGAATGATTTTGATCGTTAAAATATGCTAGCAAAAGGCTCATAAATGGCCCAAAGTCCAATCCCACTAACGAGGAGCTTGTCCCTTTTTAAAATGAAATTATTATTTACTGAAAAAGTGAGCGCTGCTACTTGAGAATAAGACGTTTCCCTGTTTTCGTTTCCAGTAGGACAAAACATGTGAAGAAATAATATTAATTCGAGGGTAAGCTTCACTAACCTCCCTTGAGGTTTCTGACTAATAAACTAACCTCCTCTCAAGTTTATGAAATTACAATGTCTTTTCTTGCTTTTACTGGCAATTTTATCTCAATTTTAGTTGTATGAGAAGTAGGTTGCCCATGGAGGGTTAGTAATCGGCCAATAAGTCAAACTCACTCAAGCCTCTAACAAAAAGAGTTTAAGAAATAGAATTAGAGTTGTGGAAACGTATATAAAATAAGCAAGAGCTATGTGTGCAAACAAATATCAAAGCATATCCCAAATAATATCTTACGCACAATATCAGAATCAGGCTTGTCTTGGTTTCCAATAAGCCCATCTTATTCTTTCTGTAACAGAAACACGTGCTACAATGACAACCCCATCATCTATTGATCCCTGAAATGTTGCATCACAACAATGTTAAGCATAAACCTATTCTGAAATCAAGTTATACTGATGCTACTAATTTGTCATGTTTTAACCATGTACATGAATAATAAAATCATTCACGTATAGACAAAAACTGCATTATGGTCCATGGGCTAATGCTGATGACAAACATCAGAGCATTTACATTTACATGTTATGTCGAACAGCAACCAATTATCGTAGGTGGGTGAGGCCCCCTTATGCATACATATCATCATATTGTATGACGTTATCCATCTAATCACATTGGTCATGGCCGCCTCCCTTATTTAATCACCTTTATGTTCTACTTCCCTAGCGATCGGGGCATAGTTGCATATTTCATTAACATGCTTATTGATCAATTCATATTTTGCAAGATAAACACATCATCGTGTATAAGCATGACTTTTCATAATTCCAAAGCAGACATCATTTGTTAAAACATATGCTTAACATATCCTTATGATTTTGCAAGTAAGAAAAACATAACAAGACTAACCTCGTGATTAAGTCATATAGCATGCTAGCTAATGCTTCACAGGTCTTCCCTTGAACCCTATGTACCCTCAAATAACCATATTCAATTATCGAAGCTTAAATGTCAAATCGTATTTCAAACTTTAGCTTAAATTTACCATAATTCTAATATTCGGTCTTCTCGATTTACAAGAGGCTTGGAACTGTATAACCTTTCTTGGAGTCCCATACTATGCCTCATAATCATGTCAACCTTGTACAAATAGACCTTATGTATGACCATTACAGAAAACCAACCTTAAAGCTTTTTTGCTCTATTGCCGGTCGCAAGATCGGTCGACTGACTGACTAAGCGACCGACTCAGCAATAGGTCTCAAACAGAGACTGAACAAAGACCAGAAAATCATCATTTTTTGAACTCCAAGACCTTAAATACATTTCCAAAAACTTGGTATCAAGCTAACAAACTATCCTAAAGAACTAATTGCAGGGTATTGAAGGCTATTACTCACATTTTAAGGTTTAAGATCAAGTTTCCCAAGCTTGAAGATGAAACTATTGCTGCCTCTTCCTTCTCTTCCTCTCTCTCTACCTCCAAAAGATGCAATGTGAAATAAAAAAATGAGGTGACGGTTTGGGTTTTATCAGATAAATGAAAAAGAGAGAAATTAGATGTTCCACGTAGAGTGACGCGTCAAGCTTATTCTCTTGCACTGTGATCTCACAACATGCATCAAAAACCCCTTAACTTAACTGACGATCCCCCCAAGGAAAAATTATACGTGAGGCTAACCAAGCCAAGCTTAAGTTACAACCTATAGCTAAAACTACACTACAGCACCATCAAATAATGTCTAATTTCGGAAATCAATTCACAATAATGAATTCTCAAAATTTTCGATCAATAACACAACTAAATTCCTAATCTTCATTCATAATTGTAGTTTTTCTCTTAAACATCTAAACTTTTGGTCGAGGTCTAACAAAAAACATGTCGTATCATATGGACTCTGAGAAAATATAGAAGGCATCTACAAATAATTATAGTGTAAAAATCATGACCATTAGGAGTAAAACTTCAGTTACAGTAATTTTGTTACATAAAAGGGGAACTATTCACATAATTCCAGCCATGAATTCAGCCAAGTAACCACTTGAACTCGAACTCTCATTGACTATGTACCAAAAAAGGAAAAGAGAGCTAATCCCCAGATGGGGATTCCTTTATTTTTCTATTATTTTCAGGGGAAAAAGCAAGCCAACTTTATGTAGCCCCTACAGTTTAGGACTAATGACTAATAATTAACTTTCCAATCTTGTTTAATTATGATTAAACCTGTTGTTTATTGGTCTTTCCCATGGGTACAACTCATCTTCTATCCTTTCCCTACCACTAATTAATTAATTAATCTTGCAAAGCTCTCCCAAGGACAATTAGGGACCCACTACTTGCAAAGTTTATATTATAAGTACTAATTAGTTAAAGCATAGGAATGAGTACTTGCTATATATTGAAAGAACAAGTAACCCAATAGTTAGTTCAATGTGAGAAATAAATTTTAAAAAAAAACAAAATAAATTTTAAATTGGCTGGGGAAAATTTATTAATAAGACTAAAATTAAATGGTTGGATAGTGGTCAAAATATTTTTTAAATGCGTTTAATTAGAGAACTCCAAAAAGGAAACATGTATAGACTAAATTTGGAAAAAAAAAATAAGAAAAGAGAAATATAAATTTAAGAATATTGTCTATTTTATCTTACTGAATTGTTTTAGTTTTTGGGCATTTTTTTTAAATTTTTTTAAACTTCTCTCATTAAGACTAGAAAAATGCCAATTTTGCTTAAATTAAGCTAAACTCTGCTAAGTAAATTGCTTCATTACTTCTGTTACGATCACTTCCAATGTCATCCCGATAGCATAGTGGTTTAAATTTTCTTAACTTCTATTTAACTGGCTTGCATTTTGGTTTCAAACAGCAAGTAGTGAAATTTCTCCTTGTTGTCACTCTTGTCTCTATTAATCAATCATTCTTGTTTGTTGGGATGTTTCCTTGTTGCTCCTATGTCTCTCTTGATCAACCATTCTTATTTGTTCTGCTTCTAGTTGTTGAGCCTTCATCTCGACTCTTCTTCTTTCTTTTGATTAAGAGACAATTCTGTTATATAAAATTCAACGAGAAAAATATTCAGTGACTCGTGTTATTTGAGTTACACACTATGATGTGACGATGGATCACAAACCATTACAAGAATTTAGAATTTTCAAGACAAAATGTTTTTGGATACCAAAAATATTAATCTAGGTAGTAAAATTGTGTGATTATTTTGCTGACCCGTGGCCATGCGCTGTTTGGTCCACGGGATAACACACAACTAGCATAATTTATAGTTGGGCGTCGTTTGGGCCAGGTCAAGTTGTACACTTCATAGGTTGACCCATGCCACGTGGCTCCGACCTGCGTTTGCCTGGTGCGCCAAAGTGTCTCGGCCACGTTACATATTATCTGAGCTGGAGCTCGTACATTATGGATGACGTCACAATAGAGAAGATTATTTTTTTATGTTATTGTGGAGCATGTTCCGCACATGGACTTAAGAAAGACTCAGGTACAAAGGATATGAAAAGTACGGGACACGATCTCTAACACTTCTACGGCACTTAATTTTGACTTTCTAGTCCACTTACTGACTTAAGCATCATATTCCGGGATGACACCGACCAATAAGCATCAACTGATTGTAACTCTTATGGTACCAGGGAGATGAATTTGCATTCACAATTGAAGTACTCCACATCTACCAAAATATTTTGTCCCCTAAAGCCTCTGTTGTAGTGGAGAGAATTTTCTGAGACATTTTTTATAGGTGGGGAAATTAATTTGGAATTAAGTTAGTGATAGTTGCAGTCATAAAAAGAGTCGACATTGACACTGACTTATGCTATGGTGATGGAAGTCAGGAAGTGGCCGGAAAAGTATATGAAAAAGCAGTAGATAAACGGATGATATTTTATCAGAAACTGTTCCCCCTATTTACAGAAACAAACAAAAAACAATTTATGTTAAGTCACCATACTCCAAGAAAATATAGGGGGACAAGTGCAGAAGCTGCCAGCTTCATCAAGGACGTCTTTGGAGAGAGAGAGAGAGAGAGAGAGATAGAGATAGAGATAGAGATAGAGAGTGATGAAAGGTACTATACTGTGTTTACTGTTTAGTGCGAGTGCCGGCAACTGTACCATAACATGTAGTCCATTGTCTTCATGATTTAAAGGGTGTTTTGTTTACGCACCTTCCAAATGATTTGAGTATGAGAGAGACTCATAAACTAACATTTTTTTAGATTAATATTAAATTAACATTTAAATTTTTTATTTTTAATTAAATTTTAATGATTCGAACCTTTATTTTTGGATCAAATTATTTCTGGTAATATTTTGAGCTGATTTTTTGCGGGTACCTTTAAAAATATGTTTTAAACACATTGAACTGTTCAGATCATTAAAATTGAATCAGGAATGAAAAGTTTAGATGTTAGTCTAATATTAATCTAAAAAAGTATTAGTCCATATAGCCGGCCCCTTTAAGTATTTTGATAAATTTATACTTTAATTTGGGATTCAATGCAATCTAACAAGTGAATTACCTTATGTTTTGAAGAATAGAGTGCACCGAGTAGTGAAAAATATTCTTACGCCTTATTTAGAAATTCTTTTTTGACAATAGCACCTCCACCTCTATTAGGGATAGCATTTTACTCCGATCCGATAGATATTCGAACCGTAACAAATTTTTTTCTCGAACCATAACCGAAATTTTTCATGTGGATATGGTTATGGAGGAGGCAAGTCAATATTCAATCAGATACGGTTCAGATACGATTATTGTTAAATATTCAAAAATAACTGAACGGATATTCGAACCGAATCGAACGATATATATATAATTAAAATTAAAACTAAAACTCCTAATATATAATATAATATATTAAAACCGTAAAATGCCAATTTTTGTTAAGCGACAGTAGTACCCAAATACTAGAGTAACCACTACCCATTATTATCTTATGCCTTAAAACTTTCCTTACATCTTTTTCTTATTTCTATAATTTCATTTTGGGGTTGTATTCTATTGTTCAATTGCTTTTTATTTCGTTGAATTGTTGATTTAGCTAGTAATGTTTTAATTGTTGTTAGTTTACTTACAATTTTTGAATTTCTTTTAATGGTTATGTAATATGTGATGTGTTATTTATGAGTTTAGTTTGTTGCCAAAATATGAATAGGAATTTATTTTTTTTTAAATCGCATTCGAGTCAGTTTAAGGCGGATTCGCAGAAAATTACGCATATCCATTCGGCTCGGAGATTAACCGACATCCATTGGGTACAGTTATGGTGCACCAATTTTAATCTCCGACGAATATCGAAGCGGATACAATTATCGGTTAGCGTTTGAATATCGGATATAGATATCTTGATATTTGTTCTGATCTGCTCTGTTGTCACTCCTAACCTCTACTACACGAGCACTTCAAGAGAACTTCAGCGTACAAAGAGAGAGTATAGTGAATGACTTTTTCACGATATCACGCACTGTTTCTCCCCATTAATTAGAATATCAAGAACCTAAATAAAAATGCAAAAGTGAGGGACCCGAAGGCTCTCCTCTCTTCTCCTTTTTTAGCTTACACCAGCAAAACGTTTTTTCTCTTCGAATTTGTCAATGCCAAAAATTTTATATGTAACGAGACAATATTTTCATTTCGTTGACCTCATCAATAACTCCCAAAAACAATACGAGAAACTATCCATCTGTTGTGACTGGACGGCTTTTTTCTTCCACAATAACTTGAAAATTTAACTGTAAAAATTAATATATTTCAAGCATCAGAAGTCGAATTCGAACTAGAATAATATATATATATTTTTTTAATTTGGAAGAAATATGAAAGTAGGGGCCCGTTTGGATGGGGTATTATTTTCAGGGGGATAATTTTTGGAGGGGGTATAAGATAAGAGGGGGTATTATTTTTGGAGGGATGGCCCACATTGATGTGATATTTATAGAGGGGTATAAAAAAGTAGATGGTTTGGATGAGGGATTAAACAAGGGGATAAAGGGGGATAAGAGTGGTGGATAAGGAAAAAAACTGTTGATTGTTTGGATGGGGGAAAAAAAGAAGGGGGATAATTTTTGGAGGGGGTAAAAAGATCGACGTGACATGTTTAGCATGGTTTGGGAGCAAAAAATGCAGGGGGATAATTTTTGGAAGGGGTATAAATAATCCCCCGAAGAGGGATAAAGGGGGATAATTTTTTGGGAGGGGGGGGGGGGGTGCCCAAAAATTATCCCCCGGAGAGGGATAAAGAGGGGAGGGGGTATTGATAATACCTCTTCTTCCTCATTACCTGATCTCCCTATTTTATCCTCCATCAAAATCAAGTACTATTTTATCCCCATTTTTTAATACTTCATCCAAACTATCTATTTTTTATTACCCTCTCTATAAATATCACATCAATGTGGGCCAACCCTTTAAAAATAATACCCTCTCTTATCTTATCCCCCCTCAATAACTTATCCCCCTAAAAATAGGGTACATTTGGACTGCGATATTTATTGTGGTATTTATTGAAATTTTTTTCGTCCTTATTTGAAATTTTTTTGTAATTTTTTATTTTCCATCAATTTTTTTTTGATTTATTGATTCATCTCGACAAGAGCTTTCAAAAAAGTTATCAATCATCGGCTAAATTTGAAAAATGTTCAGAAAAGACAAAAATAAATCCAAAAATAAAGTTTTTTGTACTTATTCGTCGTCTTTAGTGACTTTTTTTTAACTTTTGGACATAATTTTATATTCATTAGATTCCTTTCATCAAGACAGACTAATAAACTATAAAATATTGATATTTAAGCAATAAATGCAAAAAAAATGAATAAAGACAAAAATAACAAATAAATAAAAACTATAGCTCAAATGGGACCTATAATCTCTTATCCAATCAGCCCCTCAAATGACTATTTTTGAATAATTTAAGGATTTTTTAACTTTTTTTTACCAATTAACAAAAAAAAAGAAAAAAATAACAACAAAATATAAATCAACAATAAAAAATTTAGTTAAAAAGAAAAAATATATAATTTAGCTCGCGTAAATTTAGTTAATAATAAAAAAGAGAAAAAGAGAAAAATTTAGTTAACAATAAAAAAGAGAAAAATATAATTTTGGGAGGGAGTGAAAATTTAAGAGGGGGTAATAATTTTTGGAGGGGATAAGAGGGGGTAATAGGGGATAAGAGGGGGTAATAATTTTTGGAGGGGGACTTTTTTTCCATCCAAACGGAGGACTATTCTTTGCCAGGGGTCTTAATTTTTTAAGAGGGGATAAGCCCCCATCCAAACGGGCCCTAGGTGCAAGCGGCAAACTGTCTAAACTGGATCGGGGAGGAAGACTAGGCTAGGGACCGGGGACAAGTCCACGTAAGCATCATCTCCTTTGTCTGTGGGGTCCACAAAGTCCATGCAATTCCTTTTCCCGAGAAAGCGTAAAATCCGGGAAAATTATTCGGATGGGAGTGGAGTCTGTGTTGGTGTATTTGTGTACTCGTTGGGGGACCTGCTCCAGAATACCGCCACGTTTCTTGTTGACCTGACTTTTTATATTTACCCTCTCTCTCTCTCTCTCTCTCTCTCTCTCTCTCTCTCTCTCTCTCTCTATATATATATATATATATCTCCACAGATATGGTGAAACGCAGAGGATGAGGCCAGCATGGGGCCACATATGGCGGACCAATTATAGAACAGCAAACCACGTGGACGGTTGGATCTGTGCCGTTGATACGAAAATTTTTCAATGCTTGATGTTCTCGACGCACGCTATTAGATCATGTGGACTCCAGCATCGTTTAAATCGTTGCAAAAAACGGGTGGATTAAGAGTTTATTTAGCTTAAATTATTTATTTTATTTAAATATTTTATTTGCATTTTTTATGTTTTGAACTGAGGCCTAAATTACCTAATTATTGTTTTTGACATTTGTAAATTTAATAAAAATTCATAAGTATAGAATTAGCTTGAATTATATTTATCTTGATGAATGTCATTTTCAAAGTAAATGTAATTTTTTATTTAATAATTCATGATATTCGAATCAATTTATTTACATCTTGATTAATTTATTATTTTATATGAAAGATTTATACGAATTTCTAGAATAAGATCTTTGCAAACTCCCTTTTTTAGATTAGTTAAAAAATAAAAATTCTATACGAAAAAAAGAAGAATAAAGATATATCATAGTTTCATAGGTGCAGATATCATAGCCAACATCTCCAAAGGGAGGAGTCAAATCTCTCGGTGGCGGTTGTCCTCATCTTTAACTAAGATAAATAAGAGTCTCTTTCTTTAATTCAGTACGTTTTACTTTATAAATTCGTAAATTGAACTGAACTCTTTTTTATCTCCCCGTGCCTTTGAGTCTTGGAAGTTCTTTCAATCAGTCGAACAGAATTCTCATTCATTAGTAACGAATATAGTTAGTTAGACGAACTTTTTGTTAAGGCAAACTAAGAGATATTTCCTATTGTTTACTCTAATATTGACCAGCCACTCGCCCTCCAACCGTGATCTGCGGTCAGAATCTCAATAAACAAGGTCGATTGGGCTAAGGTCAACAACAAGCATCCTAGCTAAAAATCGAAGACATAATCCAAATAATCTGAGTAGTTTCAACAACACTAAAAAATAATATGAATTGTTAATCCAACCTTGTCCTTAAATAAACAATCAACTCTGACTTTAATTAAAAACCAACGTATTTTGCTTGAAATTTAGTTTCATATGCCAATTTTCATTTCGAGTGTTATTTGACACTATATATATATTTGGATGTAGAGAACTTTTTTATGTTAAATTTAAAAATATCAAATTATTATATAAAATTTTTGTTAAAAATATATTTGTATAGTACTGTTTATGAGAAGTGATGTCATTTCTTGAATTAAAAGAATTGTAAGATATTTTTATTTTCTGGAGACAAATATCCGATTATATATTCACCACGAGTGCATGATGATGATGTTTAAAAATTGCACCTAATATTTTGTACTTTACTTTAAGTCAATGTGTGTCCTTTTCGATGTTTCACGTCTGTCTCAATAGTGGACAAGCCAGTGTGTCACTTCAAATTAATTATGCGTACACCCGTGATTAGAAACGGAGATAGAAATTTCATCCTGCAGTGGCGAATATATATTCGAGACTAAAATATAACATATTCAAAATATTTAGCAAGGGAGAGATTATATAATTCATAGAAAAAATTTTCTATATCTAATAATAGAGATCTTTTTTTTTCTTGGAATGACGACTGCCTCTACTGGCCCCCGGCTCCATCCCAGCATGTCACAAACCAACACAACAAAATAAAAATAAAATCAAGGTCACTGCTGCAAGGCAGGGTTACTTTCGATCCATCCATGCAATGTAGTCCCTTTATAGGTAATCCATTTGTTGTGGAACCCTTTTTGTTTTAGGGATAATATTGATAGAAGATAAGATGATAAAACATAAGTTAAAGTGGTTTAGATAAATGAACACAGTAGTTAGAATGGTAAGACTACTATTGATGATTGTACTAAAGACTACTGTTGATGATTGTACTAAGGAGACAAAGATAAATCAAAATTAATTTTAAATGTGGTAGTTTGAATGAATCTACAGTTTTTACGTGTCAGGAAACACGATACTATCGACATAGCTCGGCGCAAAAAATCAACTCATATAACTGACTCCAATTTATTGAAACTAAAAAACTCGATTTTTTACCCTTTTGTGATTTTTGTTACGTGTTTTTTTTTTTTTTGCGTGTGTATAAAGTATTTTCCAGGCAAATGGGGGTACTATAAGCTTGGAAAATTTTTTTTATTCAACATTGCTCAATGACATTTTGGAATTGCTAGGTTAGATTCTTAAGTAAATTGAGGTTTCTATTGATTTACCAAAAGTTGCTAAAAAAAACTTTGGATGTTAACTTCTTTGGATCTTAGAATAGTGAAACCTCAACATATATACTCGATGAATTTCCTGCAGAACTTAGGCATAAGTTAGGGCATAATTAAGTTAGCGCCCCATGTTGAAAGTGGTTTGAGAAAAAGGAAAAAATTTATATTCATTCGATACGCGACTATGACTAAAGAATCAAAGTTACATAATTCGATGAAAGTGATCATCTGTCCAGATGTATACTCTGAGCAGTCAGTTTTCTTCTTGAAGACACCTGTGGAAAAGAGGACATGTGTAGAGATGGCAATTTGCATCAAACTGATGGTTATCCGAATCAAACTGTTTAATTTTTTCGAACCGTTACCATTTTTTCCACCGTAAATATGGATATGGTAGGAACAGATGTATGCCCGTTTGGGTTTGGTTAGGTTATGATTTAGATCATAATCGAACCAACCCCCGAACCCAACAGAAATTAAAACGACGCTGTTACACACACACACACACACACACATATTGTAATTATAACCCTTAGCCTAGACTTAAATATCAACAACGCAATGAGATTTGAGAAATTGGGACTTGGAAGTTAGAAGACCTGATTCTCTAATTTCTAGCTGCGATTAACAATCCTTCGTCTAATGGGATATTGTTTTGTGTACATATTTTATTGTTTATCATTTTTTTTCAATTTTGGTTACGGTTCAATTCAATTCGGATATTTTTCGAACCGAATGATTTGGTTATGGAATGTTTTCTCTCCCCATTTGGTTTTCGGGGTGGTTTTGGGGAGGATATAATATTCACGGATGGAGTACGGTTATCCTATTAATCGCATCGATCTACCCTGTTGCCATCCCTAGGCATGTGAAGAGTATAGGCTATGAACAAAAGATTTAAGCCCACGAAATTTGGGCCGCAAGGCCCACTAGCCGAGATAGGTCGAGGCAAGGCCGCAAAGGCCAACATGTTGCAGGAGCCGTGGGAACAATGGGAGCTACGAGCCGATCAAAGGAGTCTTTTCACGAAGGCCACAAGAACCTGCAAGCTAAAGTGGGTCCCACGAGACTAACAGGGCTGCAAGGTCGAGTGCATGATTCAAGCATTGCCAAAATTCGAGCACCACGTGTCCCACGACAACTTTGTCATCTACCCGAGCAAGGATCAAGAGGAGGTTGTAAGAGAAACACACTCACAATGGCCGTTTGTCCCTCCGTTTGGTCTTGAGAATAAGAGAAATGCGCAATTTAAGCGCCACCATAATGCAAGGTAATGCACTGAAAAGCTGGCAATAATCAGGTGCAATACACCTAGAGAATGAAGCAATGGAAGGTCAGAGACGAAACTTAGATGAAACCGCAGAGTCAAAGCTTTAAGAGGGGGGCGCGATCTAAGCGCTACTGGAATCCAACATGATGCACCAAAGGACTAGCATAGATTAAGTGCCACGCTGCCAAAGGATAAATATTAAAGGAGAAGTCAAAGACAAGATCGAGATGAAACCCCAAATTTAGAATTTCAATCCTAACGCATACCTATTTGAGCCGCGATGGTAGGGCTCTATTGAGGAGCCTGCGAAGGCTAGATGACAACTATCACAGAGATGTTGAGTACATAATTCCCAGATCCTATCCTCGGAAAAGAAAGGGGATATAGTGGATCGGTGGCTTTAAAGGAGAATGGGTCACCACTGGACCTACCGTGACTGCGAGGCATAGCAGGAGCGGGACCATCGCGGTCAGACATTTTGGAAAGGACACGTGGCGATAGGTTATTGAAACACTTGACATTGGAGTACAAGCTTGGTATGCCTATAAATACCAGACACTTATGTCAAGTCAAGATAAATTTTTAGAGAGGAATTTTCTCTCTAGAGATTTTTTACTTTTGGGGAGACAGATTTTTGACATCTAAAATTTTTAGTGGAAGTCAAGATACTGGCTCTAGAGAGAGATCCTCACGGCCCTTTGGTCCTCCACTCGAGTATGGTTCCTCCAAACTGATAAAGACATTTCACCTATCTTGGTCTCTTAAGGGTTCTAATGTTGAATTATGTAAAACAAATTGAGTTAGAAATTAGAAAAGAAAAAAAAAAGTGAAAGGGTGAAGAAAATTGAAATTGAAATGGTGATTTGGCTTTACATTCACTCCACAGCACTCTACTGCATAACTAGAATGTTATATCAAATTACCAATAAAGTAATGTCAAAAGCTGCTTTAATATCAATCTATATCGCACGTTATCTTCTATTTGTCCACGAGGAAGGATCTTAGTCTTTTTATTGGTTCATAGTTCACACGGGGTTTGATGGCTATCTTAGATCAGCGAATTTTCTTGTACTGACAAGCTAAACAAGCCACATAACAACAAATGAAACGATTAGCATGACTAATAACTTCACACATAAATGATAATTGTTTGCCCACGATAACAATAACAAATCGCGGTAATCGCGGCTATAACATCCTATTGGTGAAGAGAGTTTTTGTTGCTATTGTTATCACCAAAATGTTGAATAAATTTTTTGAAAGTGAGAGACCAATTGAGGTGATTGATGCATTTAAGCAAAGTTTAGAGATTGGAAACAACTTTAGGGACTGAAAGTGAAAGAAAGTTTTTTCTTTTCGAGACAGTACTTGGCCCAACAACGACTATGAGAGAGAGAGAGAGAGAGAGATGGTTGCTTGTAGAGTGTTATGGGTTGATAATGAACCAAAAGCAAGTTGATTGACAATGAAAGTAACAAAATATCAAAAGAGTTAATAGTGGATAATTATCCAATGACAATGCTGTCATCTCATAATAATAAAGCAGTGTTAGGGACACTGACCCAAGTATTATCACAAATAATGTGATTAGTTTGACGTATAATCCAAATACTATAAAGTTGTGACTCATTAAAGGTTTTCAAAATTTAATCCTAGGGCAATTAATTTGTTTACGCTTGACAAAAGCATTAAATAATTATTCAGTACATTTTATGAGATCATATATACGACAAATGTATGATCTGGCTATTAAAATTTTAATTCAAAAACTTGATACGTAACTTCCAAATATATAATTCAATTTCAATTCTCATATCCCATCAATCTAACAACCTAAAATTTAGAAATGGGTTTTTTCTAATATTACTTTAATCCCATTATATTATGGACAAAAGAAACCTAATAACTCCAAATTCAATGCTATCTTTAGAATTTTTCCTCCCAAAGCTATGCTTTCAAATATTTTGTTGGAAAGTGCCTTGAATTTGGAGAAGGAAAGTATTTGGGTAGTAGTTGGTATTACCGGTAGTGGTGTTGGAACTACCGGTATATAGGAAGTTCAGTTTTTCAACAGTGACCAGTACTACCGGTAGTAGTGTTGGTACTACCGGTAGTAAAAGTTACTGATTTTTGGACAGCTTGTTTTACTACCGGTTGTTAGCACAATCACTCAATCGCACACACAATGTCGAATACGAAACTGTAAAGAAATCAACACAAGATTTACGTAGTTCCCCAAAACCGGGTACATCCACGGGAGCGGAGCGAGATTTGTTATTTGAGCTCATATCTAGAATTTTACAATAGAGAGTATTTATAGACATACTCTATTACAATCCTAATCTGATTCTAATTAGGTAAACCAACTCTAATTAGAATCCAACTCTAATTAGATCATACAGTCCAACTCTAATTAGGTAATCCAACTCTAATTAGGTTGTACTGTACCGCGGGGCCTTTTCCTCCGCACCCCCCAATCCATTGGGCCAAAGGCCCAATTACACCAGTTGAACTCATTGGGCCAGAAGCCTCACTCCGCTCTGCTTGGTCGCTTCACTTCTCTCGCTCCGCTCCACTACGCTCAGTTTCTGACCCGCTCCATATGAGCCATAAGTTCCAACAATCTCCACCTTAGCGAATATCCTCGCCCTTTCAGAAGACAATTTATCTTGATCCAACTGGCTTGGGGGGATGCCTCATCTCTATCACCTAGAGACGTTTACCAAGTCCAAGCAATGCTCAAACTTGTTCGCAGTCACAATCTTTGTCGACATATACCTGCTCTCCAATTTTGTCCAAATTTCATCCAGCGAATCATTCCCGATTACTTGGTACACAACTTCATCTGCGAGACATAGAAGAATCGTACTCATGACCTTCGCTTGCAGATCTTCCCAAACATCGTTGGTCATCTGCTCTGGTTTCTTGGACCTCCCGCCCAGCGCCTTTGACAAATCTTGTTGCACCAGCGAATCCTTTACCCTCTGTTGCCACAGTCCGAAATTCCCAGTTCCATCAAACTTTATCACATCGAACTTCGACACAGATGTATTCTTCACCATTGTTCTTCGTGTGATTGAATTAACCTGAGCTCTGATACCACTTGTTAGCGCAATCACTCAATCACACACACAATGTCGAATACGAAACTGTAAATAAATCAACACAAGATTTACGTGGTTCCCCAAAATCGGGTACATCCACGGGAGCGGAGCGAGATTTATTATTTTGAGCTCATGTCTAGGATTTTACAATAGAGAGTATTTATAGACATACTCTATTACAATCCTAATCTGATTCTAATTAGGTAAACCAACTCTAATTAGATCATACAGTCCAACTCTAATTAGGTTGTACTGTACCGCGGGGCCTTTTCCTCCGCACCCCCCCAATCCATTGGGCCAAAGGCCCAATTACACCAGTTGAACTCATTGGGCCAGAAGCCTCACTCCGCTCTGCTTGGTCGCTTCACTTCTCTCGCTCCGCTCCACTACGCTCAATTTCTGACCCGCTCCATATGAGCCATAAGTTCCAACACCGGTAATAGGTGCTGTATTACCGGTAGTGAGGTGTACCCGCGAGAATCCTAGAAAAGTTTAGAAAATTTATTTTCCTAGTCATTTAGGATATTTTCTTACTATTTAGGGATTTATATTCCTATTCTTTAGGGATTGATATTCTTCCATATTTTTTGGGATTTTATATAAATATGATACATATGGTTCCCTAAAAGATATCCCTAGAAAGCAAGTTGAGATCTAAATTGATTGGGCACCTCACATTAGGGTTTCGGAAGATAGTCGGCCCTTGTAATCTCTCTTGATCATAGTGAAAGAAAACTCTCTCCTCCCGTGGACGTACGTTTAAGCTATTGCTTATTCGGAACCACGTAAATCTCTGTATCTTTCCGTTTTCTTGTTGATTATTTCTTCTTGTTTATCGTATTTGTCGTAACATATTTCTACGTTCAGACTTAATTATTTGTGTTAAAAACAGTCTATATTATTTATATTTTGTAATTTTTTATTATTAGAATGTGTATTCTCATCTGTTTTGACAAAAAGAATAAAAAATATCTGAATCAAAATTTAAAAAGGTTTCGATAGGACAATGCCAAAAACACCAAAAATATCGAAAAATAGCATTTTTAATTTTTATTGTCTTTAGCGAATTCTTTGAAGTTTCTGCTCATATTTTTTTATTTTCTAGATTCTTTTCGTAAAGATAAATAATTAATCCAAAAACTTAAACACAAACTTGATAAAAATTTAAAAAATAAAAAATGGAGTAACAAACATTAATTCCGAGTAACTTTGGTCAAATGAAACCGGGGTAGGAACCATTAAGACACTGAGTCAAAATGGACCCCAAAGGACCCCTCAAAGTGGGCAATAAACTGAAATAAATAACACTTAACTATTAAAATATGACAAATTAGGTAAGACCAGACTATTAAGAGCCACCCATCCGAAAACCCGGGCTTTGTGTCCAAATCTTCACGTGTAATGTCACATACACATCGGAGGAGAGAGAGAGGGAGAGAGAGAGATGACGCACGACGGCCACCACCACAGCTCCACCACCAAATTGGGTGGTTGTGGAAGTATGCACAAATCTATATCTAATACCATACATCACACGTGTATACCCTGTACAATAGAAGACACTAACACGTGTGGACCCGTCGTAGATAGAATTTTTTACTTTGACTGGCACTGGATCCAACCCCATCCGCACGTGAGGCATATCCGATGTGTTTTCTTGCCGGGCCTTGGTTTTAAGCCTCATCCGGCCCAGTTCTTGGGCCCAAAACCCTGTCATCAACAGTGGCTAATTGTATATTAGTATTGATTTTAACCCCAACCACAGATGATCTTAAAATAATTAACTATCAACTTGGCGTTGAATCTAAGCCGTTGATTAAGGTCAACGATAGGAATGGCTTTGATTTGACTAGCACTTAATGCAAGCAAGCTCTAGAAACTGAAGCCTAACAATAATTCTTTTCTTTTTTTAATTTATTAAAATGGGGTCAATAATTCCTTTGTTTGTAGGTTAAACAACAATGCTTAATAAATAATATGCATGCATGTTTCTCAAGTTATATATATATATATATATATATATATATATATATATATATATATAGGGAGTTGTTAATTAGAAAGATTAGTTGAGATTAGGACTGATCACTGCTGGGTGAAATATATATTTAAAATTATCACCAAGTTCTATTGTGCATGATAATGCCACATTATATTTTCTAATTAAACTAGTGGATTTATTTTTTAATTATTTTTCAGGAGTATAACCAATTAGATTCAATTCTATGCCGTAAAGATTCCTCACTGTTATAAATAATAGCTAGTGGGAGTTTCTTTTGATAACTTAGTATATATTCAGATCGATTAATTAAAAAGATCAATCATAGCATTCACTAATAGAAAGAATAAAAATCAGAGTAATGTCTTTTTCAGGAGTATATTTCTGCGTGTTTTAAAATCCTGGGAATAATTCAAGGGAAACCCAAAACTTAGACAAACCCTAAAAGTCTCCGTTTAAAACTAGAGTGTTTCTCTGTTCAAAATCTTCTTGAGACCGCTGATTATCAGGTGATACTATCATCGCTGAGGTTAAGGACTTATTTTTAGTACAGTCCAAGTACATATTATTGCTTATGTGGTAATCCAACCATTGAATTATTGCCATATATGGTGGAAATTCCAAAAGGTGGTAAAAGAATTTGAGACTCCAGGAGTCTCACGAGATAACTGAAAGATTTCTCATTCATAAAAGTTGTTCATGGTTTGTCGATCAAAGGTCTCGCCGGTTTAGAATGTGAAAAGTCCCTTTGTTTGTACAAATACTCAATCCATTCCATGTTTTTCAAATACCAGAATTTTGTAGTCCACAATATATCTCTATATTCGTGTTCTTGAGTGAAAGAGAGACAGGCACTGCTCAGTTCGATAGGAGGTCGTTGGTTGATGTTAATTCCATCGAATAAGTTAGCTATTTTTATTATGAAAAACAGACATTGGTGCAACCTCTAATACCCACAGTGAGACGACAAATCTATTTTAAGGGGAATGTGATATCACATGACTCGGTTTGTAATATATACATTTTCAATTTTTAGAGATTTGTATAGGTTTTGTTCTACTCGTTTCCTATTTCTGTTCCATAATTTTTATTTTGATATTTAATGAAGTTATTTTCTAAAATTCGAGTATCAATAATCATTAAGATTTTTCCTACAACGCACTCAATTATGTGTGTGTGTGGGTGTTGATGTCTTGTATATAAAATTCATCGGTTGTGTGATTGGTTCCTCATACCGGTCAAGTGAAATGACACATGATGTTTTGGGCGCATTAAATAATTACTTGAGGTTAAGTAGTAGTGACAAATTAATAAATTCTTAAGAAACTGTTGAGAAGTTTCTGCCTCTCTCTCTCTCTCTCTCTCTCTCTCTGTATATATATATATGTATAGACACACACACACGTCTTTGAATTTATTTTTCCGTAAGGCTACAAAGGAACAGGAAAATGCTGTGGATAGGTTAGAGGATGGAAATTAAATAAGGGGACGAAAATGGCAAAAAGGAGACACTACTGTACTTCTAAAGCCTTATATTATTAGACTTTTGTCTCTCCATTCTCTGAGGAACACTTGGCTGCTAATTAAAACAAGAGTTCGTAGCATTTCCTCCAATAATTGTAATCTATAAGTATATTATCAATATCATTTAGCATAAATTACATTGACCTTCCCTAAGGTTTTTACCAAATACAATAACCCTCTTGAGATTTTTAATATTATTTTGACCTCCATTTTTTCAAAGCATTTTACAGTTACCACTCTTATTGTTGGTCAAACGTTATTAGTTAAGTTATTGAAATTTCAAGTTTCGAATTTTTTTGACAAAATAAACTACAATATCGTTCATATCATGTCTGAAGGTGTGTTCGTTTTAGGGTGTTTCTGAAGTAGTTTTAGAAATATGTCTCTGAGACGTTGTTTGGTTATAAGTGTCTCAGAAACTGTTTCAGAAACTGTTTCTGAAACTTTTTCTTTTATAGAGAGAAAAAATTGTCTGGGAGAATGTTTCAGAAACTGTTTCTGAAACTGTTTCAGAAATTGTTTGAGAGAAAATCTCTCAAACAGTGAAACCGAACACAGCCCAAAACTCAGACAAATCTCAAAAACTCTATTTGAATTTCTCTTTCAGAAAAATCTCAAAAATTCAACATAGTCTATTTTGGATGTGATGAAAATTATGCTGTAGTTCCAATTTTGTCAAAAAAGTTCCAAACTTGAAATTTCAATAGCTTAATTAACTAATAATGTTTAACCAATTTTAATATGGATTTGATTTTCACACCCCATTTTTGTCCATTTGCACTCCTTTTTTGTCCTTATTATTCAAAGTTACTGAAATGCCCTTATATTAAATAATTTTTATTCTTCTCATGTGTTTGAATAGAAGGGTAAATATTTCAATAATTTTGTATAATAGGAATAAAAAAAGAAGTGCAAATGGACAAAATGAGTGTACAAAAATCATTTCCCTTTTAATAATAGGAGCATATGTAATAGTTTGAAAAGCAAAACAGATCAGATCAAAATAATTTTGAAAACTTCACGAGGATCAATGTATTTATTAAAAACCTCGGGAGAGGTTAGTGTAATTCGCCCTATACTTTATATGACTTTAACAAAAGTGTTTAATATATATAAGGTGTTTCGTGTTTGGCATGCAACTAGTCTTATTGATGATGTGAGCATCAGGTTTAGATAAAAAGACAGGAAAAACTATTATTTTTAAAAATTGAGATTTTGTTTTTTGTTTTTTTTTTAAAAAAATATGTTGTGTTGCTTTGCAGGTGTTATGTCACTGATGTTTCCAAAGAGTTCGTGGGATATTATAAATAATGAAGCATGTAAAATTATTGAGATGGGAATCTTCTGGATACTTTATTCTTTCTTACCTGGATTTTGGACATATAAAATTATAAGTAGAAAATGCAGAAAAAATATGTCATGTAGTTTAACAACTTAACAACTACACTTAGCATGTACTAGTTTTGTTTTTTGTTTTTTTTGTTTTTTTATTCAAATCAGCTTTATAACGTGCACTCGTTTTTTGTTAAATAGATTAATTTCACCGTTAAATACAAGACTTCATGATTAAAGATATAGACTGATTTCATAAAAGTTGATAACACTTTAGAAATTTTCGTCATTCGCCACTAAAGAAACGCTATTTATCATTCAGTTAAGGTTCAATTTGTTCGTATATAGCTTTAATTTTCCAAATTTATTACTTCTTGTTCTTTGACATTCTCTTTTATTTTGATAAGAATGGTGGTTGTTAATTTGTCAACATCACTATTTTTTTGGGGGTATATTTTACTTTAACAGTTCGTTTGTTAGCAGTGAAAATTATAGAAGAAATTTGATGGATATAGTAAAAGGGAAGATTTGTTATACAGGGTGAATATTTATAAAGAATTTGTTTGAGTATTTTTTTGAGAAAACAGAATATAATATATATGTGTATATGAATGATATTTTTGTAATTAATTATGATATTATTGTAATTAATAATGACATTTGCATAAATAGAATGGGGATATGGAAGAAGAATAAGATATGAATATGGGGAGGAGTGTCCATATTTTATCCCACTCTAAGCAGATAAAATTTGGATCTCGAATATCATATTTGAGGTCTAAAACCGTTAACAAATTCCGAATATGACAATCCGGATTATCATATTCGGGGTCTAAATTTTATATCCCTTGTTTCACCTCTAACAAACAAGGACCACTCAATGACATGCAGTTTTCCTAAATTATGCTAGTTCTTACATACATCTTTAATATAACATTCTAGATAGAATTGATAAATAAAAATGAGTCGACTTTTTCAAACAAAATTATATGTCTAAACTTAACTTATTCAATTCACTATCTTCATTCGTGATCACCTTGGACGAAAAGTCGTAGTACAAGAGCGGTTGTGAAACAACGATTCCCTGTTCTATTGACTTAGGGAGGGCTTCCTTTCCACCATTCCGGCCTATTATTGATAGGAATTTGATCCATATTAAAGGTAGCTTGCTTACCTAAACACCCACTTGGGAAGTTAGTTGCCAGAAAGAAGCGACGAGGAAGCGAAGCTATCTAGCTATGAAGCTTCGCCTTCTACTTATGCAACCAATTATCCTCTATTGCTTTCCTTCATTGAAACAAAAAGTAGAATAATTTTCATTTTCATTTTTCTCACCAATATTCACTCAATTTTGATAATCTTTCTGGCGCACAGAGATTCGAAAGAATTCAGTCTACTCATGCTCTCCAAAAGATCTAATAACGCTTCCTAGCCATTAGAAAATCATCAAAATATATAGTTATCTAATACTGGACCGTCAAAACCTAATTCCATTTCTTAATATCATTTGTCTCTCTCTTAAAGAGATCCCATCCAAACTCTTTCCCTGACTTGATTCATGATAGTCAATCACCACCATTCCCGTTTTATAGTGGAGTTCCGCCCATGAGTCAATTCGAAACGAACTTTTAACAAACTAAATACAAAATACAATCTCGACCTATGGTAGTTTGATTCGTGTATCAATATTAATCTCAATAAATCATTTTCGGATATGGATCCAGTAATGGAAGAATATACTGTTGAGGCAAGATATCTTGATCATGATTAACCAAAAAGCGATGATGATTCAGCCCGATTTGCAGATTATGCAAATGGGTGTATGGATTATTTGCAGATTCTGAAAACGAAAGTTGTTGAGATGATGAGCAGCTTATCTGACTAGTTTCAGGATCATTTGGAAGCCCCATGGCAGACACCTATGGAAGTGCCAGAACAACCCCCCTCTGTCTCCCTCTGTCTCTCTGTCTCTCTCTCTCTCTCTCTCTCTCTCTCTCTCAATCAATAGTTGAAAATGAAACTGGTGGATGGAATTGGCCCAACCCAATTTCTCTGGTAAATTTCATACATTGTTACATGTCGGGATAACTTCCTCTGCTACTTCAATACATTATTCGCGATCTTCATAGATTCACTTCTTATGATCAATAACGGCTGATAAAACAAATTTTACATTGCATTACTGTGATTCTACAAAATTGAACAGCTGTTTCAACTCGAAACCAACGTCGGATTGCAGTACTGCAAGAGTACAACATTAAACAGCATGTCAAATCTATAACGAAATCCCTGAAGAAATGCATCTGACACCATTATCTTCGGCCCAGGTATTCTAATGCCCTTCATCAAATTTCAGTTCCAACAAATGTAATGTCTTCTTTCGATACGTGCATCTTGCCTTTATCTCGTCTACCATTTATACGTTTCTGCTCTGGTTGGCCTCGCTGTAACAAACAGAAAGTCTCATCCCTAAGTAACAGAAACTAACCCTCTTTTGTGTCACAATCATAAACATTGTTTTCAATACATGATCGATATATAAAGGGACATCGCCGCGCTTACCTTCCTCAATACAAATGACAAGTATAAATAAGCAACTTCCCACTCATCTTGTGATAATGTACCTGGATTTTGCAAGGCAAAACTAATCAATTTGTGTCTCAAGCACCAGATGGTTAAACTGAAGTACAGAATTTCACATATCAAGGAACAGTCTGGATATTAAAGTTTCATAATACCAGTATAATACCAAAGGTGGTCCACTAAAATCAGTATTATCAAGTAAAGTTCACATGAATCATGATTCCAGGCAATATTAATGTTCATGAGAACCAATACCAAGACTGAGGAATAAAAAAAAGGAAGAGCATGAAAAATTACTCTGGTCTTGGTTTCCATCACCCAAAGCACCAAGCCTCCGCATGAGCTCTACGAAATCTGGTTTCTTCAAGTATTCATCCACAAATAGGTGCGAGTTTTTCACAAAAACTAGCTCCAAATCATACTACACAACTCAGACAAGCAAAGATGTATAGATGAGACTTGTGCATCAGAATGCTAACCTACATTCTCATCTACAATGGAACTGTCAAAGTAGCAGCACATTTCAATAGGTTCTCAGCACATGAAGGATAGACGGCAAGAGTACATTTGATTAAACAACTATTTTCACACGTTTTCATTGTTCCTTTTCCAGTATCATTTGAAGATTAACCATCCATACATGACAAAACTACCTTCTGTCTTTGTAAAAGCAGCTTAAACAGTGTCCAAGGGGAACCAACGAAAAATAGTATGTTCGCGGGGAAGTCTAGCTCCAATGATTAGTGATGTTCAGCAGCTTATCACGAGAAAAAAACTATAGAAAACACATATATACCTCTTCTGCTAATGATTTGAAGATGTGAAAGGGAACAATCCACTCCGGACAATCAACAGCATCCTGCAACAAGAGGTTCAGTGTATCAACATGTTTGTGGTAGACCATAACCTAAACCCAAACTCTATACCCCAAAGAGAGTACGAGCTAGAATGTCAATGAAGAGATCCTAGAATTATTGTGATGAAGAGTTACACAATGAAAACTCATTTTTCCCCCTTCTGGGACTTGAAAAAGCCGCAAACTTCTTTGACGAGAGGACAGAGAAAAAGAAAAAAAGAGAGGGGGAAGGGCTGGCGGGTGTGGTTTTTTTTTTTTTTTTTTTTTGGGGGGGGGGGGGGGGGGGGGGGGGGTTTGTTGGTGGAGTTGTTCGTGTGGTAGAGACTGAACTGGTGTTATAAGGTCATAGCATGGTTGACTATAAAACCAGCTTCCAAACATCGTAGTGTAAAGCCACACTCTATTCTTCATTGAATCTAGACCAGAGCCAATAGACCAGAAAAATGCATATATTAATAGATAGATACTGTACTTAAGCAAACACCTTCTTCTTTTATTCATAGCCCCTATTTTCTGTATCTTCAATTTTTTGCCTTAACTTTGCAAGAGTCCCCAGAGATGATAAATTAAGTATTGACATAAAATAAAACTAGCTCAGAAGGCATAAATCAAAGGAATGTTACCTCAAGGTGGAACTTGTACTGAATGCCAAAGGGGCTTGAAGATTTAAATTTCTGAATCAGAACAGAAATGAGTTCTTATCATCAGATATTGTCTCCGTTGGTAATGATAAAAAAATAATTTGTCATACACGTATCAGAAAGTACCTTTTCAGAAAATTCTTCATCAAAGCGTATCCAGTAAACGCTATTACCAAAAATAAGTCCTTCAGCTGCATATCCAGTGTGAAAATAACATCATCCATCACAAATGTCAAGAAACAGAAAACGACAAAAACTGGTTTACCACGTCCATCAGTTTCTGTCCTTATAATCTATAAACTAATAAAGGTCTTTTGGCTCTGCATATCATTATGAATCACAGGCCACCTCATTTTTTCTTCCCACTGTCATAGTATATTAGAAAAGTTGGTAATTTGGAAACAACAATTCTCCAATCTAGTTGTCAACTTCCCCAAGTTTTATCCCACTCTACTCACCACCACCAATATGAATTCTCCTCCCCCCCCCCACCCACACACACAAAAACCACATGTAAAACCTTAAAGATTATTCAATTTTCTTCGGGGTAGGGTAAAGATAAAAGGGAAAAGGTTATTTGCATTGTACAAGTCAAAGAAACCAAAGACCATATACGTTAAGCATAATTGCTTGAGAAGAAACTGCCAGCCAATCCCTACCTACGCATTAAAACTCCTAACTTAAAATAGCTAGATATCAGATTGATAGTAAGAAAACATATATGCCAGCAAACAAGGATACCTAAGCAATAGGAAAGGTCTCTTTGTTTTATCTGACATGTTATTCTCTTCACTTTCAAGAGAAAGCCAAAATGAAGTGGAATAATTGAACACGCAAACAAGAGATATAACAATATAAAACAAAATGGAAAAAACCCCAGATGTTAGAAAACAAAAACATCGATGATCAAACTCCAGCTAAGACTCAATGTTTTAGACTCCTTTTACAAGTAAAGATTAGAAGAATGAAGAGATAATAGATAAAAAGAAAAACCTTCTCTAAGTTTTTTGATGATAACATTGGCATCAGGCATAGTTCCAATAAAGATGCCTCCTGGACGAAGCAACGCTGATACATTGGCCAAGGCTCGACGTGCACGTGCCTCTGTAGACCATGAGTAATGCATCGCAAACTGCAAAATCTCAATGGTTTTCATCGCAATCTACTAAAATTTCAATAAAAATAGGAATAATGCCTAAATGTATAACAGAATCTTCACATAGTGGGCATTTCCACGGAAAAGCATGGATGGATACATATAACATTGCAGAGACATAAATTTTACAACTATTTATTAAATCAAGAGTGTTCAGAATTTACAAACCAAAAACAAAATGATAATTATAGTACTCAACAAGAGAGTCGGAATGCAATGCAACTTTTTGGAAACAAATTGACCGAAGGAAACAAACCGACATCAAGTGAAGTCGCATCCCAAGGTCAAAAGTGGCTCATTCCAATCAGACAGGGTAATGGCAAGGCAGACTGTTTCCAGGAAATGTGGTCATTGAATAGTGAACAACTTCCCAGACAATTACTAAAGCATTATCGAAAACATTTCTCAAATTATCAGCAAACAAAGTCAGGATACACCAAAATACTACACAAGATGAAACTTTGATTACTATGCTAGCGACTCGATATATCTAGATATCGCATTTAAAGGAAACATTCTATTTGTTTAGCTCAACATCAAAAGAATCACTGACCTGGCAACTACAAATATCAAATGGCGCATCTTCTTCCAACACTTTATCCAGGGGGATCTGATAGGTGAAGACGGGGAACACAAATCAGAACTAAATTTCTCTAACTCATAATAAATCGACTCAAAGACAAAGTACATCAGCCAAGAAACTTCCATGCTTCAACACTAAACTTTGTCAATCAATATCCTAAACACTTAGCAGCAGGACTACACTTCTTACCTCGTAACAATCTCCACATATAAGGCGTGCAGGGAACGTGAACTTTTTACGACGTTGATGATGTTCTGCATCTCCATTGTACCGTGTACGACAATCTTCTATCTATATTCAATTGTTTATCACAATGGGTTAGAAGGCCTATCTCCAAGAAATATATACCAAGAAGATGATAAAAAAAGGTGATCGTGCACATCCATGAATCAAATACTAGATTTTGAAGTGAATGATTCACATTATTATCCTAAGGAAAAGTTTGATGTAA
This sequence comes from Arctostaphylos glauca, assembly GCA_019985065.2. Lineage (NCBI taxonomy): Eukaryota > Viridiplantae > Streptophyta > Magnoliopsida > Ericales > Ericaceae > Arctostaphylos > Arctostaphylos glauca. The sequence goes on from JAHSPW020000012.1 coordinate 26,185,913, forward strand.
AAGTGTTCTCCAGAGAAAGATTAGAAGCACAAGTAGTTAGCAATGAGGCGTGGCACTATTGGATGTCATGCTGAACCCATAAACATCACATAAAAGTGTTCTTCAGAAAAAAATTAACAGACAGAAAAAGTGGTGCATAGACAATCCATGGCATAAATAAGGACCAATGAACAATAACTAGTCTTGTTTGTTTATTGCAGATGACAAAACTTTTAAATAGTTAAACATTGCTAACGAACAATCTGAGAATTTCAAATGGGGAATAGCAACAAGTTAACCACACTGACTGTTGGTGCATACATTTTCACAAAGACATAAGATGTGCATGGAAAAGGGTACCAACCGGCAGAAATCACATTGGGCATACATAACTTACCGAGCCTTCAGCTATATCAACACCAACATAGTATCCTATTCTTGCTTTGTCCCATTTGATTAGATCTCCACCCTACCAAATGTAAAGAGTAATCAAAGGACTGTACTCAAATATGAGCCCAAACGCGTATATATACAAATAAAGAAGTACAAAGTAAACTCTCCATTTCAACAGCATACAGGACATATAGTACCTTGCCACAAGCAAGATCAAGAACTGCATCTCCCCGGCGTGCATAAAGTTGAATTAAGACACTTTTAATCTGTTGACATAGCAAAAGCCAAAACAAGCTAGTAAACAAATAAAAACAAGAAGTAGTCAATGCTCATGTATCATTAATTCTAAAGAGGTCAATATGTTTAATGAGATTGAAAAGCATACCCAATTGTTAAGTTTTTTTAAATGGATGATAGGACTAGCTTCTCGTTCTTCTAGAGTTTGGTTCGTCCTTGCACTATAATGGTCAGCCACTTTCCTGGCAAATATCTTTGTATTCTCATCCTCGAGAAACTGTGCATCACCTGACCATAAAGTTCAGCAACCAATCAAATTCAGTACTTTGTTTGGCTGTACAAGGTCTATTTCCACATTAGAAGTTTCCCCTTTGCGTTGAACATTCTTTGAATTAGAAAATATACACAATCAAGTTGAGATTCACACTTATAATCTTATTCAGTATTCGCCGCCTTCTAACTATAATCATACCCAGATCCAGCAATCGAATAAATAACCAAAATAATCAACAAATATATCCTCAAATACAAGAATTAAACTGAAAATACCTTCTGGGTTGTATTTGATTTTGGATTGAGGCGGTCCGAGGGAAGCCGACGATGAAGATTCCTGATATCCTCTCTTCATGCCCAATAAAATTAAATGACCCCTTTTCACTTACGTTGGAAAAGTACAAATTTTGGGAGAGACGGAAAATTAACCCGATACGTATCTGCTTTAGATTGTATTTTGTTGTCCTCTTGAGGAACGAATGTATCTCGGGCCGAAATAGAAGTTCTTAGTTTTGAAAAGATTGTTATGTAGAATCAGCATATGACAGGCCAATAACGTGGGCCGCGCAGCCGACTGGTGAGTCAATTTGCGAAAACGGCTTGTGCTTATGTAGCCCATCCCACCTTACAACCCAACATATCCATTCAGTAATACGGTTTTAGTTGAGGCCCACCAGAGAGCCTACAATCAACCATTGAAATACAAAAGTAAGCCCGTGGAGTTGGTTGCTTAACACTCTGCGACACCCAGCCAGGTTTTGGTGCCAATTGCGAGATCAAGCGTCCAAGAGAAAAAGTTTTGGTGGATGTTCAGATGGGTAATCAAAAATCACACATTGTTTAGTGAATATAAGTTCAGTACCATATATAATAGATAATGACTCTACCTTGTACAAAGCCTTTTAAAATTGTGAGGGCGTTAAAGTCCAATGAAAATTTATAATTAAGCGTGCTCATCATGCAGATATGTTACCTACTTGGAAGTCCGTGGGGTTTGGAAAACTAAAGCGGACAAAATTATATAAGATGGGAGCAAGTCATTACATATTATCCCAAACCCAAACTAAAGAGGGTGTAATTGTTGTTACTGCTGATATGGTGCTGGTTCACTTTGCTGATACTATTTTAGTTTCTACATTCACATACTTGGTTGCCAAGCTAATGTTGGGTGTTCTTTGCTACTAGGTTTGATTGTTGGGACTGCATTCTAGTACCTTGTCTGATTCTAGTTTGCAGCATTTGATGTTGTTAAGGCTTTGATGTAAAGTTGGTCCTACTTCTTGTGCACTGAGGTGTTGATGTAATGTTGTTATTGTATCTCTAATCCTAAGTTGGTCCACTACAACAAAATGGGTCTATTGCGATGAAAACCAGCGACGTAACAACAATCTGTCTCAGATTATGAATAAGTATTGAGGAAATTAAATTTTCATCACCAAATACCGAATAATAGGCGATGAATTATAATTCATCTCCAAATTTGCCACTTTCTCGACGAAAGAATATTTTACGTTGCAATAGACCCATTTTACCACTTATGGGTACTCCTTTTTTCTATCAGGTTTCTAGCAACATATGATTGTCGGTAGTCCGGGTGTCAACTTAGTTGAAATTAGTGATTTCCGTTATGACACGAATTCCACTTGTCTCCTATTAATCTTTGCAATCTCTCTTTTAGGTTTATAAAATTTCCTTTTGCCGATAAAAAATATGGACACCACAAGCATGAACTAGTACGTAAGAGAATATTCTATTTGCTTTTTAGGTTTCGACCATAAATTATTTTTTATTTGTAGACAATTTTGAAATTTCTTCATAGCACGTTATTTTTAAAATATTTATAAATTAGAGAGAGTTTTTTAACGGCTATTAGATGATGCCATCCAAGACTTTTTATGTTTCAAATTCTCCTACGTTGTTTCATAGCACATCGACTTTACATATATATATTCCATATGAAAATGTCTTTTTCCATAGCACGACAATTTATGTACATATGCGTCTACTATATGAAAAATAATCTTCATAGCACGTCACCTTATACATATAATATTTGGTACTAGTTTTTAGCACGTCACCTTACATGTGTAGGGTCATATATACATAAATACATACATACATACATAAATAAACTAACATGACATTGAAGGAGCTAACTTCATTGATGGAAAAAAACTTAGGGAGAAAACACTATGATCATTTTTATTTGTACAATGTTTTTTAATTGTACATTCGTCATTATTATACACACGGTAAGTGTGTTTTATTTCTACATTTGTCATTATAATAGTGAATTTCTTGTCCAAGACAAACACTTGTCAATCTTAACTACACACGGTGAGTTTGTTTTATTGTACATCTGTCATTATTATAGTGAATTTCTTGTCCTTTCCTTAAAAAAGCCAACTATTTACTATTGATTGACACATAACTACGAGCACTGAGATTACAAAATTTTTGAGCTTAGTTCCAGAATTAGTGTACCCATCTTCATCCTTGCATATAACATTGATCACTCGTGCAAGATTGAGAACCAACACGCGCAAAGGCATTGGTATATGGGACGGGTGGAGGCCTTTGCGTTCAAGTCTTTCCATGCATTTGTAACTCTGTTTTTAAACTCAACAACTACCTCTTCTTCTGTTGCCCCATGTTGTTTTGTGTAGCACTTGATCGCCGAGGCTATGTGTCCTCTCTCTTGCTTGAACTGCAATTTAAACACAAGAAATATTGAAATAGTAACATGATTTACAAGAGGTAACAGGTAGGTGGTCAAGATTTTTTTCAGGTTTTTGAACATATGTTCTAATCAGTCATCTAATGGCCATATCTTAAACCACATCTTACCTTGTGGCCAACAATATCATCTGTAAGTCTACAAATCATGGATGCAGCTTGAACAATTAAAGGATTATTAGACACCCAACCAAAGGCCTCTTTGGTCGCCAACTCCCCCATGCCAATAAAGGAAGTGGTTGCAAGCATTTTGTAAGCTCCAGTCACAAGTGCAACTCTCATATACTCTTCCATGGTGGGAACATAACCTTTGTAAAACCATTTGGCTTCCTCAAAGTATGCTCTAACCAAATCCTTCATCTGGAATGTTGAAGAAATTAAATGAATGGGTATGAACCAAAAGTTTTCACTTTTACTTCCAATGACAAAATTAAACTCGAGTTAAAGGTTTTTTTTTTTTATCGGAGTCAAGTTGAAGGCTTACTGCAGATGTTGCGCAGTCGACACGATATGAGTTTCCTTCATTGGCCATTTCTTCATCGATCATGATGTAAACGTCCGAAAGTGCTTGATAACATAATTTCATGTAGTCTGGGAGTTGATCCAAGCAACTGAACTCCCACCTAAAAATCAAGTATCTTATGTTAAACGACTAGTGTCTTATTAATCTTCATATGTGTTTGGATTGTTAATTAATCATGATGACAATTTTGTTCCTTTTTTTATTTTCCCTTTTTAATTTTTTAGCTGCAAATTCCATCACAAAATTTAAGATTCAAACACAATCTTGGAATATGAGTATTTGAAGTGATTTTCATTCTTCTTAGAAGTCACATTAAATCATTACCCATTAAGAATAGCTCAACTACTTTGGAAGAACTTTAGATATTCTTTATAAGATTAAATCATTACCCATTATATTAGGTGGGATGAACTCTTAAGTGGCAACTATAATTAGGACTATTATTTAAATAATTTTATTTTTCACTCTGTAACGCCCCGGATTTCCGGAGACGTTAATTTAAAATAATTTACCCAAAGTCAACCATACTTCCAATACATAGTCAAAATGAAAGTTTGATGACGGGCAACGCTTGTGTCGACCCGAACTTTATATTTTGAAAAGAAAATTTTGGGACACTTGTCAATAATGGTGAACACTTATGGATATAAGTCGGTCGCATGTGTCAGAAATTTAGAAACAAGTCATAGGGTTTGACTTAAGGATATATTGTCGACATTTCATTCATTTAATGTACTTACTTGTTTATTGCTTCCGCTTATTATTTAATCTGATTATGTCAACTCTGATTATTTTGTTCATAATACTTGATTAACTGCTCATATTATTTTCATGATCATGCATCATTTGATCCATTGCATAGATTGAGATTTAGGGTAGTTTTATTTACTGAGCGTTAATCGCTCATCTGGTGCAATTTCTCTGCCCCTGGCCTTTCATGCCAGGTGTCGAAGATGACGTTGCTGAGCCCGCTTATCCAGATACCAACGGCGGTACTTTCGAGGAGGATGTCGTAGAAAATGAATCTTAGTGTTTTTTGTTGGATGGATAGAGCACCTATGATTCGCTTTTCAAGAAATTTTCAAACCAACAATCTTCAACAACAAAAAGTCCAGAAACACACTTTTTTTTTTGTGCGCAGAGCCGGTATCGTCTTTTGTCCATGAAGGCCGGATTATTGTGAAACATTCCACATTCATCAGACGATTCTAGACATAAACATATCTATATTGAGATCTATACACGGAGGGTGTGTTCTTAAATTTGCTCTTTTAACAAAATTCTTCAGTTTCTTATATATGTTACTTGGATCAACTCCGTATATTCATAAAGTTTGAGCTTTTTATGTGTTTTTAAGTTATATTCAATGCAACTCCTATCAGTAAAACACGAATACAATCTCTTCGCGTGCGGTGATAAGTTTGTGTCATATAACTCCAACTCAACTTACCAAAAAAGTAAAAGTAAATTCAACAAGAGCCCTCCTCCTCTAGATGTTATTCCTCACACATATCATTGAGTTGCTTAAAAAAGGGTAACAGAGCATTCATAATGCTAGCATATGACTATGTCCCCCTAGCTAGTATATTATTGTATAAGTTTAGGGGCCTCACCGTCCCAACAATGAACCATTAGAAGTGAAAATAGAAATTAATGAAATAATCAAATAAAAATGCATACCGAATGACTCTAGAATTACGTCGATACTTTCACATATTATTGGTAACGTATGAGAAATCTTTTTTTTCCTCGGAGAACTTTTAGAATTACTACTACTTAGCTTTTAATTTACCTCTAAGTATCAAATTTCTTATTGTGTTTACTAAGAGAAGAGCATTTTCAAAATGAAACTCGTTCAAAGACTTGGTCGTCGTTGTTTAAAAGGAGAAAACCATATCTACCTAGATTTTGAAAGGGAGAAGCGGATGGTAGAGAGTAGTTTCAAATATACTTCACATCTCTTCTAGGACAAGTTTGTTCACGGGACTGAGTTAGTGGTTCTTCATGACTAGCACATATTCACTTTTTTCGTATCTTTTTTATTTTCTTTTTTTTTTGGACCGCAAAATTCAAGACCCAAATAGAGCCTAAATGGATATTAGCAACTCTTACATGGTTCGTTCGTTACTAATAGTAGTATAGTGATGTTTAATTAAGTAAACTAAACGTGGATCATGCCTAACATACCCTTTTTAGCCAGTGATACGTCATGTTGTGTCTTGTCCTTACCATGTTTTAGCCTAGCTTGATCCGACCTTGACTTGCATGTTTATATGCCATGACACATCTTATTTAGCCCCGCGACATGACATGTTATGATTATTACCTCTCAATTGCATCAGTGAATAGCTCAAGTTCTTCCAAAGTACCATGGACATCATAGACGTCATCAATAATGGACGTCAAGGAAATGACTTTGGTTAGAATCCCTCTAGCAAAGGAATATTGTGGTTCAAAGTACACACCCAGTACCCAAAAGTAGCACTCCACCACTTTGTCTCTTGCAAAAGGCAGTTTCCTTGCAAAGTCTAAATCCTTCCACCACCTAAAACAATATATATACCATCATATAAGAATCATATGCATTCATTTATAAACAATGCCAACATATTTCACCTTGTGATTTTGCTTAGCTCCTTCTGGTGCAATTTTTGCAGTGAGTTGAAATCAACTTTTGCAAAATCCATTAGAGCTTTGTCATGGGATTCATCTTGTTCATAGAAGAAAATATAACTCCTCGACTCGAGTCTTGTCATGCCCATGTGGATGGGCTGATTGAGAGCATGAACTACTTGTGCTGCATGATAGGCGCGTGAAATACATGTATTTTAGCGCCTAAGTAGGGGTTTTAGCGCATTAGATGAGCGGTTTAATTCTTATTTTCCTGTTAATTCGTGCACGTGGTTGGTGTTGGTGTTTATGGTAATTTTGCAGGAAAAATGGGATAATTTTGGCGCTATTTGATGATTGTGTGGGCCCGTGAAGGAAAGGGGCAGTGGAAGAGAAGCGTGGAGGCCACTACAAGTGGATTGCTTAGGTTTAGTAGTGTAGAGTTGAGATGAGTGGTGGTAAAATTCAATGCTTCGTCTAGTATATCTTCGCCATGCACCCTCAGATGTGTAGATTCATACAAGCTTAGTATTCCTCGCACATCATCAATCAGAGATTCTTGAAATTTTCTTTTGTTGTCTATAAATTTGTTGAATACATCTGCTTAAATACACAACCATTATCGACCATAAACAAGATGTTCTTACACCATGTTTGAAACAATATTGTTCCTTAACAAAATATGGTAAGATGACGTCCTAAAGCATGTTCATCTATTCATTTAGGTCATTAAAGCTAAAATTTAACAAAACATATGGTAAGATGACGTCTTACAAGTAAAAGACGTTGTTGGAAAAAAATAACACAATCATTCGTGGTGTGAAATTTCTCGCGTTAGTACTTAACGGGAGGGGGCAAACGATCAAATAATTTTTAAAGCAAGGGAGATCCTTGTATTTTTCAAAATTTTAGGAGAGGTCTCTGCATTTCTCAGTAACCTCAGGAGAGGTCAGTGCATTTTACCCTACTATGTTTTACATGCAAAAGTTAGAGTTTTGGGTAACATACGTGCACCGATTGTGGGGGGCTTTGAAGTAAATGACAAACTCAACATGCAGTGGTGTCAAACATTTTTTGCTGGTGATAAAAGTCGTGTTGTTTGTAGAATGTATCTAATAGAAATAAAATAACGCACTTACAGGTTTGTAACCTGAGTCTTTATGTAAAGAGAACTTGATTTGGCCGAGTCTAATGTTTACACTCTCCTTAAGACAATTTTCGCTATTGTCCTGTTGCTTACGATTGCTTGAATTATCGTCTCCCTAGAATACAAATGCCAACACACACGCAATTTGTTTGCACAGCGGACCACCAAGTGTTGAACTTTCTAGTACGAAAGGACAAATGAAGAACAGAATTTTGAAACTTGAAAGAGAAATTGGGCAGAATAATAGAAGTAAGGAACTTCAGATTTTTTGGTAAAATAAACCGGACGAAGGCCTATGAATTCATAGGCATGAAATGTCTTTTCCGAGCAGCCGAACAAGTGTAAAATCGCACCAGTTGATCACTGGTTGTGTTTATCCAATTTGAACCGATCGAACGCAACTGTTCAATTCAAACCGAACCGATCGTGTCTACTCGGGTGCGAACCAGTGCTTTGGAAGGAATTAAATTTAAGTTAAGTAAAGAAATTATTTAAATAAATTTGGCCCAAAAAGATTTTAGAAGGAGGCCCATTGCTTTGGGAAACCTATTCATTAAGGAATTAAAATTAGTTTAAGTAAAAAATTTGGCCCAAAATGATTTTAGAAGGAGGCCCATGCCCCCGAGCCCAAAACCAAGCTAGATGGGCAGCAGCCCGCGTGCGTGTGATAAATGGTCCGAAGCCCACTTCATAAATGATTTAGGCAAACAAATTAAGTGATTGTAATTTCCAAACATATGTGAACAACTTTCGACTAATATTAAATACTGTGTGAAGCCCACTTTATTTTTTATTCAAACATAGCAAAAAACCATTACCTAAATCATTTTTTCCAAGAAGTCGAACTGCTTGAACAAAACATTCCACTTAATGTCATGCTCAGAGTCAAACAACCCCTTTCTGATATATGTGTAGCCATTGTTAAGTAGTATTGGACCTCAATGCCCATCTGATCCAAGGTGGCCCTTGTCCCAGTGGCCCAAAATGTAGAGCTCGAGCTGAATTCCTACCAAGGCCCAGGTCTAAATGGAGGAAATGGCTGGAGTCTGGACAGTTTATGTTCCTTTCTTGGCCAACTAGAACCAAGCTACGGTTCATTCGACCTTGGCTCAATTACTAAAAGATCCTAAAATAATTTGATTCGAACTTGTTTTTTAAATAAATGAGTCAAATTCAAGCAAGCGTTTAATAAATCAGTTGTGCTCATGCTGTTATGAATAAATTAAGTAATTGTCAAAGTCAATGATTTATGAAAGCTGAGACAAGCTGCAATGGTCCTGAGCTCTCATGGGCACATGACTGTGGCAAAGAAAAAAAAATGAAATATGATAAGAGACTAGCATGTGCTTCCTATTGAATTGGTGGATGTTTACACCTACCGGCCTCTTAAATTGAAAGTGGTAATGCATATGGAAGTTCTTTCTGTATCAAGTCCATCCCCATCTCACTTGGTTTTTTCCTAGCTGTTTTTAGCTACTGGTGGGACTATATATATATATAGTGAGCTTTTATTGAGGGATCCCTCATTTTGTTAAAATGAGACCTCCTATTTTCTGATCAAATATTGATAATCGGAACCGTTCAATGTGTTTAAAACATGTTTTAAGAATACTCACGAGAAATCGGCTCAAAAAAATATCGAGAAGAGCTTGATCGAAGCAGTTTTTTATAAAACTATTCCTGTCAGCATTTATAAACAACTGCATAGATCAAGCCCTTCTCGATATTTTTTGGAGCCAATTTTTTGCGGGTGCCCTTAAAAACATGTTTTAAACACATTGAACGGTTTCGATTATCAATATTTGATCAGAAAATAGGAGGTCTCATTTTAACAAAATGAGGGATCCCTCAATAGAAGGCATAGAAACTTGCAAGAAATTAAAGTCACAATTCCCCTCCCTTTATACCACACGATCATATTGATTGATCGTGAGGTGCGGTACGGGACTGGACTGTTAAAGACACGAGATCAATTTGAGATTTTTTTCGTCACCCGATACGATTTTTATAGGTTAGTGACTAAAATTAATGTAAAACCTAAGTTGTCTAAACTAATCACGAGAGATAGATCATTAGAACTACGCTTAGGGTCAGATTGAGATAGAAATTCGGCCTTTGTAAGAGTTACATGTATCAATTTGATATGCTTCTTGTATCCACACCAACTTAAAACTCATTTACTTTCTCAACTATACATACATACATACACTAATCACGTGTAGTTTATGTGGATGATAATAAAAAAAATTCCATACACTAATCACATGTAGTTCATGTGGAGATCGATCTAAAAATTATAATAAAAAATTCACATCACACACACACACACACACACATATACTAATCACATGTATTTCATGTGGTGATCTAAAAATGATAATAAAAACTTCACATCTCACATTTATTATTCTTCATTTATTGATTTGATAATTTAATTTTCAAAACATATCATCCGCTATAAAAATCAACATTCATATATTTATTATCTTTCCTCAATTGGGTTGATAATTTAATTTTTAAATTTTATTTTCAAATTCAAATAAAAATCCAGCTATACTACTTTATTTCATCTTGTTTTAAGTTTTTATGTGGCTTACATATTTTTTCCAACAAGTGAATTATACGGGATTGTCGTCCTACTATATATTCTCATGCTTGTTTTTCATTATTTTATATGCTTCCTTTATAGGTTTATTTTAATAAAAAATATTACGGACACAAATGTTCGAGCACAAATTCAAACAAAAATATATATATCTGAAATCGTTCAATGTACGTGGGTCATATATGTGTTATGCGAAACCCACTTAAATTGAACGAATCTCAATTCATTTGTATTTAATCTTTGTGTCCATGTCGTTACTCTATTTAAATTGAGTTACATGAGAAATAGTGTCCAAAGGTAATAATAGAAAAATTCTATAAACAGATATTATTTGTGCACATTCAAACACATATGTGTTCAGAATCGTTGGATGCATGTAAAGTTCACATAATTATAGAAAAACTCGCGTGCATTCGATAATTTCGAACATATCTGTATCCGAACATGTACGAATAATTTGCGTTCGTAAACTTGTTTGTAATAATAATCTCATCTTTATTGGAGTTTACCATCCAATCCATAAAGATGAAGTGCAATAAATCTAGGGGATGTAACTGGTCCAATTTAGCAAAATTTATGGGATTGAATCGGTTGTTCGGTTTGGAAATTTTGTAAACCGAAACAAAACCAATTGTACCGGTCCAGTTTCAATTGGTTTGAACCAGTTTTGGTCTTGTTTGGACTTCTTTTTTTTTGGACAATATTTCGGGCTAACCACAAAAAAAAAATTAACAGTTTTTAGTGAAATTTCTCACAATGAAAATGCATTGAACTATATTATAAAAGATTGAACAGTTCGAACTTACTCGTATTCGCAGATTGGTGTTTTTCCATTTTCATTCACCGTAAATGGTGATTTTTCATTTTCAGTATACGGTAATAGTTCTAAATTCTAATGGATTAAATAACTAATGAAATAATGGGTTATAAATTATAACACATAAACTTAAAAATATAATATATTTATATTTATACCCCATCCGGTCCGGTCCGGTTTGAACCGATTTTGTATTTTCCCAAATCGAAATCGGACCGGACCGAATTTTTCAATCCTCAAACCGTCAGTCTAGTTTGATTTTTCGGTCCAATCCGATTTTCCAGTTTTTATTTTCTCCCATTGGTAAATCTAAGCTGTAAATGTTTTGTACTAGTGATGCTTTAATCTACATGGGACCGATAAGGATACCGCACTGCGCTCTTCTACCATAAAACACATAATTTTGTTCATACACAAAATTGATTTACTGTTGTTGTTTGATAATGTTTAGGTCTATATTTATGAATTTTATATGAATGTATAATGGTAGAATTGTTAGAGCAACATGTGACCAGGGTCGGTCAGGATAAGCTCCGCAAGCCCGCGGGCTTTAGGCAAATCCTTTGGCACGAGGCAACAATTTTTTTTTTTTTGGTAAGTACAGAAAAAAAAAATAAGAGATTCACCTAAAAAAATTACTATTAATACTAAGTGAACAATCAAACTAAGATTAAAATTAGACATCCAAATGTCGAGACCGACATGTGACAATAACCAAGCATACTAACAATTACTATTGTCATTGGCCTATTTAGTTTTCGAACTGTCACCGTGGGGACTTGATCTTTTGGTCTAATGTGGTGTTACTTTCTTTTTTTTAATTTATTTTTCTATCTCTATTTAAAAAATCACTTTTGGTAATTGTGCATTGACTTTTTGCTGATTAGTGGAATCTAAAAATTTTAAAAATTATGATTAAAAACTTTAAAAGGGACCAGAGACCAAAATAATTTAAAATAGACAACTTTATTTTGATCTCATTTTTTCACGAAGGTTCAGTAATAAGGTTTCCCGCCAATTGAGAACTTGATTTTGATCCAATTTTTTTTAGTTATTAAAGCTTTATGTTATTATTTTAACTTTATTTTTAAACTACTACCGCATCTCTATTTTCTTTGTTTTCTTGTCTTCCTTTTAAGTGGAATAAAGATCAAAATAACCAAAGAGGAGTGAATTTTTCTTATATTATCAAAATTAAATTTTGATAGAAAAGTGACAATGATATGATGTGGTGGATTGTTTGATTCTTTTTTTGTTAATTATTATAATTTTTATGTTAAGTGGTATAACTCTGTCCTAAAATTGTAAAAGACTTTTTTTTTTATTTGCCTTTCAAAATGGAATTAAAATCAATATGAACCATTTTTATTTTTATTAATAAAATTATGTTTTGGTGGGAGAAGTGGATTGTTTGATATGGTAGTGTCGAGGACCGGATCACGATATATTAGTGAGCGAAACCAAGTTGGTATGTGCTTAATCCAGACTAAATCCACAGTCATCGTTGTTAGCAGGTCCATGATCCATAGACCAGACCCATGACACATAGTACTTTTAGACCGGTGTAGGGACACTTTATGGGCCTGATCGAGTGCGTTTAGAGTTTATCGAGCTGACCTCGTTCACAACAGATTGAAATCTCTACCTGATATTTGGGTGTATAAGCTATAGTATGTGATGTGTGAGTTGTTGTTCATCATTTAGTTGGGTGATGTCATAACAAAATGTGATTATGAGTCACTGTCATTAAGGAATGTGTTTCGCACATGTTAATTTAGGCTTAATTCTCAAGTTAAGGAGAGTATATAAGCTATAGTACTTGAAATAATGAGGTACGCACAACCTTTAAATCCGAGCTAAATACTTTTTAGCTTTTTTCTCAAAATACTAACTTAGGCATCAGAGTGCTTCCTGACCAAATTTCGGTCAGTGAGACACTAACCATTGGTTGTGGTTGCAGGTTTAGGTTGAAGGATCTTGGATTCATAAGTGGAATTGTCACACGGACTAAAAGACTCCACAGGCAACGATTGGGTTATTTAAAATATGGTATTAACGAAGGTGGGTGAGCTCGCAGGTGAAGAAGTAGGGAGAGAGAGAGGGTTTTTTTGGGAGGGATTACATTGCTAGGTATAAATTATTTGGTTACTACTAACGGATGGACTTGTGTCACGACCCATTCCAATTTGGAATAGATTAGTGACCGGCCAACGAGCTAATCCCGTTAAGGCCTATAACGAATACAGTTAAGGATCTCCAATCTGCCACGCAAAAATCTAAGCCAAACTAATCAGAGTGAATGGAAACGTGTATTACAACTTCAAAACAAACACCAGGGAAGTGTACGTGTTAAACTAAGCATACAGACATCCTATAACATCATCCTCAAAAATGTCAGCCTAACAGGTGGCTGAACAAATCCCAACGGTCAAACAGAATTAAACATACTATCTATGCAATATATACAACCAAGAGTCCTTTATCTCTCTACTGTCCATGGCTCGCCTCCTCAGAACCTGGTATGTTGTTTAACAACATCATTAGCACATCGCTAGTGTGAATTCAAATATGAAGTTCTACGTATTTGCCATGTTATCCATATGCACAATGCATGTAACATAATGATCTTGATAAATATAATCAACAGCATAGTCCAAAAGGTCAAGCCTAGGACTTTGTTCAAGCTTATCTCATTTAGTTCAATGTAACGGTTGCCAATTGTTCGTAGGTGGGAGCTACCCCCTTATGCATCATCGCATACATGGAATGACGTCATCCATAAACCACATTGGCCGTGGTTAACAACCTTGTTTCACACCTCTCGCTATATTCTAATCCCCTAGCGGTCGGGGTACCGTTTGAACCACTTTTCACGTATTAATCAATGTTTTCTTAATTAACGCATGGTCTAAGTATGAACAATTCAATATGATCTAGCATGGCATTTTCATGCTTAAAACAACATATAACATTAAAATATCTCATGCTTTCATGCTTTTAAAATTATACACGTAACAAGTCATATTTGAACTCACCTTCTGTCTTGTTTGAGTAATTAACTATCTTGCCAATCTCCTACAATAAATCAATGATATCTTATTTAATATCGATGTTTAATGGTCAATGATATTAATAAAAATTCTAATATTTAATCGGTAATAAATCCCAGACTACCGGTAATGGATGCGCAAATACCGGTAGTAGAAGGCAAAGGTTCATATCAGTGCCCCGCACTACCGGTAGTAAGACACGAACTACCGGTAGTAAAACCTACTGTCAGAATTACCACAAGTATTACCACAACTACTACCGGTAATACCAGCGTTACTACCGGTAGTAAAACCTACTGCCCAAAATCCGAAAACTGGAAAACAACAGTACTACCGGTAATACAGACCCTACTACCGGTAATAAAACATTCTGGGCGAAATTTCCAGATTCTTGACAGATTTTCTAACTTCCATTTTCAAGCTTTAAATCAACAACCAAGCTCACTAACCACCAAAAACAAGTCATAAACATATCATAGAGGCAAGAAGTCCCTACTACCAGAAATCAATGTGTTAAACGGGATTTTGGACCTTAGCATAGCAGCTGGGTTTCCTCTCAATTTCAGCTATGGCTTTCTCTAATATTTCCATTAACACCTCTATTTTCTTCATTATATACCTCCATAATCACTATCTAAAGTCTAGACTGGTTTATTTCATAGTTATATTACTATATAAACCATTAAACTAAGAAGAACAAGGGAGTATACCCAAAGTTCAAGTACCTCTTCAATGGCTTCTTCTCTTTTCTTCTTCTTCTTCTCCTCTCCTTTTCTCTTTCTTCCAATTTTTGCTTCTCTGTTTTCCTTTGGCTAATCCCCCGTTATTCTATTGGAGAAATACAGAAGGTTTGAGCAGCTTGGTAGGGTAAATATCTCACAAAAACCATAGCAGGAGGTGTAACTTTGCAAGCTCCTTGGTGTCATTCTAATAGAAGGAGTTAAAGATGACTAACCCCAACTTACCTCTATCCACGTCCAAAATATCCAGCCCCTTAAGAAACAAATATGTTTATATGGTGTATTAACTTATACCAATTCTACAAAACACACAATTCCCTTATTAGTATTATTTCTTTAAAATCACCCGTGTTTTAACCACACCCAAGTAAGTTCCGGAATTAAAACACGTTCTAACATATTTCGGAATTAATTCGACCGAATTTCCAAATTTACCAATTATATATATATATATATATATTTTATTTTTATTTTCTTTATTTCGGGTCGGGGTCTCACAACTTGTGTTATTTTTGTAAAGTGAGAATGATAAGTGTAATTTAAAAAATATAAAAATATGCAATGTTATTTTATTTAGTTTTGCATACCATACTTTTGTCTCCCAAAAAAAGTTTCTTTCTTTTCTTCTTTCCAATATCCCATTTGGTATTTACAAAAATCTTCTTCTCTCAGTAGAACAGAATCTAAACGTGAAATACAATTTTCATGCACAGATTCAGATACAAATGTATTTAGAATCGTTTGATGTATATAAAATCTACATAATTTTGAATAATTCTAAACAAATTTATTACAAAAATCTATGTATAAAAGATTGTGTTCCTGAATTTTCTGCTTGAGAAAGAAGCCAAAGAAAAATAAATGTTGCCTCGCCGCTAAAATCAAAAGGATCATGGTTATAGGACGAAACTGGTTAATCTACATCCCTGTTGGATTCATTAAGACAAAATCTTTCAGACTCGTGAATTTCTTTACTGTGTTGAATTCAATTGAGGTGACTATTTGTGTCAGTCAATTCAGTGTGTCCCTGTCTGCGTTGCTTTTACTCTTAGGTGTCACCTCTCCCTCCATTTTTTTTTATTACTCATAACTCACCGTGTTCGGAACAGTTTACACGTATATTATTGTAAATATTTTAATTAAATTTTAAAAAAATCTTTATATGCATTGATTTTATAAAAATTAATAACACCTGAAATATTTTGAAAATATTGTCACGCTGTTTTTCATACCCAGAATATGAAAATTGATCTTGGGAAACCATGCAGCACTTCTCCAGTTCCACTGAATAATTTTTCCCCTAGTTCTGCTGGTCCAAAATCCAAGTGAACCAGCAAATATCAGTTTGGTTGTCATTTTTCCCAATTACACAAGATTCTCATTTTCTTGAATTTCTCCCTGTAACCTAGCCAATGGGTTCCTCTTCGTTGCTTGCTATAAGCACTTTTGTCCTGGTTGTTGCGTTTCTTTAAGAAAATGGGTTTCTTGCAATCAATTGGTTTTTGGAAAAATATTTGATGTTTTCCTAAGTAACATTCATTTGTTGTTTGTTATCTTCTGAGTAGGAGTTGGTTTAATAGTGGTTTCTGAAAATGGAAAGGAAATCGCCAATGAGGAGATTTTGTACCAAAGCTAGAAAGTAATATCCTTGCAAAAGGAACTTTTCAGCTTTCATTAAGGAAAAATGGAGGAAATGGCAATAGATTTCAATGCTATAGAAGAAAGTGGTGAGCAATAAAAAGGCTTTGATGAGGGGAATAGAGATTTGAAGTTGTAAGAGAGAGAAAAACATGCCAACAGTTTGGTTGAATTTGAAGAGATCCTTGCATTGCAAATCAGAGCCGTCAGATGTACATGATCCAAAGGCCAGGAAACAGTTAAGCACAATCTTGACTAGAAAAGTTGCTAGGTCTGGTTGTTCAAGGTCCATAGCAAATCTCAAGGATGTTATTCATGGAAGCAAAAGGCACATAGAAAAGCCCCCAAGTAGTAGTCCTAGATCCATAGGGAGCAATGACTTCCTTAACCCAATAACCCATGAAGTGATTTTGAGTAATTCAAGGTGTGAGCTCAAAATCACTGGTTTTGGTGGTTTCCAAGAAGGGGAAGAAGGAGGCGGCGGCGGCGGCGGCGGAGGAAGTGGTGGTGGATCAACATTTGTGGGCACTTTAAGACCTGGGACACCCGGTCCTGGTGGAAACCCTACAATGCACTACTTTAATCCTTCACTCAGGGCTTCAAATACTCACAGAAAGGCTGCTGCTTCTCCTTGGTCAGAGAGGGAAGGGTCTGGATTTGGGGGTTCTGCTATTTCCGGTAATAATGGGAATTTCTCTAACCCTAAGGGTTCATTTCGGAGAGATGCAAATGGGTCATCCGCAGTGACATGTCACAAGTGTGGAGAACAGTTTGGGAAGTGGCAAGCTCTTGAAGCCCATCATCTTTCTAAGCATGCTGGTAATATAATCTTCTGTTCTCTGTCACTTCTGAATTTTTTGATTAATTTCCCTCTTATTCCAAGTCATTGGGTCATTATTTTTTTTTTTCAAAATCTTCAATTTATTTTAGTCCAAATGCATGAAGATGACTATGAATCATGAAGATTTTCACTTTTTAGATCAATCTGTTGTTTATCTTAATCTGATAGCAAAGTTTCTTCCTTTATCTGCTGTTTGCTTGAATCCTATGTCCTGATTCCGTTGCTGCTTTCTTACAAATTTTTGTTACTAGGCACTCTCAACTTCATATATTCAAAGTACTTGCTTTCTTTCAATTGTGAAACTCGAGATTTGATGATTGTTTCAAAGGTTAGATTTCGTCGGCAGCTGTGGTAGAATCTATGTTTTCCCCTGTTCAACCATGACAATTGGGTCATTTTTGTTTTCCAAATGCTACTTTAATCCAAATAAGAAGCTTTGAATGTATTGCATCTTATGAATGTTCCAACTTTTTGGATCACAATCCGTCGTATTTGCAGTTACTGAACTCGTGGAGGGTGATTCGTCAAGGAAAATCGTAGAAATTATCTGCCGGACAAGCTGGCTTAAATCAGAAAACCACTGTGGTCGAGTCGAAAGGGTATTGAAGGTCCACAACATGCAAAAGACTCTGGCTAGGTTTGAAGAGTATCGCGAAATGGTGAAAATAAAAGCCAGCAAACTCCCCAAGAAACACCCCCGGTGTCTAGCCGATGGGAACGAACTTTTGAGGTTCTATGGCACAACCGTAGCTTGCTCTCTCGGCATCAGCGGCTGTTCCAGTCTGTGTGTATCTGAAAAATGCTGTGTTTGCCAAATAATAAGAAATGGGTTTACTACAAAAAAGGAAAGCAAGGGTGGAATAGGTGTTTTCACCACTTCTACTAGTGAGAGAGCTTTTGAAGCTATTGAATTGTATGGGGATGATCCATCAGTAAAGAAAGCTTTGATAGTGTGCAGAGTTATTGCAGGAAGGGTTCATAGGCCACTGGAGAACATACAAGAAATGGCCGGCCAATCGGGGTTCGATTCATTGGCTGGGAAAGTGGGTCTTTATTCAAATATAGAGGAGCTTTATTTGCTCAATCCCAAAGCCCTCCTCCCTTGCTTTGTGGTAATCTGCAAAACCTAAGGGAAAACAAACTTGGGTTTGCATTTATGAAGTACATGTGAATCATTTTTTTGTGTGTTTATGATTAGAGGCCTCTTTTTCCTTTCCTTATGAAAGAATTTTGATCTCTCTATCCACTTGGCCATCATTATGGTATCTGTATTTTTCTTGATTAGTAACTAGTATTGTGAGACCTCGACCAGTTTTGAGAATACATCTGGTGAAATTAGGTAATATACTGTCGACTGAGCTCAATAGAGAAAACGAATTCACGTAACAGAAATATCAACAGTAACTGCAGCTGTGGACTTTGAATCTTTCAACAAGCAAGACAGAGCCTAACCACATGCTTGTGTAGAATAATGAATTAACAATGGTTAGGTTTCCATGTGATTTGTTAGGAGGGTCACAATAACTTCTGTGGTAATAGAACTGTCATAAGCATGTTTGTGCATTTTATGAAGCAGAAGTAAACACATGAATATTCCTCCACTTTGCATCTCTAATAAGTGTGAAAAGGGCATGTGGTCCTTAGTTGGAGGTTTATGTTTGTGAAAACCATATCCTATATTCCAGAGCTAGCAGACAAAGATCAAGAAGTATTAGATGGCATTATGCTATTTGTCTGGTATAATGTCTTTTGTCTCCCTATCCTCTCCCAAACTGTGCATTTTTATAGGTCAGTTCTCAGGCCAGTTAATATGTATCTCAACTAATTTTTGTAAGGCCAATTTCATTATCCACTAGCAAGAACCCAATTGAATTCGGAAGAAAACCTTGTATGAACTGATCCTATAAGAATTAATATCACCGAAGAAATTTTGAACTTGAAAACTTAAAAATGAGCAAACTCTTAAGTTTCTAGTCTTGAACACTAGACTAAACCTTTAAGTTTTTTCCTCGTATTTTTAACAAACCATTAAAATGAAATTAAATATTGTCACGGTATTACTAACCCAATGTAACTTTGTTCGTCTTCAGTAAAACAACATACTGCAGCAGTAGCGATGAACGTAGCCAAATGTACATATTGTGATTTTTATTTCTTTACTCATTTATTTTTTGCATTTGTTCTAAAGTTCGTGTTAGGATTTTGCAATTCCCCTATTCCTCAACTTCAATAGTTAGGTTTGATTCTCCTTTGGAAAACAAACAAAAGTAAATCAACCATGCATTTCTAAACCGTAAAGGCAATCATCCTATAAAGTAAAGAGTCTTACATACAGGACCACAGACTTGGCGTTGAGAAAAAGGGATTTGGGGGTTGTAGTGCACTTTCCTCCAATGCACGTGTAGTGTGGACAAAATAATATAGTTCTACCCGCTTTGCCCTCGAAACTGCATTGTTTTAACTTATCACGCGAATTGTTATCAAAATGTATGAAATTAATTTTAAGGACAAAGCGAGTAAAATTACATCGTTTTGCAAACACTACACACGAACTACAAGAAAGTGTACTACAGCCTCTCCGGATCCGAGAAAAAGATGGAAAGCTCAACTTCTCATTCGAACCATGAAAGTAGTCTTGGTCATTTAGAGCCAGAAGAAAGAGTAGCGACCGTATAAAAAGTTTGAAGTTACTCAAAATCCGTCAAATATGAGTCTTTCCTTCTTTATTCAATTCACGGCTTATCTCGGTACACCTGTGTTGATCCTCGTGGTCTAAGAGAATTGCTGAAATTTAAGATAAGGTAAGGAAACCCATGAAACCGACAAAAAAGAAAAGAGGGTAATGGACCACATATCTTCCTTTCTAGGATTTGAAAATGGTAACTTCTGTAGGTGCTTCTTTTAGATGGGCCTTGAAAGCATCTATCTATCTCTGTATGAGTTAATCATTTCCTTACTGCTGCACCATACCTGCACAGCTCTTAAGGCCCTCCTGGCCTCTGGTAGGAACCAAGTCGTAACAATAGATAAATATGTACATGCATGGTCCTCACATACAATATTAATAACTCTTTTGAAACCAGAAATTTCAATTGAATACAGTTGGTATTCTTAAATGCTGGGATGAAAGTGCAGGTGGTGGCATTGAGTGCTGATTTACCCCACATCTGATCAAAGATGCCTCTTGTTCAGCCCGGATATTATTTGGACTGAGTTTGGAATAAATTAGTTTTCAAGGGATAGACACATACATACACTGCAGTGTGCAATGTGTGTGGAGTCATGTCTCATTGTGAATATGTGTGTGCACATTGGCGGATTCAAGTAAGAACCACGGAGTCGCGTGGCCTCCCTCAAATTCTCTCTCTTTTTACAGTTTTAGATAAAACGCCTCTTATGTGTTGTGTGTACATACACTGTTAACAAAATTTTATTTCAAAATTTTGAGTTCGCGGTTAATCTCAAAATATTTGTTTAAGTTAACGGTGAATTTTTTAGATTTTTTTTGAAAATAAATCTAGAAACTACAACAGAAAGAAATTTAAATGAGCAGTGCTGGCCATTTTTTTTAATGTAACGGTGGTAAAATGGGAATATTTTTTTGGTTTTCTTTTTACTTTTTTCATTGCCGCATTAAAAAAATGACCGACACCACTCATTTGAACTATTTTTAGTCGTGTTCTCTGAATTTTATTTTTAAAAATTTATCGTTTATTTTAAAAAATATTTCGACATTAACCGAAAATTTAAAATTTTTAAATAAAATTTTGTTAGGTAAGCTACCTTGTTTGGCTTCATTGATAAATCCATGTGACAAGGTGAGACATTGCATGCTATATAGTCGCTGCTTTCTCGTGGTCCTAGAATTCCTACTTCATTCGGACTGGACCGTGCAATGTGTGTGGGGTCATGTCTCGTTGTGAGTATGTGTGTGCATTTTTTGTGTAATGCGTGCGTGGCTATGCCGCTATAGCATTTTGATTTGTTTTTTTTATAAAGATAGTAGATATTATTTAATATTTCGTAAATTTCTTATAATTTTTGTCATTTTTATTCTTTTGTGTTTTTTCTGGACAAAATAAATTAGAAAAGAATAAAATTATGGATCAGAATTTTAAAAATTACAATAAAGACACTAAAAATAATTAATTTTTTTTTATCTTTCTCGGTTTTTGTGATTTTTTTTTTACTTTATAAATTTATTTCTTCACGATGAATAATTAATTGAAAAAATTAACCTTTTCCTTTCTCTCTTGTCCTCTTTCTCCTTTTTCTCTCTTTTGTGCATCCCATTCTCTTTCTTCTTCTCTCTCACTTTTCCCACCCTCTCCTTATTGTGCGGCAAAAATAGAGGTAAAATAATTATGTGAGACTGAGCTAGTGAATGTACTCACAAACCTACTCGAGATACCCTAGGCATTCAGGAATTATACAGTGAGCGTGCAATGGAAACAAAACAACATAATTTTATTTGTTTTGTCACTATATCGTTCTGATCTCATATATTTTGATCACAATTCACGTAGTAAGTTAAACAAATTACGTAGTTTCGATGGTAAAATGGACAAAATTATGTCATTTTGTCCGCACTACACGTGTTGTGTGTATTATAGGAAAATGTACTACAACTCCTCCAAATAAATTGCCCTGGAAAAAAAAAGGTGGTAATTGGCGTATCTACTTTTTTTTGGGCACGACCATAAGACTTTAATTAGATAAACTAGTACGGATTCTAAAAGAAATCAGTCGTTTATAAAATTTTAACATTCCAAAAAAGTGTGAGTAGAACAAAACTTCTATCATACCATCACACGACAGCTTGTTAACGGTTTATACTTTATAACCCCAATAGTACTTAAGTACAACTACTTTGCCACCTCGTCTACCACCAAGGTGGTAGGTATTAAGGCTTCTCAATTTGTTGGTTAAGAGCATTATCTACACTGCATGGACAGAAATCTTCCTAGGACTTGTGAATGAAGAATGTTATAGGGGCTGCATTAAGAATTACTGAATCATCGAAATGTATGAAGATGTAAGTGGTTGATGTAGATTGACATCATGAATTATGAGTTAGGTTGGTGCCAGAATTCACAGATTAAGAGCTATAAATTCAGAGAAATCATACATTCAAACACCAGCAATAATTCAAGTCCTTTGTGAGTTTTTCCTCCATCAGGTTTTTCTTGAGACACATGCCACAGAGAGAGAAAGAGAGACACACACACACATAATGTATTAATGGCTGTAGTTTGTCAACCAAGCAAACAATGCTATTTTCAAAGGCAACAATTAAAAAGCCTTAACTTGAATGGATAAAGTCTTCTTAGCTGCAATAATTAAATTAAGTCATTTTTTCAAATAAAATCCAGCTTGGGCTGGGCCATTGATCATGCTCAATAACACAGTAGTCTCATGGGCCAAACCGAAGCCCAACATAACCCACGGAATCTCTCGCAACCAGTCCAACTTATGAGTGAGCGTCGTTTGGGCCGAGCCGAGTTGACTTCCTGATTTACTGTCACCTGGTGTCCGGGTGTCCCGGTCCGAGCATGTGGCATCTGAGTTGAGACTCGGTACATCGTACATGATGTCATAATAGAGATGGTTATTTTTTATCTCATTGGAGAGCGTGTTCTGCACATGCATGCTAGTTTCAAGCTCAAGCCTCAAGTATAAAAGGTGCTCTCATGAAGAAAGTACGATACACAATTTCTATCGCTTCTACGGTACTTTCTTTTGGCTTTTGGTTCATTTACTAACTTAAGAATTGATGTACTTTTCAACTGACACTAGCCCGGTAAGTATTAATTGATTCCGGGTTTTGCAATACAAGGAAGACAACAAGGACTTTGGATCGAAGCCCAGCGGGCACGACTTTCGGTTTAAAAGACTCTACAATCTGTGTCTGTAACATTTAAATCCAAAGGATTTTGTTATATTTTTCACTGTGTCTCTCAAAATTGGTTCATTCTGTGTCTGTATTGGCACAGTCTTGCTTTACGATTGGGCATAGGAAGCCACAATCTACACAGGAATTAACAGCATGGTTTACTATATCTTCCAAACCGTACTTGAAACTAAAGCCCAAATCTCTTAACTTCTTCGAAGAAATCTCGGACGGGACTGGACCATGTTCTTCTTCTACAAGTCTGCAAACACAGAGAAAACCAGATTTTGGATTTGTTAAAAAAACCGAACACGTCTCTGAAAGAAATGAGTACCTCTGCATCTTCGAGAAACGATACTCCACAACAAGACGATCAACCAGTTCAGACAATACACAGCTGCGGGCAGAACATATGTATCGACCTTCTGCTCTAGCATGCTCCATGAGGTATATGTGGGCATTGCATATATCTTCGATATGAACTAAAGCAATTGAACCCATTCTTGAATTCACAGCAGATAAGATTGAAGAGAACTTAGGGTCACCTGTATATACCCAAATCAAGATGGTAGAGCATGATTTATAATGTGTACACAAACATAGCATTAGTTAGTTCCGTTGCAGACCATGGAAAATATTATTGCTTCGGTCAGAATATGCCATTTTAGCCAATTGTCTTTCATCAATGATGAAATGAATGAATTTGCAGTGCAAAGAACACAAGCATCGCTTAGTTTGGATTCTCGTACTCTTCGGATCAAATCATGGATAATTTGGCCAGCCGGGGAAACTTGGATTGAGTAGTAGCTGCAGGATTTGGAGATTTTTTGGTAGTTCTTGAAAAATAATTCAATGCCCTTGAGTTTTGAAGTTATAAGTTCTCAGGCATAGAAATGATTACGCAAATGCATCTATTTGCGTAATCATGTAGGGCAATTCAGCGAATGAGCGCAGATGAAACAATGATCACCTGTTATTGGTGACAAGAGAACTCGAATGCTGGCTGGAACAGTTGAAGTGAGAAATGCTCCTGCTACAGTGGATGTTATAACTGATACAAGATTGATACTATTCTCATTTGCAAATTGAAATGCTGCCTCCTCGGTTAGAAGCTTTGACAGTACATAAATCTACAAAAGATATCTGCCTAATATCAGACCACTAAAAGCCAGGGCAATCGTAAGAGGGGACAAAACATGAGAGGGAAGAAACCATTACCCAGCCACTAGCTTTTGTTTTCCAGACATGATCAACAGGTGTCTGACACGATTCATCGACAATGCTTCTCCATTTACCAGAGCTGTCTTTGGCAGTCAAGGTACTGATGGATGATGTGAAGACAACCCTCTTCACAGATTCTGTTTTTGAACAAGCTTTGAGAAGGTTTAAGGTTCCGTTGATTGCAGGCTCAATGAAATTTGCGCGGGCATAACTGTCTTCAAGTTAAGAAAAGAAAACCGAGCATGAAGCATTTCCATCTGGGTAATGCCATACAAATATAAGCAAATCAAATTAGAGTTCACCAGTCTAAACTTTGTCATTTCAGAGCAAAATTCCCATCTAGGAGACTTGAAAGTATTGTATGTCACTGTCACAGCATTGTAATGAAGAATTCCGTGATATTACCGTTTTCCTTTTCATCTTTCGAGCTGGTAAAAAAAGCTTAAAACTTCATATGCAGTACAATCATGTCTACAATTATAATCTTTTCCGGAACCTCAAACTCCATTGAAAACCAGTACAAGTCTTGACTGTATTACTTAAGAGCAAAATACCCATTTGGGTGGCTTATAAATACATTGACATATTTGCATCTCAGACTCCCTCGAAAACCAAAACGTGTCTTGATTTTATCATTTTAGAGAAAAATAAACCGTCTGGGTGGCTAATGATTACAGAAATGTCACTATCAAATCATTTGGATAGAAAACTTTGTATAAGAATTCTGCAAATAATTGGCTTTCCAATTTTTGTTTGCGCTGGCCTAAAAAGCTCTGGAAGTTGGAAATAGTGGAAGTATGTATTACCAATGTCCTCTTTTGCTGGTACTTCAAACTCCATTGAAGCTGCAACATGAAAGACGCCACTGCAGCCTTTAACCGCCTCATCGAAGCTTCCTTCTTCCTGAAGATCAGCTCTGAATACCCTCAGACGATCACGGCCACCCCACAATGGTATCAGATGCATAGCCTTTGCTGAGAAATTGCAGCAAAGATGGCATTTCAGATAAACTCAACTATAAAGCGAAAGGCATATATTCTCGGCCGGTCCCGTTTTAGTTAATCTGATTATAGAGAAATTCTTGATATACAATAAGGTAAGTATGCTAATTTTTTAGACTTTATTGAGATCAACATGGAGGTCATGGTCAGTTACAACCTAATGCTTGACTCTACAGGCATGCTTCTCTTGAGATAGGGCAGAAGTGGAGTGATGTTCTTTTTCCTTCAGAAAATTAAATCATTGTGGAATTTGTAGTAGGACCGATCGGCATCAAGCTTGGACCTAACCAGAATCAAGCTTGGGCTGGAATGGTCCAGCCCAATAGCTCAGTAACTTCATGAGTTGGACGAAGCCCAACATGGCTCATGAGACATCGTGTGACCAACCCAACTTAAATAGGAGTAGGCATCGTTTGGGTCGATCGGACCGAGGCAGGAGCCGACAGGCCGACCTGTGCCACGTGATTCCAACCTACATCCACTTGGTGTCCAAGTGTCTCAGACACGGCACGTGGCATCCAAGCTGAAGCTCAGTGAGTCATGAATGACTTCACGACAGAGATGCTTATTTCTGATGGAATTGGGAAGTGTTCTCCGCACATACATGCTGGCTTGAAACTCAAAACTCAAGTAAGGCTCAAGTATAAATGGTGCTCTCTGGTCATGAAAAGTACGCATACACTCTCTCTCTCTCTCTCTCTCTCTCTCTCTCTCTCATCTACAGTACTTCCTTTTAGCTTTCTGGTTCATCAACTGACTTAAACGTCGGAGTGCTTCTTGGTTGATCGATAAGCACTAACTAGTTCTAGCTTTTACGGTACCAGGGAACAAAAAGGACTTCGGATCGAAACTTAGCTGGGACGACTTCCGAATTAAAGGACTCCACATATTTGTATTGGGTTTGTAGCTGGAAAAAAAGGACAATGACAAAGAAACTGAACAAATTTAGATTTTCACTGTCTTTTTCTTTTTTCTCCACAAATTCATGATCCAAACGCAATCTGATTGGCGCTATCTGATGTTCCAAACGTCAAATTAATAAAAATTAAGAAAAATGACCAAAAAAATAGTAGTATTCATATTGAATAATTTTGGCCGGAGGGGAATCTGCCATTAAATTAATTTCGTGCAGTGCTATGAATACAGATAATTCATACGGACTTTCGACTAACTTTTTTGTATGTTTTCATTTTGAATTTTCTTTAGTTGTTAGTTAAAAGAAATTAATTATCCAATCTATAAAAGACATAAAAATTAAAAACAATACTCGGACCAAGCCGGAAATTTTAGTTTTGAATATCAAGATTCCAAATCCAATATAAAAAAAGATATTTTAGAAATCAAAAAAATAAAAATTACAAAAATCTATATTACAAAAAAATACAAAACAATTGAGAGTTTTATAATTCCGGTTCCAATCCTAAAAATCAAAACCGATGCAATTTTTTTTAATACACCAAATTAAATCGGCCGAACCGATTTAATTAAAAAACTAAATTAAACCATCGGTTCAATTTAGTTTTCCGATTCGATTTATCGATTTTTACTTACCCCACTTCCGAGACACTAGAAATCCATATCACTATGAGGTTGAAAAACATTGGAAAGATGAGAGAGAAGGATCACAGACCAGGATCACGGACTGTAGCGTGAACCCTGTAGCCTCTTTGAAGGAGAGACTTGACCAGCCATGAACCTATATACCCTGTTGCCCCCGTTACACAGTAGCTCACCCCTTCTCTCTCCTCTCCCTCTGCATCTTCCATTTTTTCCTCTTGATTTCTCTCTCATCCCCTTCGGTGGTACTGAGGTAGATGTGTTTATGTATATTTATAGATATATAAATATGGACCTTAGACGTAAGCTTACAATATTTTAAGGGTAATTGAAAGAGGTGACCATGTGGGCAACCCCCGCATGATATGAGCTGCTGAATCTTATAATATTTTACAAAAAGTGTAAAGGTAATAGAAAGAGGTGGCCCGTGGCCATGTGCGCAACCCCCGTATGATTTTCCTTTTTTATTAACTTAGTTGTCAAATCAATTTACACGCGTCTTGATTAATTTTTGTACGATTAATTATATCATTGGCAAAAATTTTAATTAAAATGAGGACAAAATTCGGTATGGACTGACCCTAAGTTGATAACACCGTAACCGTTTCAAATCGGAAATCCGATGGTTCGTTTGGATTAAGAAATTTAAAGGGGAAGTGAGAGATTCTTGGGGGTGATTTTTTTGTTTGATTTGCATTTTAGGTAGCCGAGGGACGAGTCTGAAGAGAAATAGAGGAAAGAATGGTACAATCATCTTAAGCACGTGACTTTATTTTTAAAAACAAAAGGAAAGTGAAGGAAAGCGAACTAAGATAATAAAACACCATATACTTTTTACTTTTCTTTTGTAATTATTGATAATTAAACACACACAAAAAACTTATAAAATCCATTTCGATAAATCAAACAAGTAAAAGGATGTCTCCTACACTTTTTTCTTTTAATTATAATTTTTTTTTAAAGTTTCCCTCCTCTCAATTCCACAGTTACTATCGTATGGTGTTTTTGAAGCAAACGCGCCCTAAATCTCAGCCCTTCATCACTAAGAGCAAGTGCAACAAGGGTGAACAAATTTTTAGCCAAAAATATTAGTGAACAGTTCTTTATTCACCCATGTCATTTTCAACACTCCAACAATATTACCTATACTCATTCTCTACTATTAAAATACTATTTTTTACTTTTTTAAAATATTTACAATAAAGAACCCATTTTGTTGCCAATGTGAGAGAGAGAGAGAGAGAGAGAGAGAGAGAGAAATAATAAAAAATTAAAAGGGCCATGAACAGTAGCTAGCCAAATGGGGATTGATTTAGGGAGGCACTATTCATGAAACCCATTTTGTTAACCTGTTTAGAGAGTTTGTTGCAGCCTGTTTTTTGAGTTGAACTGAGTAAAATAGGGAGGGGGATGGATTTGTTCACTTTGTTGCACTTGCTCTAAGCAAAGACCTTGGGGTTGCCAAAACCGCATGATTTTGAGTAACTATTCAGTAATTACCGGTTTTTGGTGTTTTAATATGTTTTTACTTAAAATTTATATATTCTTATTTGAATTTTATGCAAATACATGATAGAAGTATAATAGAAAAAGATATTGAGATATTACCTAACGACACTCTTCCGAAAGTATTAAAGAATCTTTACATGTGATGTGACTAGCATATTACTCGTGTCTAAGGCACTACTAACGAAATTAAATCAACGGTAATCTATGTTCAGATTCCAATTCAGCTATTATTTAAATTATTAACGTACTGCATTTTACCCAAATAAATATCATTTTATTTTGATAATGATAGAATTAATTCAAGTTCAACTGTAACATAATTAACCAATCTACATAGAAATAATATGTACGTTTTACAAAAGGAATAATATGGAAGGCAAAAATCAGATCTCACTTGCAAATAGAATGTTCAATCTCCTAATGAGAACAAAAAAAACGTGAGTCAATTAAAAAAATGAATACAAAAACAAAACTTGATTATTCGAGACAATAACTACGAAAGATTCTCACTTTTTATTATCTCTTAAAGAAAATCCGAAATTCGAAAGGTATTGATTCGATCCCAATTTTACCGTTCTCAAATTTAGATTAGAAAAGTGTTTTCAAATTTAAAATTAAGGGTTATGATCAATTCAGAAGGAGTGTTACACATCCAGAAAACTTTTTTCAAAAACATCATTAAATTCAAAATCAAGAGTTAGGATTCACTGAAATGTGAAATCCTACAAAATCAAGAAAATATAGTTCACTCATTTTGAATTCTGAAATTTTTTTCTAAGAGTAAAGACTTTCCCTTAATTCACTTGGATTAGTGTCCTTAAATTCAGAAACACTTTATTTGGTCGATTACTAATCTAAGTGAATCATAACCCTTAATTTTGAATTTAAGAATAATTTTATTATTTAAATTCGAAAATTATAGCATTGCTTGAAATATTTTGACAGTAAATAGTTAAAACATGACCTGTCATATCACATTCAATGCATCGTAGTACTTCATTAAATGCATAATTGGACAATATACCATATAGGGCAATGCTATGGGTACTAATAATTTTATACAAATGAGTACAAATGTCAATGATAATGGGGCTTTTATCTCTTGAGATTCACTTTTAGATGGAGCACTCTCTCACACATTTGTACCCATTTGTATAAAACGACTAGTAACCATAGTATTTTTTGATATTTGCACACACATTAACATGTTGATACAGAAAATGGTGAATTTAGAGAGAACTAGAGAAGTACAAATTTCAAGCTAACATAATTTCAATTTGAGTTCTTGGGGCAATCTAATTAGATCTAGAGCGTGGATCAATGCAAATTTCAAGTGACCATATAAGTTTATATGTTATGTACTATGTGATTGTTGAAAATATTGTTGAATAATGTCTGGGAGTTGAAGTGGTAAACAAAAGTGGTTAGTGGTGGCCAAAGGTGATAATCATGATGACGAGGCAAGAGAGAGTGCACCAAATAATTAAAATATTTTAAGAGAATATATTCATAAGTAAAAAATTA
Source organism: Arctostaphylos glauca (assembly GCA_019985065.2). Classification (NCBI taxonomy): domain Eukaryota; kingdom Viridiplantae; phylum Streptophyta; class Magnoliopsida; order Ericales; family Ericaceae; genus Arctostaphylos; species Arctostaphylos glauca. Next base: position 26,216,204 of record JAHSPW020000012.1, read on the forward strand.
ATTTAATCTATAAAAAATGTCTCTTCTGAAATTAGAGCATCATAAAAGTAAAGATTTTTAGATATATGGATGGATCTTAAATCTTATAAACAATTAATTTATAAAGGGTTTTGCTAACCACCTCTCTACTGCCTCATAAGCAGTAAATAATATACACACAGTGCCAAACAAACACTAATATTTAATTTATATTTTACGTATATCAATGCCTATTCACCGATATTAGTTCACAATTTTACGAATATCAATTTATCTTTCATATATTAATCACCACTTAGTAGACGGTAGTTAGCATTCTCCATTTCCAAATTGGACTTTAGGCCGAATTTCCCAATAATAAATGTGGACCAAAAACCAAAAGGAAAGGATCCCCACTTTTGATGGGATCGGGAGGTGTGCTGCACTAAAAAACGATATCGTTTTGGCACGTAAAAAACTATCCAAAAAATTGAATAGTGTTCGGGTAATTTCTAGGCAATTTTCCACTTTTGACCGGAGAGGTACTCGACTCACTTTTTGCCATTTATGTGGAAACTGGTATTCTCGAATAAAAAAATTGCATTACGCATGAAGCTAAGAAACAACATGTTGGAATTAATTTAGAATTTGAAGAGTTGTTCAAATTAAATGTCTATACAAATTGAGTTATGTCTATGTATTCGTTAGGTAAATGTACCTTGGAAGGTTCATGTGTCTTAGTCTTGGTAGGCGTAAGTCGTTTGGAGAGTCAAGAGTGTGTGTGTGTTTAATGTGTGGAGTCCAATAGATTCTAAGTTCTCTATAAGTAGAGCTTATTGGTCATTGTATAAAGTAACAGAAAATAGAGGAAAAGTAAGAGAACAGAAGAGAAGAGAGGAAAAAAAGAGGAAGTCAGAAAAGTGAGCTCTGTACGGCCTTCCGATCGTACTACTTCTCAATGTCTTTATTTTAGTTATCCTCCACATAATATGTTTATAATTTTTTAGTTGTTGAGTGACTATCATATTCCACAATGTGATCTCTTGACATAGTTTGTAGAAATTTCCAACACAACAATGCTATATACATACATGGGAAACCTCAAATATGTTACAAATCAAAACCAAAAGCAAACCAATGAAACATATGAATATCCGAAGGAAAAAAAACAACATTTAAACTTCATAGGTATCAACCACACTACTATCCACGGACTCCACCCGCAGGTGGACGGACAATGGGCTCCGGTGATCAGGTAGGCCCCCATCGATGGTAACCTCATCGGGAGTGGCTGATAAAGAATGCGGGTCATGCTTTCTGTGATGGCTTGATTTAACGATATGCGATAGCACTGGCACAATGTCCCTCATTGAAGGCCGTTTTCTTGGTGAACGGTTCACACATTTGTATGCAAGACCTGCCACTTCATTAAGTTCTTGTTCTTCGAATTTCCCATCAAGACGCGAATCCACAATTTCCTCCCACCCGACTTTTTTCCCCTCCGTGTTCATTGCCGCCTATCCATGACAAACACATTGAACCAGGGAATATTTTTTAACACAACTCAATAGACAGTGGTTAATGGGTAAAAAGTGTGTTGAAATATGTAAAAAGCGTATAGACGATTGGAAGTATGTGAAAGTGTATTGTAATCTATGAAATCTATAAAAAGCATATGGACGATTAGAAGTATGTTCATGTTCTTGTAATAGAGCAGTACTGCATTGCTTATGTACAGTGTAAATACTGTAGTACAGTATTGTCTTTAGGCTTGTTTTGGGCAATATTGTTACCAAAGAACCATGCATAGCACTAAATCCAGACCCGCCAAATACACCAGCTACACCAACACGTGAAATGGGTGCATAAGGATGTTGACTCAAACCCATTGTCAAATCCTAGTATCCTACTTAGCATAATATGGAGGTACCTATGGCGACGGGAGCTATGGAGGTACCTATGGAAGAAGGGGCCAATGTGGTCTTTTACAATAAGGCAATCGATGGAACTGTCATGAAACGACTTTTTAGTCGATTACTAGATCTCTTCGGAATGACATATACAATACACATCCTGGATCGAGTAAAGACTGGCTTGTCAACAAGCCACTGCTACATTTATTTCACTAGGAATAGATGATCTTTTAACAAAGCGGTCAAAATGATGGGTAGTCAAAATGCTGAACAACAAAGTTTATTTTGAAAAAGCACCAGTAGTACCGGAATGTACACGCGGTAGAAAGATTACCTCATGACCATTTATCAATGTCAAAGTTTGGTTATGTTTCAAATAAAGGGCGGTTATTCACCATCCATGTTTTCTTAAGGTCCTTTGCACATGAATTGGGCTATATTAACTTTGATAATGAGGGATAGAGATCGTACAAGTTCAGCATACTCCATCAGACCCTGTTGAGGATTTCTACCTGCGATGAGTTCAAAGAGTAACACTCCAAAGCTGTAAACATCACTTTTCTTAGTGAATGTCCTTGTTGAAATATACTCTGGATCGAGATACCCAAAAGTCCCCCGTAGATTGGATGCATGTTTGTCGACCATCTCTTCCCTAGAAAGCCCAAAATCAGCCACCTGCTTGAACCAGTATAATATGCATTCAATTGTATAACAACCCGCACATGTTTTCTTCTTAAGCTGAATGAAGAAGAAAAAGAGACGTACCCTGGCTCTCATGGAATGATCTAGCAGAATGTTGGGAGATTTTATATCCCGGTGTACCACAGAAGGAATTGCCTGAAGTTAATTAAAGAAAGAACCAGCACCAAACATAATGAGATCACAAGGCACACAATAGTGCATCATGAAGATACGGGAGCAATTGTTACTGGATTAGAGAATCCAAGCTTACCCCATCGTGAAGATATTCCAAGCCCCTTGCTACATCTAAAGCTATTTGAACCCTCAAACCCCAACTCAAAGGTTCATGATTTTCACCTGAAAATACCCAGACAAATCGAAAGAAGGAAAATGGTGCTACCGTTCTTGAAAATGCAACTATACATAGACTGCAAGCAGTAGTGAGTCCAATGACCAAAGTATAATCACTTTCGACGTGCATTCTTTTGTAGTAACCGTTTGATTTAATTAGCATCACACTAGGAGAGGCTAGAATCACATCATTTCTACACCTCTTTCAGGCCTTAGATGGGAATGATCCAAGGTTTCAGCTTTCAGTATTTACTACTGCGATTAAATTAGCATCACACTAATCAGGGATTAGAGGCTGGAATCACATCATTTCTACACCTCTTGCATGCAAAAGATTCCTTTCTTTCGGGCTTTAGATGGGAATGATCCAAGGTTTCAGCTTTCAGTATTTACTATTGCTCCTCTTAACATGTATAGAGTTGATCGCCAACTTACCATACAAATGGGAAGCAAGACTGCCTTTGCTCATGTAAACATAGATAAGCATATGCTGGCCCTTGTCTGCACAATATCCAACCAGGTTCACAAGGTTTCTGTGGTGCAACCTTCCCAATAACATGACCTGTTAACAAGTAAAAAGACTTCATGAGGAACTATGTGAGATGCATTTAAATTGGAGAAACATATGAACAGGCGAACAACAGTACTTCCCTGTGAAGCTGTTGTAAGTTTCTTAAGATAATTTGAAGATACTGGGATAAATACTTTTCCTGAATATTGACTAATCTTGTTTGGTGAATTGTAGACTTAATTTTCAATAGACTTTATTATTGTTTCTGTGATACTTCAGTTAGCAAGTTTTCTACCTGATACCTGAATTCATGTAGAATCAGACATGAACCAAAACCTCAAAGAGAGAAGCAACTTGATCGCCCCTAGAATATGTTGTACTGGATAATTTTAACCAGCAGATAAGTAAGACAGACGATTATAATCACAAGCTACAACATTCGAAGGGACTGAAATTGTTAAAATAATCTGCTCTCAGATCATCATATGATTCTCGTAATAGAGAAGATTAACATTACATATATGTTGCAACTTAAGTAGCCCTGCTAGACCACAAGCATGTCTATCAAACAGGGTACCTTTCAAACAGTGACAATCTCTGATATTTTTTTCCTTCCATGCCTTGCGATGTCTAGGTGGCAGAAAATAGTGTGAAATCCAATTTCAATTTGATTTTTCAAGCTTGTCCTAAAAAGTTGACCAATTTCACTGTTCCAAGAGTGTCTTTTATCAAACAATCCTATTACATGAGGCTGTTAGGAAATTAAATTGTCAACTAACAATTGAATTACCAGATGCGTTTAACTTCAAGACACGTCTGTCCAAGCATGTTGTAGATGGTAGTATGTTTTTGAACATCACATGCCTAAAATATTGATCATAAACTCTAACCTCTGTTTGAAACTCTTGCTCCCCTTGTTTTGAATCAGTTGCAAGCACTTTAACAGCAACTGTCTCACCAGTAGACATCTGAGCTCTATAAACAGGACCAAATGCTCCTTGACCTATCAGCGTAGTAAAATTACAGGTTGCCTTTTGGAGATCCCTGGTTACAAGTTAACATGATTACATGACCACAAACATAAACACAAGAAAAAAAAAGAGAGAGAGAGAGAGAGAAACTATATAGTTGTGTAATAGTTGTTTTACCTCCAGTTTAAGGACCCTAGCCAGATGCTCAACTGGTTAAAAGAATATACCTGTAAGAATACTCGAGTATTCCAGATGCAGAAACCATATTGGACTTTCTAGATCCTCCAAATCCAAGCCACAAAGAGATGCCATTTTGTTTAGATGTTTTAGATGATTCCGTGCCAGCAGAGGAGTCCGATAATACTGTACAAGGATCACCACCGTTAGAGCGGATTGAGATGGTTGCTGCCCTCCGAGAAGTGCTATTTCCTATTTGTGAGCGTCTCCGATGGTACCAAATGCAGAATACAGCACATATAGCCAAAAACACTCCTATTACCACACCTATGGAGATCCCAATGATCAGTCCAGATGATTCTGCTTTCATCCCCTTGCTTGTGCTTTGCTATCTAAGCATCCAGTCTATCTAGAAACCTTAAAGTGAGTAAACAACTTTTAGAAGCAAATTGAGCAAATGGGTGCCAATCTTTTTCAAGTGGTTATCAACTCGTGAAACTTTTTTTTCCCAAAATGTATTTTGGCTCGTTAAGCTTGGGTTTTGTTTGCCAAAAACCAGTCCTTATTTACCCCAAGATAAGTGAAATTAAGCTACTGGAAGATAAGCCCAGACCGAAAGACATCTTCCAGCAAGACAACACAAGCTCTCAGGTGGACATACAAGCCTTAGACAACAATAAACACCAATCCTAGATATTGGTAAGAAACGGTAAGCTTATAGAAGTCATTGGGTATGCAAGTTCACCAATACACATAGAAATCCAGCTTCTCCCAACAAACACAACCCGTCTCCGGAAATTTATTAACAAAGATACTGTTTTGAATCCTAGTCCCATACTTAATTAGCTTGGGGATAAATGTCTTAGCCATTAGTCCATAGCCAAGTTCTACTTATGGTTGTTCAAAAAACTAACTTGTTTTTTGGTAACAAAAACTAACTTGATCCACTTTCTCTTTATGAAACAATAGTGACGGAATCATGGAAACAACAAGAACAGCAACACCAGAAATAGCAATAAAGAAAAATTCAAACAAATAAACGACCTGATCAGAAGCTATATAAATTCACTGATCAATTAATCCATTCATATCTTGTTTGGTTGATCAGAAAATGTAGCAATGGACCTGCGGAAAAAAATCATTACACAAAAGGATACTAAAACAACTATGTCCGGACTTCATAAGAAAGGTTAAAAATTTCAGTTCTCTTTTCATTCCAACACTTTTTCCCAGCATCCAAAAAATGAATTATATCAAACGGACTGAGAAATGTCAAGACCAAGGTTGAATAACCCACAAAATAAAATAAAAAATTAGAAACGCATTCATACAAATTTGGAGCGAATTCATGGTACCTGACGATTGTGAGGAGACAGAAACGATATTCGGAAACAGCTACACGATTTTTTCAAAATGTGGTAAGAAAACTGGAATTGTTGCGAGAAACCAGTTTTGAAGAAACAGAATGGAGTGAAGGAAATGCGAAGGATGGGGCGAAGAGGAAGGAATCTGAGAGCAGATTACGGGAGCTTTAGAGAGGGGGAGAGAGAGCGAAATTTTGATTCAAGAAAACGTGGAAAACAGAGTGGCCAATACATACCAGTGAATTTAATGAAACTCCGCTAGTCTCCGTACGGACAATAAAAACTGTGGAAATGACAATTTTGTCCCGGTTAAGAGTAATATTACTAACACATCACATTGTATATTAGGTTATACATCATGCTTATGTGACATCAATTAATTTAAACATATATTAAAATTCATGAGATCCGCTTTCATATTTTATCTTATAGTAATATGATATTTAGACATGATATACAACTTGATGTGTTAATAGACTTATTCCTAATTTAATTCGATTTGTCCCTTTTTTTGTCTCGTTAGATTATAGTTTTGGAAATTTATTTTAGAATTGGATTAAAAGGTAAAATTTTAAAACAAAAAATCCAAAAACGGGTTGAAATAGGATCCAAGAAACTTTGTCACGGTCTCCACCTATTTTTAAATAATTATTAAATATATATCATTCAAGTTTTTATTCTCTTTACATACAAGTAATTATAGAAGATTAGGTCTAGGTTTGCGTAACTGGGTTTTAAAATTTGTATGTTAGTTATCTGAACAATTTAAATATATTATGTTTGAGCTCCGAATTATACAGCTTTATCTTTTTGTTTTGAGCTCTTGAGTTTTTTGTTTACAAAGTTGAGTTTTAGTTGTTGCACTTGTGCATCTTCTTTACAAAGTTTTACATAGGATGAATTGATATTTCTTTTCTTAACAAATGGGGCATATGGATTGACAAGCCTTCCCCTTACTGTCGGAGCTTCACAAGCGTTGTCTCGTCCACTAATCAAATGTTTGAATGTGAGCTATACTTTGCGAGAGCCTAACGTGCATATGGCCTTCTCATTTGACCTCTCTTCCAGCGTGACTAGGAATACTCAATGACAATTCAATTTATGTTAGCCAGCTATGGCCCGACTATGGTGGATGATTGAAGGAAGAGAAAGAGGGAGGGAGAGGGAGGGAGGGACGAGGTATGACTATATTACATGATTGGATTCGATTTTCTAAATAAGTGAAAACACCAACCCCCAAAGAGTTCTATGATCAGGAGAAAGGAAGAGAGTGACTACGGATAATGAGGTCGAATTCTACCAGAATCGATCACTCAAGGCTATTGGAGATTTATTTGGTTGTTAACTTTAGGGCTATGATAATTAGTTGACATTAGGTTGTGGATAACCCCAAAGATGACCGAATACCTCAGATATATATATATATATATAAAAAAGGAAGAAGAAGAAGAAGAAGAGGAGGGAAGAGCATGAAAAGGAGCATTAATGTTAACTTAGACTTTCCTTTGAAAGCTAAAACCAGACAAGGAGTACTTAGCTTCCTTTTTATCATTTGGTGGCCAGATGATTGAATGGCCAGAGTAGTAGGTGAGATGGTTAATCATTTTGACCAAACTATGGTTCCTCTGCTTGTGATAAAGCCAGTTAGGTCTCCAACAATATTATACTATTCTATACAAAATATTTACTAAATTATGCACATTACTGTATCTGAACATATTGTTACTAATTATTCGCACATATTGTACAACCTCATAAAAAAAACATACATTATGCACGGTGTATCTGATTTAAATACAAATTTCTAAAAACCAGATACAACGCGGATATTCAACCTATATGATGGTACTAATAATGGTTGATGTTAGTGGCTAATGTGTACGAAAAATAGGAGAAAATTATATCATACCACTGTAGCATCTTTTTAGTACTCGTGTTATGTTTTATCTGATATAAATATATGTATACAGTAAAGAAGTAAAGTTATATGTGATTTATTATTAACTGCAAAAGTTACAAATCACGTGTTAGCACTTTCTATGGTTCAATTTTTCCCCCTTTTTTTGGGTTTATTTGTCACTAGTTTTATGGTATTTATTACGTATGATTCTGGTCACTTCTATCACGTACAGAAATCTTACGAATCATTTTAACTAGTTATACTATTATTTTAATGTTAGTTATAAGTTATTTTGATATTATTAAGTAAATATAGGTCAAAACTGTACTGTAGACTTCTTCAAGGAAACAATAATGATAGTAATCAACTGTCAACATAACCTACCAAGTCTAATGAAACATAAAGTAGTTAGATGATGAAAATAACAACAATTATAGGTGGAGAAAATGAAAGCAATTGTCCCCACCTTATAAATAACCTTTTTACTTCCTAGCAAATGAGATGTCATTTTTTGCCCTTTTTTTTTTTTCAAAATAAAAAGTCTAGGAACACACCCTTTTGTATACAGATTCAGATACAGATGTGTTTAAAATCATCCGATACACGCAGAGTTCACGTTATTCGAAAGACTCTACATGTATCAAACAATTTCAAACACATTTATATTCGAATCTGTACACATATGATGCGTTCCTATACTTGCTGAGGTGGATTGGGGACCTTACCATTTGGACCTCTGGCAAAATAGGGATGAGGCCCAATCAAGAGCATTTAATTGGGTTGTGTTCTTATTTAGCCCATTATTTTGCAACTCACAACTTACTTCATTTCTGAACTCTGTATTATTCATTCTCCAAAGTCACAAGTCCAATAAACTCCGCCAACAAAGTTCTAAGTCCAAACACAGCCTCAATAACACTGGGTGTATTTGGCCTATGGTTATTTTTTGTTTATTTATTTATTTGTTGACTAATGAAAGGGTGGGATTTGGCTTAATTTATTTTTTGGACCCATATATTTCTCAGATTCCGTACGGTGAGGAAAAAGCCGAAATTACCCTTCAAGCGTTGCTGTCCTTTCCCATCAGACTCCGTACGGACAAGGGCAATATGGTCATTTGTCCGTCAAAGTCAAACAAATTACTTAATTCATTCGGTCAAACAATACAATAAATAAATTAGTCCAAATGGCATCAACTACTTTTATATTTATTTCAAACATTATAAATAAATAAACCAATAAAAACCGTAGGCCAAATGGACCCACTGTTAAATAACCAACTACATAACAAGTGGTGTACAACTATCGTGTAAATACTTTACAGTTCTAAATTTTATGTTTAAAAATTCGATAACTCTCACTTTGATACCACTATTATCACGAGCAATCCCGTATTTGGGTTAGCGACCGAGCACTGAATTTTACCCACTAATGCAGTAAGGCCTTCAAAATAAAAGAGTTTAATTTTTTTTTAATGTCGTTATTTATAATGAGTTTAAAACAAGATAATTAACTGTGGAGGTAAGTGTGCATTTCAAAAGTAATTTAACTTACAAAATCAACCCCAAGGAGTTGGCATGGTGATCAAGACTTGAGACTTAGGGACTTGCTCCCTCTTAATATCTCAAGTTTGAAATCTTCTGGTGCTAACAACTCTTATGAGGTCAACCCAAAGAGAGCTTTGCTATGATTTTAATTGAAATTTTTACAAGTGGACGGTAAAATTGGTTCTAAAAAAATTTAGTCGAAGGGCATATAAATTAGTCCAAACACTCTGAATTATAAATAAATAAATGAACTTAGAGAATCATGATCTGGCATAAGGTCCAGCTCATTTTTCCCATGCAATAAACAGGCCCAAAAGAGGAATGATGGATGGAAACACAATCTGGTCCACAAAGATTCTAATTAATTTGGACATTTAACTTGTTTCATACAAGTTGTAGCCAAACATCGAATTATAAGAAATCTTCTTCAATATATTGTATAATTCGATGCTCATATTCGATTAAACAAACAAATCTCCTAATCATAAATGTATGACAAATAGTACATCACTCATACGCCATACGTCCTATTTAGGGGGATAGTAGTTCAACAAATATGTAGTTCTTAAGATTAATATCATTTTGTTAAATAATTTATACGATTTTTTCATTGCTCTGTACACCGATTGCTCTCTATTTCAAAATAAATGAAACTAAGAATTAAAAACTTGTCTTTGCCAATAAATAAAAATATGGTCACGTGGGACTAAAGTAAAAATACATATTTGTGACTTTTACAATTTATTTTTAATGAGTGGGATCCATTTATTTACGTTAAAGATGAACAATATCATAACATGTTTGACACTATTTCAGCTTAAATTATTATAATTTTTTGAAAATGCCCCACATGTCATATATATCATTGAAGGAAAAATACGAGAAAGAAGTCGATTTGGTATGTGATTATTATTAAATTATGTTGTTCTAAGTAAAATTTAATTTAATTAAATTATTTTTTATTTATTTTGGTCGTATTTAATGTAGAAATTTATTTGACTCTAAAGATATACTCACAAAAATGCTCATAAATGTAAAGATCTTATTACTGGAAATATTTAGGTGTGTTCGGTTATGAGTTTGAGAGACTTTCTCTCAAACAAGTTTCTGGAACAGTTTCTGAAACAGTTTCAGAAACAGTTTCTGGAACATTCTCCCAGACAACTTTTTCTCTCTATAAAAGAAAAAGTTTCAGAAACAGTTTCTGAAACAGTTTCTGAGACACTTATAACCAAACAACGTCTTAGAGACATGTTTCTAAAACTATTTCAGAAACACCCTAAAACGAACACACTTAGTCTTCATCCTTTCACCTAACACATGGCTCCGTACGTGGCCTACAAAGTGCCAAAAATACCTATTTTTGGACAAAGCTTTTAGCCTAAATAGACGGCTAATATTAACTTCAAATAAGTCAATAAGAAAGAGTTTAACATAGCCCAGATGGGGCCTCTACTAATACCTAGTAGATCAAGAAAAGCAGCCACGTGAAAATAATGCTTTATGTATGAGAGATTAGTCATTGTCAAAAAATTGAGGTATCTGAGATTGTCAGCTTACATCTTTTTTAAATGCCAAATAGAATCATTAGACGGTAGCCGACGATCATAAAACCGACGTTTTAATAGGATTACAAGTATAAGTGAATTATTACTATTAATTTTAAATTAAAAATAATAATCTAAGTGAATGATAACTATTATTTTTTAATTCGAAATCCTTTTTGATCCAATATCTGAGAGCGTAGTATTACTCTTTGGGGTAGGATAGTACAAAAGAGAACGTAGATAATTAGGAAAATCTCCTCATTTTTCTTCTGTCCCATAGTTGTTAACTCCATGATTGTATTTTTCTTTAGCACTCGAACTCTGTGGAAGTAACTCAAAAAAAGCATAGATAAAGCTAGGGAGGAGCTAGTACGGGCGGTTGCCTCTATAAGAAAGAAATTTTTTTTATTATTATATAGAAAATAAATAAATTTCTTATGAAGTATATAGGCTCGTCCCTGCTAAATATTTTGAAAAATATTAATTAATACATATTCGCCTCTACGTAGTGAATCTTCTGGCTCCGTCCTTGAAAAAGAGTGTAGATATATTTTGTAGGAAATGTGTATTTGTACAAATTCGTAGAATACCCTAGAATTCTGAAAAATATACATTCATTCTATTAATAATCAAATCTATAAAATACATAAATGATACAACGATACATAAAGAAATCGTAATACAAAAACTATAATGATGTTTCCAAATCGAGTCTTGTATTTAACAGAGTCCTCTTAAAACTAAATTGCCGCCTCACCGTGGGTGTTCGAGCTGGATAGTTTTAGCGTCGTCTCACATGGTTAAACGGCTCCATGAACAAAGTAACACCTTATCTCACTCGCCTATCGAACTTTCTTGTATCTAACTTTTTTGTATCTGCTGCTATCTCACATGAAGAACAAATTCGGGAAAATTTAGGCAGAATTTTGTTGCTGTTCAAGTAGTCCACAAGACCAAAACCTGATTAATATATAAAGATCAAAGAATGACCTTTGGAATACTAAAACCGAATGACCTTTCGGTTGCTTACCATGAAAAAGGATTATATAACATTAAACGGCAACTCTTAGGTGCGTAACGAAAAAGATATTTTGATTGTCGAGTGACTGTTTAGTGTCCATTTCATTTACACCCTCAAGACCCTTCGATTTTCCGACATATTTTGAAACGAAGGAGGTAAAATTTGAACAATATAATTACAATTTTAAGAAATAAATAGTTGAGACACTACAACAAAAACTATTTATAGCGATGAAATCGAAAGACGAAATTTAATTTCATCACCAAATGAGTATATATTGCGACGAAAAAAATATTTTGTCACTTTTTTAGAACAATTGCGAGGAACTCATTTTCCTTACCAAATATACTATCTTAGCGACAAAATTTTATTTTTCACCTCTAAATATGTTTTTTGTGACGAAATATTTTTTCTCACCAAATGTATGTACATGTCGATGAACTATATTTTTCGTCTCCAAAGAGGTACTTTTGACGAGAAAAATAATATTTTCTCGCCAAATAACATATTACGAGCATTAAATTTTACAATCATATTAGTTGAGTACTGACTTAATTATTAAAGTTTCTTTTCATCAATTAGCAATAAAGAGTTTGTCAATTAGCAGCGGACAATTTTTTAAAGATTTACTATCTTGTGGGAAGTACCACATGGTAGAGAGTCTCCAACTAATATCTTCTTTTAGCGAGAGCATGTTGTAAGACTTTTGACCATCTCCCGTTCAAGCTAGCTTGATAAAACTAAAGGTTTTTTTTTTTTTTTTTGGCCTTTCTTACTTTGTGAAAATAGCATAAACTTGATGAAGAAAAATTATTCATTATCGACTTTTATCGTCGTGCTAAAATTATTAAAAATCATAAAAATTGATGACGATAAGCGAAATTTAACCTTGCAAAGGAAGCTTTTCGGGGCAAAAAAAACAAGAATCAATAATAAAGAACCCTCGCCTTTAGTCGAAAGTCAAGTTGACCTATGATTAGCTTTTAAATTTCTTTGAAAAATAATAAATTCTTGAAAAATTCTCAATCTCTAATTGGTGAAAAGACTAATCTGTTACAGAAACTATACTGTAACTCCGAAATCCGAATCTGCTTTATTTGACCTTATCCCCTGGATTTGATTAGGACTTAGGATTAGCCAATGTGGGACCCATTTGAAGATCCCCATTGATTGATGAATCTGGGACCTACCACAAATTCTAAGCTTTGTGGGCCGTCAAAAATCCAGACGTGGCGTATATATCTACTTAGGAACCACGTGTCAAGATATGCACAAAATTAGAAATGGGAACACATCTTTCTGTCTGCAGGGAAGACTATCTCTTGACGGCTTCTCGTTTTGCACGTGCGGATAAATGAACTACATACAGAGTATTTAATTTAATTTAGGATTTTCTCGTCCCCACAAAAAAAGAAGCCAGAAATGTCGTTTTTGTTTGGTCTCACCGACGAATTTTTTTCCCAATTTCCCACTAGTGAATTATGCTTTGTAATTTTTGTTTTCCACTTAAACACTTGAATTTGAGACATTATACGAATTAATTTTTACAACCGTTGACGTTAAAACTATTAGCGTTAAAATAAGACCTAGGAGTGTTATACCCAAAGTTAGTAGTCAATATCGATTATGATAATGATAACCTAATGAAAAAGTCTATCACGAAATGGCACTTACTCTTACGCAAGCAAATGCTTAACTTGTTGAAGCTTGATTCTAAGAATTCACTATCTTATAATTTTCAGTTATGCCAGCTGTTAAAGTAATCGCTTAGCTTCCAAACATATGAGTGCATATCGAGTGTCATTATCCTTACTAATCTTTCTACACGAGGTTCACTAAGTTCTACTACTACAAGGGGTCACTAGAGAAGCAAACTAAAGGTTAAGGAAGATACTGGAACGAAGGTGCGAGACCTACAACAAGACAATAGTGGATGAGAATTCTATATTGATTGATTCACTATGCTCTATTATTCGTTCTGTTAGAATTTGAGTTTTGAAATTCTTTTCAAGGATTAGATTGACAGAGGCAAAAATAAAAAAAGATATTTGAGAATCGAATTGAAAACAAATTCAAATACTTACAATCTGATTCAGCTTATTTCGATGCCCAATCTACTTACTAGCATATACACAATATGATATATATATATATTTATTTATTTATTTATTTATTTATTTATCTCAATCTCCATTAGTTATGGAGATGGAGGATGCATGTGATCATGAATCAGAATAAAAAATGAATCTTGAATTTCGAAAGTTAAAAATAAAAATGATTAAATTCGTTCATGATCTGTCCGTTGCCGTGGTCGGTAGGGTAGGGCAATTGGAATGTGTGCCACGTCTTCAACAACGAGCAAATATGCGTTATCCACGTGTAATGCACACACGTCATGTCAGAAGCGCTTCTCTTGCCGTGGCAACGTCATCACGCTTCTATCACATGCTTGTAATCCATCAAACACGGCTGGGCTATTATGCGCCTCAGCTGTCCTTAAACTAGGCCGACTCATGAGATCCAAGCTCTGTTGCAGCGCGTGCATGTCAATTGCGTCCACAGCCTCAAATAAATGAACCTAGAGTAAATTACAACATGCAAGTGATGATTACACCTTAGGGATAAACAAAGAAAATGTGGTGGTTTAAGGTTTTTATATTTTGTTTTAACTCCATTCTCAAATTTTTTATGAGAAGCAAAATTACCCTTTCTTATATATAATTGTGTATTTCGTATTTCATTTATCATATTTTCTTGGAATACATATATTTAAGAGTATATACTATGTATGACTCACTTTTGTCTTATACAATATTATTCGCTTTAGTTATCAAAATTTTACAGAATTTCTCGTAGATCACTCATCTTTGCTTTGGCGTAGGACGAGCATACTTAGCTGTAAACTTCTATTGAGTTTGATACTATCGTGGCTTTAAAAGACTTTGTACATCTTAATTTATTATATAACAATATTAAATTTATATTCACCAAGCAATGTTGGATTTTGACCACCCATCCAGATGTCCACCAAGACTCGCTCTCTCGAACGCCAAGCCTCATAGGCCATAGCTTGTACCATAGCCTGACTTTGGTGTCATAATCTCTCCCACTTATGAACACATGTCCTCATGTGTATGTGGAGCCTAGATTTGTCCCATATTTTAAATTGGTGTAGGTCTGATATCATATATCATTTATAATGATCTGCTCCCGTATTTGTATAATATTGTCCACTTTGGTTGTCCAAATCTCATGTACCTCCTAGTAGGTCACACATTCTTACATTGTTGTAGGACGAGCATTATGTTTAATGGTGAATTTTTATTGGATTTTAACGCTCTTGTGACTTTAAAAAGTTTTGTATAAGGTAAGGTCATGATTTATTATATAGCACTGAATTTAAATTCAGCAAGTGATGTGAAATTCTTGATCACCCATCCGAATATCCACCGAGACTCTCTCTCTCCTGAACGTCAGACCTCACAACTGGCACCACAAATTAGCTGAGGTGTCACATACCACTTCTGCAGATAATTAGTGACAACAATTAATGCTGCTTGAAAAAATTCTCTCCTCCTTTCTGTAACTCTCTCCTATTCCTTGTCAAGTTTCCATCTAAGAACCCTAGATTTTGTGGTGCTGATAACCGGAGTAGGTTTTAGTAGTCTCCTCATGGCAATAAAAAATGGTGTTCGTGTTCGTAAAGTGGATCTCGGTCATCGATCTCGAAAAGATCAAAATATTCTGTTGCGTTTCATCTTGTAAATCTTACTAGCGTACTACCCGTGCCTACGGCACTCCCTACGAATTTGGTAACAATTCATGGGCAAATTGCGTTGGATCCTGATATTGGTTGTAGATGATGTCAACTTTGCAAGAATGGTCCAGTTGTATGCGATTGGTTACAATTACTTGGGAAAAAAATCAAGTAACATTTATCAAAAAAAAAAAAATCAAGTAACTTTAAAGTCAAAAACCACTACAGGATTTTGGAAAAACAGAACCATAGTCACTACTCAGAATAATTCATACACTCAAAATTGCTAGCATATTACCTGTGTCTATTGCACTACCAAAAAATTAAAACCACTAATTAGAGTTTAAAGTTTTTCAAATGTCAAAATTACCACTTAAAAGCAATTATAAATGTTTCTCAAATGTCAAAACCACATATCTCATTTCTAGCCAAAAGATTTCAGCACAACCATGGACAATAAAAATAGGGTAAAATATTTTTCTGATAATTACAGATATTTCTCCTATGGTTTTTGAAATTATAATTACCCCCTTATCAGGGATGACAACAGATAGAAATGGTTGAAATTGGAAATTTGACGTTTTTACCCTTCGAAAGCTAGCAATCCAAATGTGTATTTTTTTTCTTTTTCATAAGATTATAAGTTTTAATTAAATCACTCAAGTGCAATTGCAGTTCAAAATTAGAATTACACTTCTAATTTCGTTTTAAGTGATTTTTTTTGTGAAATTTCTTATTTGTTTGACTTTTTATCTGTATTTAGAATAGAAGTATACAGAAAGTAAAGCACATTAAAATTTTAAAAATTAACTAAAGATGAAAAAGTACAAAATCACGTATCTATATTACAAATCAGGACGGTGTGGGTCCCACTAAACATATTTTCACAAGAAGGGTTGAGATCGATTTGATCCGACGGAGAAGATTAGTTTAGATTTTAACTATGTTGCTATAATAGGTGGAAGTTGGAAGGACACTTAAAAGGAAAACTTTTGAACTTATTTTTGGAAAACAAACAAACTTTTGAGCCTTTCTCATCCTTGGAACCATAAGAGCTATTAATGAAGGGTTGAATTGCAACATACCAAATTGATCTCGAAAATCTATAATCTAAAAATATTTTTTTTTTAAATTTTGGTCTTTATTTTTAGGCTAGATTAGAAATGAAAAAAAATATCAGGATCTAGATTTTCTGAAAATAAAAAATTTATGATCTATAAATAAAAATGTATGATCTAGAAATGAAAAAATCTACATTAATCACGAATGTCAAAAATCTACACTGACTTAATTACAATGAAGATTTTTTGTCAAAAAACAAAGAACAAAAAATCTACCCGATTATTTTTAGCTTGATTAGAAATGAAAAAATCTACCTTAAAAGTAAATTTTTTTACCACGATCATTGCTTTTAAAAAACTTGATTAGTCTTGAAAAATAATAAAAAACTTAGAAACTAATCATTTGTGTTAAATTTTATTTTTATTTTCTAGATTCAATCGTCAAGAAAAAATAATTAGTTCAAAAAAATTGACATAAATTTTATTAAAATTTTAAAAAGGGTACACCCTTCACTTCCATAGTTATAGACATCAACTACATAAATCACGTAACTTTAGAATAAAAAATAAAATAATTCAGTTTATAATTTTATGAATTTAATAGTTACTCAATTAAATAAAAATTATGACATGCAAAAAAAGAGAGGTTAAGATACTTAATTTCATACAAATATCTTTAATCAATAGCTAAGTTTAAAAAATAAGTTTAATTTTTAGAAACACTTTGCTAACTTATTTTTGCAAACACCTTTTAATCTTTATTTAGAAAAACCTTTTTAATTTTTATCTACTACATCTTTAAAAAAATTATTTTTATTTCAATAATGTTTTTATCCTAAATCGGTGAATAATTTAAAAACTAAGTTTGGTTGTGTTTTGAAAAAACATTTTCATTTTTATTTAAATATACGTGATTTTGTACTTTTTCATCTTTAGTTAATTTTTAAAATTTTAATGTGCTTTACTTTCTGTATACTTCTATTCTAAATACAGATAAAAAGTCAAACAAATAAGAAATTTCACAAAAAAAATCACTTAAAACGAAATTAGAAGTGTAATTCTAATTTTGAACTGCAATTGCACTTGAGTGATTTAATTAAAACTTATAATCTTATGAAAAAGAAAAAAAATACACATTTGGATTGCTAGCTTTCGAAGGGTAAAAACGTCAAATTTCCAATTTCAACCATTTCTATCTGTTGTCATCCCTGATAAGGGGGTAATTATAATTTCAAAAACCATAGGAGAAATATCTGTAATTATCAGAAAAATATTTTACCCTATTTTTATTGTCCATGGTTGTGCTGAAATCTTTTGGCTAGAAATGAGATATGTGGTTTTGACATTTGAGAAACATTTATAATTGCTTTTAAGTGGTAATTTTGACATTTGAAAAACTTTAAACTCTAATTAGTGGTTTTAATTTTTTGGTAGTGCAATAGACACAGGTAATATGCTAGCAATTTTGAGTGTATGAATTATTCTGAGTAGTGACTATGGTTCTGTTTTTCCAAAATCCTGTAGTGGTTTTTGACTTTAAAGTTACTTGATTTTTTTTTTTTTGATAAATGTTACTTGATTTTTTTCCCAAGTAATTGTAACCAATCGCATACAACTGGACCATTCTTGCAAAGTTGACATCATCTACAACCAATATCAGGATCCAACGCAATTTGCCCATGAATTGTTACCAAATTCGTAGGGAGTGCCGTAGGCACGGGTAGTACGCTAGTATTTAAATAAAAATGAAAATGTTTTTTCAAAACACAACCAAACTTAGTTTTTAAATTATTCACCGATTTAGGATAAAAACATTATTGAAATAAAAATAATTTTTTTAAAGATGTAGTAGATAAAAATTAAAAAGGTTTTTCTAAATAAAGATTAAAAGGTGTTTGCAAAAATAAGTTAGCAAAGTGTTTCTAAAAATTAAACTTATTTTTTAAACTTAGCTATTGATTAAAGATATTTGTATGAAATTAAGTATCTTAACCTCTCTTTTTTTGCATGTCATAATTTTTATTTAATTGAGTAACTATTAAATTCATAAAATTATAAACTGAATTATTTTATTTTTTATTCTAAAGTTACGTGATTTATGTAGTTGATGTCTATAACTATGGAAGTGAAGGGTGTACCCTTTTTAAAATTTTAATAAAATTTATGTCAATTTTTTTGAACTAATTATTTTTTCTTGACGATTGAATCTAGAAAATAAAAATAAAATTTAACACAAATGATTAGTTTCTAAGTTTTTTATTATTTTTCAAGACTAATCAAGTTTTTTAAAAGCAATGATCGTGGTAAAAAAATTTACTTTTAAGGTAGATTTTTTCATTTCTAATCAAGCTAAAAATAATCGGGTAGATTTTTTGTTCTTTGTTTTTTGACAAAAAATCTTCATTGTAATTAAGTCAGTGTAGATTTTTGACATTCGTGATTAATGTAGATTTTTTCATTTCTAGATCATACATTTTTATTTATAGATCATAAATTTTTTATTTTCAGAAAATCTAGATCCTGATATTTTTTTTCATTTCTAATCTAGCCTAAAAATAAAGACCAAAATTTAAAAAAAAAATATTTTTAGATTATAGATTTTCGAGATCAATTTGGTATGTTGCAATTCAACCCTTCATTAATAGCTCTTATGGTTCCAAGGATGAGAAAGGCTCAAAAGTTTGTTTGTTTTCCAAAAATAAGTTCAAAAGTTTTCCTTTTAAGTGTCCTTCCAACTTCCACCTATTATAGCAACATAGTTAAAATCTAAACTAATCTTCTCCGTCGGATCAAATCGATCTCAACCCTTCTTGTGAAAATATGTTTAGTGGGACCCACACCGTCCTGATTTGTAATATAGATGTGATTTACCTAATTTAGATCATAGCTAATAATATAAAACAAATTCAATGTGTAGGAATGTGAAATTAAGTAATAAATTCGTTTTTTTCTTATTGCTGGTTTAACTCTTAAGATTAGTGGAAAAAGTCTTAGGATCATTAGAGACTTTTGCCCAGATCGGGAAAAAAAATCACTTAGTTGTCTAATAATTAATATTCTAAATTTAAAATTAATTAAAGTACATATAAATTAGCCGAATCACTTGTTTTATCAGATATCTTAACAAATAATTTTATCTATTTTATTAGATTAATATATCTGTTAGTGTTTATTAGTCAACATTTCTGTCGAACTTCAAGGATCATGTAGAAGGGTCAGCCAAGGCTTAGCTCAGGACTCCACTACTCTTTTTTATCTTCTTTGTGCTTCCTTCACCACTCTACGAAAAAATCAAACTACAAGCAACTACGAAAACTAGAACAAAAGACCGTCGAAAAGGGTAAAGGAGTTAATAGGTCTGATTCACCAGCCAAGGTTTCAATTGATCTATAAGATACCACAGCTTTTGGTGTTCTATGATTTACCTCCAAATAATGATTAGGTAGTTCAATCCTTTTAAATTTTCTCCAAATCCGCCACTCGTTGGTTGGTTTTCAATTCTTTTTATTGAGACTATGCCTTCAATTTCATTCTTTGTCTTCCTAGTCGCAGTATTTCTACATCCACTTTCAAATCCAATGATTTCCCTTTGCCTAAAAGAAAGTAAGAAAAGCCATCCTTGCTTGGGCACTGACTCATTGAAGTATACATCTCGACGAATGATCACTTTCTTTGGGTCATATAACTTTGACCTTTATTTTCCTCCCGCCGAATGCGATTTCTAGTCTGCTCGACCTCGGAAGCTAATTCGCGTGTCGGCCGCCCTTGCCTAAGAACTTGAGAGCCTTTTTGTATCGGTGGGATAAGCTTTTAGGGAATGATCTCTTTTAAACAGATAACTTAATAAACAACGTTATCTGTTAGTTTTCGAAATAATAAATTATCAGATAAAATTATATGTTTTATATTTTCTAATTTGACTAATAGATATATCAAACCAACATATAATATTATCTAACTTGCTTATTACGAAAATAATTTTATCTTCTAGTTTTGAAACGATAATTCTATTAGATAAAATTACCTATTAGTATTTATCAGTTATAACATTTGTCACTTTTAACATATATCTTAACAAACAACGTTATTTATTAGTTTTCGAAATAATAATGTTATCAAATAAAATTATCTCTTCGCTTTCAGAGCAAATCCGTCCATAAAAAGATCTCAAATATTAAAACTTCTCAAACAATAAGCTCTGATTCATAAATTAAATTATTATGTCTTTAATATATTCTAAATTTGTCTAAATTTGTCTTTTGACTAATTTTCCGTAAAAATTAATATATGGCAAAAGAACATATAGATAGAGGACATGTAGCACAATTCAACTGATCACTCTCCATACGTCGGCCAAACAAACATACGACGCGTGTTCCGGAGTCTATGCGGAAGCGCGTGGTTCATGAGTCAGAACACAAAAAGAAAGTTTGAAAGAAGGACGTACCTTCCTCCCAGTCGAACCTGTGGTCGGCGGGCACGAGCCGTTAAATCATCTTCAGCGCTTCTGCCTCAGAAACAAACCTTCGACTGTGCAGGACAGAGGGAGTCCAACCCACACAATCCCCGTTACCAGTAAATCATCTTGAGCTCTTTCGTAGCTTCCCTCCGCCATCCCATCCTCAATACACGCGCGCGCGAGCCCACACACACACTTATATATACGTAGACACATTTCTCATAGACCTTGGCTATTTCTGCTTCGAATCCTTATATCAGACACTCACACATCCACACACATATACATAAACCTAGATGTCCTAGACCCGATTTCTGTCGCACAGAATTGCAGGTACGTATCACGTTTTCTTCGATATCTCTGTTATTCATGTTGATTTTAGCTATTAGTGTTGCTTTAATTGTAATTCGAATTGCTTTTAGCTGTTAGGGTTTTGGTAAAAGATTCCTCTTTTGATTGGATACTGTTTTGTGCTGAGAAATTTGATGAGAAGCCATGAAAATCCAGACCTTTGCGTTTTGGGTTTGTTCTTTCGTTTATTTCTAAATGAATGACAACCCAACCAAGTTAGTCAAAGGGTTGAATTATGCTGAAGTTAATGGAGTCTCTTGTTTTATTGGGTCCCAAAAATTGTAATTTTACTGAATTGTATATTTTCAGAATTCATATTTCTCTATCCCTGCACCCGAGTTTTAGGAATTTAGTGGAGAAGAATTCTTTTGATTCTCACTTCGCTTGTTTACTGAGAAAGTTGGAGAGATTTCAAACCTTGACTTTGGGTTTGTTTTCTTCATTTAATTCGTTGGTTAATGGAAACCCACCTCTATTTAGTCAGAGAGTTTAACCAGGCTGAATTGAATAAAGACTCTTTGTTTTGTTGGGTCCCAGACAATAAGACTTTTATATTCCAGAATTCATGTTTCTTCTGTACTCCTACATTTTCTCGGCACCCAAACAGGCCAGAGTTTCTTGGGAATTAGATTGGTGTTTGGTCAACTTTGGTCAGTTTGGTAAGAATGATTCTCGCTCTTGGTTTCGATTTACGGGGTTTTGATGTCATAGTTTTGATTTTCGGGTTTTTTCTTATTCTTTTATTTGAAATTACTGCCGTGTGAGGTTATTGAAGAAATTTATTCAATCAATAGTCAATACTGCAACAAGAGGGAACAAAGAATACTGGAAATGGTAATACTTGTGCCATTTTGATGCCGTTTTAATCCCGTTTTTCGGCTTTTTGTTTGTGCTTTTCTCTTGCTGGAGAGTTTTTAACTTCTGATTTAGAGTTTCTAATGAAGAGCCTGTAAAAAAAAGATTCTTTCATGTAGTGGGATTCAGAGCAAATTGTTTGTATTATTTTTTTGAAGTTTTACCTATCGTTTTGGATACTAGAAACGAAGGGTTTTTCAGGATGGAACGAAAGCTTGATCATTTGAGTCAAGGAGCCATATGGGGCTTAGGTTGAAGCAGAATACCAAGTGAAGTTTAATGAAGATTTTAGTTTCTTCCTGGTTCCTAAAACCGAAACACAATCATTAATTTTCTTAGTCTTATTTAGCAATCAAGAAATGATATGGCAAGAAATATTTGTTTTGAAGGACTATGGAAGTGCTTGTATTTATCTATCTGAAATTCGATATGCACATATAATCTTCTCCATTTTAAACTCCAACTCTATTTATCAGATAGCTCTATTCTTACAGTGAGAATAAACTGAAAGGTTTGTAGTGAGCTCTTTAATTTGATGAACAAATAGGTACTTTAGAAACAGAGATTCGATGTGCTGTGCCTGGAAATTGTGTTTTGATAGCGATATAGTGGGGGGTTTGGGGCGTCCCCCGGCGCTATCCTACCTTACTTAGCCCTTCCGAAGTGATAGAGGAGTTACTTGATTTAAGAAGTTATTTTGCTGTAATTTTGGGTTCTGTTCTGTTTTTTCTTCTGTCTTCTCTTTTTGCTGGTTTATATGCGCCAAGAGGGTTCTCTCCCCAATATTATCATGATCTGTGAGGTTAGATTTTCAACGTGCTAAAGTTTCTTCATCCTTTTTACTGTTTGATGTTATATCTTGCCATGATTTTTTTCTCAAGAAAAGTAGAAGCTTTTGGATGAAAATTTGTTATGGATTGTTCCTCTGTGTTTTATTGCCGATGCTTACTGGAAATAGTATTAGTACTGAAACATTGTTCTCTCATAAACTTGAAACAAGGGTTTTTTTGTGTCTTCGGGGACAATCCCAACTCGAACACAATGGTTACTTAGCAAGGATTGTTTAGCTGTTCATTTATGCATCCCTTTTTGTGATAAACTCGATCTTGGTGCACAATGAGATATATAGTAACCTTTAAGTGTTGGTAACATGCAGGTTAAACTTCTTGTAATGACCAAGAACTTTGGTTTCTAAGTAGAAGATCTTAGAGCTAGCTGCCACTACCTTTTACATTTGTAGCTGGTGATTAGATTATTGTTGTCTCGAAAACCTGATGCAAACTTCTTAGCATGGACTCGCACCAGTTTTTAGGATACAGTGTGACTAGTGCAGACTTATCCTACTCATCTCATCCGTCTGCTCCATCAATTTCCACCAGCCTCTTCGAGTATTTGAAGTTTGGTTCGCGGAACTCACCAAACTCGCCTTTCTCAACTCACTTTGACTCCAAGACTCTAACCACGTTAAGTGACAGTCAGGAGCAGCACAGCTCCACAGAGAATCTTTCCAGTAGCTCTTCACTCGGAACCAACAGCTATTTCCAACAGTCAAGCCCTTCTCTGGGCTGCCGTCAAGACAGATTACCGTTTAATTTTGGTGGAACATCATTTTCCCACAATGCAATCAGCAGTCAGAATGTAAAATACAGACTTCAAGAATTAGAGACTGCTCTGATGGGGCCCGACGACGATGAAGAAGCAAAAACGCCGAGTCCTTCTCTTGGAGAAAACAAGCATCCACAAACATCGAGCCAGAGGTCCATGACATGGGGCCAGGAACCTCAGAGCCCACAGTCTGTGCGATCTCAGCCATCCAACCCTTCAAAGCGTCACAAAGTGATGGAAGAAGGCTCTTCTTCTTCCTCTTTGCAGGCCGTACCACCTGACAATCTCAAGCAATTGCTCATTGCTTGTGCTGAAGCTCTATCTGAGTACAATTTGTATGATTTTGAGAAGTTGGTTGATAAGGCTCGGAGTGCTGTCTCAGTTAGCGGAGAGCCAATCCAGCGTCTTGGTGCTTATATGGTAGAAGGATTAGTAGCAAGGAAAGAGGCATCAGGAACTAAAATATACCGGACTCTAAAATGCAAGGAGCCAGAAGGAAAAGACTTACTTTCCTATATGCAAATCCTTTACGAAATCTGCCCTTACTTGAAGTTTGGCTACATGGCTGCAAATGGTGCTATTGCCAATGCATGCAGAAATGAGGACCGCCTTCACATTGTAGATTTCCAAATAGCTCAGGGAACCCAGTGGCTGACTCTTTTACAAGCGCTTGCTGCAAGACCTAGTGGGCCCCCTCACGTGCGGATCACGGGAATCGACGATCCTGTAAATCTATACGCTCGCGGAGATAGTTTGGAAGCAGTAGGGAAACGTTTGAAAGCGATTTCTGATAAGTTCAACATTCCGGTGGAGTTTCACCCAGTGCCCAATTTTGCTCTAGACGTTACAAAGGACATGCTTGGCATACGGCCTGGGGAGGCTCTAGCCGTGAATTTCCCACTTCAGCTGCACCACACACCGGATGAGAGCGTTGTGTTGAACAATCCCAGAGATGGGCTTCTTAGAATGGTGAAGTCACTTTCTCCTAAAGTTGTTACTTTAGTGGAGCAAGAATCAAACACGAATACAGCTCCATTTATCACCCGATTTATTGAAACTTTCGACTATTACTCAGCGATGTTTGAATCTATAGACGTGACACTTCCGAGGGACAGGAAAGAGAGGATTAACGTGGAGCAGCATTGTTTGGCTAGGGATATTGTCAACATCATTGCTTGTGAGGGAAAAGAAAGGGTGGAGCGCCACGAGTTATTGGGAAAGTGGAAGTCGAGGCTCACAATGGCAGGGTTCCAGCAGTATCCTCTGAGCCCTTACGTCAATTCAGTTATCAGGACGTTGCTGAGGTGTTACTCGGAACATTATACGCTTGTGGACAAGGATGGGGCTATGCTGTTAGGGTGGAAGGATAGGAATCTGATCTCGGCGTCTGCTTGGCACTAGGATAGTAATGGCAGGGGACGATGATATACGTAGTGATAGAAAAACCAGTTTTACAGTCCATGGTTTAGCAAAGATAATATAGTCTCATGGTATGTAACTCTTACGCATCATGGTATCTGGAGAGGTTTATATGTGTTAGTTTTCATGAACTGTATTTGCATACCACCACCTGGTTTATTGTCTTACCTCTGTTCTGTGATATATACCTTCTTGATCTTTCATAGTACCTCGTATGATCCGACTTATAATCGTTTTTTGTTGCTATAAAATTAATCCCAGATCACTTGGGGCTGTGAAATTGTTTTGCAATGGGGTTTTATTCCAACCATGTCAGCTACACAGTCACAGGTATTTCCGGGAGCAAATTCTGGACAACAATGAAGTGCTTTTTAACCATCAAGTACCCGTTACAATTAGCTCTAACCTAGGCATTTTCACCCTCTGTGGTGGTATCAGAAGCTTAAACTGCAAGGAAATACCAAGTTTCCATGCCGTGTTGGTGTTTCCCCTGATGATTTGATAAAAAATTAGACTAACTTCCTGTAGAACATGGTAAATTTCAATACCCGATTTAATCAGCAACAATATGACAAATTTTAGAAATTAGAAGACGAAACATTTTCAGTCCACAAAAATTAGTATTTTCACAAAAAGATGTGTTATCATAGACAAAGTCATCCCACATATCATGAAAATCAAATCATCAGGGGAAATAAAAATAGGTCAAAAGAAAGACGAGCCATGTACGAGCCGAAACAGAGACGAGCAACATACAATATCCTTCTTTGGTAGTCCGTGTTTCGGCAGTCGAAATTCCATCGCTGAAGTGCAACGTAGCACGTGATTTCGAGCCTAAATCTTCATAGTTTCGAGCCCTAGATCGCCGGAGTTTTGAGCCCTTCAGAGTCGAAATCTTTGGTCGCCGTTTTCTGCAATTCTTTGTCTAGCAAACTGAGTTTTGGGGCCCCAAAATTGTTACGGCAAGGAATATCAATCAAATCCCGCTTTTTAGGGGTTAAGAGCAGAACTTGTGCAAAATTATAAATTATTAGAGTACTTTGGGTATTTTTTAAAAGATAGGATCAAAACATAACGTTCAAAAGAGAATGAGATGAAAAATTAGTTAACACTCATAAATAGGACAAAAAAATAAGTACCTATTCAAATAATCTATTTTGAATATGATTATGTGAATAAATAAGGATTTCATATTCTCGCTTAAAGACCCTAACCGATGAGATGAAGACACGATTATAATTTTTAAGCGCGTGTTGTATTAACTCGATTCCATAATTATTCAGACAACTTTTAACAAATAATTCGAAAGTACAGAATAAATTTGCGTCGATAGTGCATTGAATAGGATTAGTCAGGAAGTGAAGTTGCCAATAATAATCTAATCAGTGCTTCTCACGCATCTTTTGTTTGTGCATTTTTATCTAATTCAAGCTGACTATCGGATTTAGAGATCTTGTTGTGCATTGTGCAGAACAAAGCGTATTGAGTGATAAAACGACGTTATTTTGGCACATAAAATACTACACGAATAATTGTTGTTCGGAAAATTTTCGAACAATATTTTATCGTTTTGACGCACAATAGTATAACATCATATTTATATGACATAATTAATTTATTGAGAAACTTTTACTTAAATGACATCATTTTTATGTTGGCTCAAAGTTTAAAGTTCTTTTGTGATCTATGATTTAAATTGATCGATTTTACCAAAGTTTACGGTCATGTATGACAATATACTTATTATATGTACAACTACTTGAATCATTATAAGTTAGCAAATTAAAAATAATAACATTATAAAGATGTTGAGTTTATACTATGTATCTTGGCTTGAAAAACATCTAGAATTTATATTTGATAAAAATGAGAAAAAAGAGTTAACATGTGTTATGAATAATAAATATTTTTGTCGGGGCCACGGGGCCGAGCCCGAGCTGCTAGCATCGGGGCTACGGGGGGAACACTCCTTCAACACCTATATTAGCTTTTCGAGCAAGGGTCAAGAGGAGACCGTGAGGGGAACACCCTCGAGATGTCCATCAGTCCCCGAGAATAAGGGGAATGCGCAATTTAAGTGCCACCGTGGTACAAGATAATGCACCGAGAGACTGGCACTGATTAGGTGCAATGTCGCGCCCGGAAATTTCCTCGGCCCCCCTCGCGAATATGTGAATTCTTTAAACGGGGCTGAATAATTTCTTGACTTTTAATGCGACGTTTAATGAAAATTGTTTAACAGCTGGGACTTATTTAAAAACTCAGAGTCGCCACTTGACATGAATTTAGGTGTGTCAAGTCACCCTCTAAGGCCATTTTCAAAGAAAATGTCCTTAGAAAAATAATTTAATTTTAACTCAGAAATACGATTCTGTTTATAAAAAAAATGACTCCTTTAAAAGAAAACTGGTGTTGAAAACAGAGATGGGTTCGGGGATTCACTGTTACGAGTTGGGAAGGTGTTAGGCACCCAACATCGCCCTTTCGGTACTTTATTTTCCCAAATAATTTTATTTTATTATCATTGGCCAATTTTAGGAAATATCTAGTGATTGCTGTACAATTGGTTTAAAAGTGGAAACAAGTGCAGGGGCAGGACCCCGGCTTACGCAATTCTACTTTGGTGACAAAAAGGTTGAAACGGGTATATGTTAAACTTTGACCGAAACATGATACGCAAATTGGTATCTGCACGTCATGTTTCTATTTCCGGAGTGCCAGGTACCTTAAATCCCTGGCAGGGATTTTCAAGTTTAACAATGACCTGATTCCATTTTATCAATGAATTTATCATGTTAACCCTTTTTTTTGATTTTATTTATCTACAATTCTTCATCCCGACAGCTACACAATCACTGGCGGTCCAAATTGTAGAATTTAATAAATGTCACTTCAATCACGATATTCTGTCGTGAAAAGATAACGTGCATTGCCCGTTAAATTTTCATCCCAAAAACACTAACATGGGCTACCTATGTCACCCGCGTGTTTATGGAATTCCGAGATTATCGGGATTTTTAACCAAGTAATATGGATAGTGTGTCAGCGTGAACTAACAACACTATTCATATAACTTAGCTATGAAGTAACGATTTTTTTTCCTTTTTTGATTTTACGTGAAATAAAAATAAAAAGAAAATTGCAGTAACTGTTACGGGGAAACGGGAAAGGGGTAAAAAAAGAAAAAGTTACGGGATCTGGGAAAGGGGAAAATTAGAAGTTAGTTCCGGCAGGGGCCGACGCAATCGAGCGATATGCCGGAGTATTATTTTTATTTAAAGTGATTTTTGCTTAAATCAAGAAAAGTAGTTGGCAGAGCCAAACACCGACTTTCGTGATTTAGCGGGCTAAATCCTGACATTCTAGAACTGCGGACTAGAGATGCGGATGCCCAATTAATATTGACATAAAAAAAAAAAGACAGAAAGAATAAATAAAAATGTTCTGTCATTCTAGAAGTGCAGACTAGAAATTTCAGGAAAAGGACTAGAAATTTCTAGAACTGCGGACTAGAGATGCGAACACCAGCTCTTAAGCGTAGTATTTACATTAAATAAAAAAAGAAAATAAAAAAGAAATTAAATAAACAGAGCAGAAATTAAATAAATAAGACAGAAATTGAAATAAGTTAAAATGCTGCAATGATACCTCTGTATTGATATTTGAATCAACTGGTTACATGGAAATAAGAAAGACACGCGAACGGCTAAGTAAAACCATAACCCGACATAACACTGGGTTTTAAAGCCCTGTTATCTCGAGCTATGCTAATATAATTGCGCGTTCGGATCTTTCTAAATCTAAAAATAATTGGGCAGAACCTTCTCTTGTTTTTGGGCCAAAAGTCCTATCTAAAAATCCTAACTCTAATTTATTTCGGGTGTCAAACGTTCCACGACTACAGAGTCGAAAAATATTTGACAACGGAGGTTTTTGCTCTCTGGAAATTTTGCTCTCTTGAAGTTTTGCTCTCTGGAAATTTTCCCTCTGAGTTTCTCCTCTGGTTTTTTCCTCTCAGAATTCCATCCCAAGAATTCGTCCTCTTTTTCTCATCCCCTTTCTGAATCCAGAACCCGGGTATTTATAGGCAAACACTTGCCCCTTCGATGCGCAAAAAGAAAGCAGCTGCCCCTTCAGAATAACGGCCGTCGTTTGTTAAACCAATCACGCTTAAACCTGATGCCGAAAAACCGTTCGGAGAACCAATAAAACTCAAATGCGTCACCGGCCGTTAAATCAACTAATCTCAGTCCGAATAATTCCGGCCGCCGTAATGCCACTCAAAGCCGACCAATAACCGAAGCAACTTGGCCCGAACCGGATGAACCGGACAAAATAACCCAAAAACCGGGCGAACCGGACGGAAAACAAGCCGGGCACGGCCAAAAAGCCGGGCACGGCCCAAATGCCGTGCACGGCCCGCTTGCCCAATTGGAGAGAGAGAGAAAGGAGAGAGAAAGAGAGAAAGAGAGAGAAGAGAGAGAGAGCCGAGAGGAGAGAGAGAGAGAGAGAGAGGAGAGAGAAAGAGAGAATCCGTGAGTGAGGAGAGAGAAGTGCCACGTGTCCAAAGGGGAGTGGGACACGTGGGAGGAGAGAGAAAAGTGAGAGAGAAACGCGGGAGAGGGAGGAGATTGGGTGTGGGTGAGACGGGCTGCCACGACACGTGGCAGAGGGAGAGACACACGCGTGAGGAGAGAGAAAATCGGTTGATCTACCAACCAATAGGATTCCAGCCCTGTCAGCGCACGCCCGCAGGGGATAATTCCCGAAGCACGGCATTTGAGCCGGGCACGGCCCACGTGTCGTGCACGGCCGGCGCGTGCTGCCCACGCGCGCGTGGTGGCGCGTCCGTCCTGCTGGCGTCAGCTCATGTCAGCCTTTTTCGGTAATTACAAAAATGCCCCTGTGTTATAAAATGCCTCCGCGCGCTATTTCTAATCTTTGGATGTCCAAACGAACTCGGATTTGATCACGGATACAGCCGATGGACTCGTGTCGTCGAGAGGATCATTTTGAGTCTAATATTTTATTTATGGACATGTCAGCTCACAAACCTAGCTCCCAAATAATCACCGATACACTGCTATCATTCTTTAAAATGCCATTTCTTGAGCTACCAAACTCAGATTTGACCGTGGATACAGCCGATGGACTCGTATTTCTGTGCTGATCAATAACATGTGCCTCTCGATGCCTGAACATATCAACTCACAAATTGTGCCTCCGAGACCCCGTTCTGAGCAATCAAAAATTGTCGGCGTTGACCGATTTCACCCCAATCACTGTCACTAGACTCGTTTCGTCGTACTGATCAATAGTATGAGGGTCTCATGACTTGATGAAGTGGTTTCGTAAACAGTACTCCTGAACCCCAGACTGTGCAAAGGCAAAATAGTCTTTTTGTGCACAAATTCTTTTAAACCCATTCCGATGGCTTTTTTCATAATAATTGAGCGGTGAGGCCAAAATCTGGTATCAACATGCAACACAGCCAGAGAATGAAGCAAGGGGAAGTCAGAGAAGAGATCTACATAAAACCCTAAGTCAAGGTTTCAAGAGAGGAGCGCGCGATTTAAGCGCTAGTACCAGAGCCCAAAGTGATGCATTGAATGGCTAGCAGTAATCAGGTGCAACGCAGCTAGAGGACAAATAAAGGGGAGGCTAGAGACAAGATCAAGGAAGAACTCCAGATTCAGAGTTTGGATCCTAGTGCTTGCCTACCTGAGCCACGATGGCACTGATCGGGTGAGGGGGCTCGCGAAGGCTAGATGACAACAGTCAGGGAGAGACCGAGTGTGTGGTCTCCCGACTCTACTCATAAGAAAGAAAAGGGACCAGTGGATCAGTGGATTCCAAATAGGAAGGGTCGTTGCGAGACCTAACGTCACCGCGAGTCACAGCGAGGGGCAAGGCTACTATGGTCAGACACTTTGGAAAAGGGACACGTGTCAAGTATACACTAGCACACTTGGCACCAACATATAGCCCTGGTGCGCCTATATATACTTGACCCCCTCATGTCATTTCAGGGTCAATTACTTGACTTGACATTTGAGCATTCTAAAGAGAGAAACTCTCCTTAGGTTTAAGAGAGATCTTCTCCTTGTCTCTTCCTGGTCTACTCTTTAGAGCTTATCCCCTACCTACCTTCTTAGGCCCATTTCAGGGTTAGAGAAAGCTGTCATTCTTTTTCTCCTAATGTTTGCCTCATCTTTCACTTTTTTCACTTCTTCTTCTTTCTCTTTGATTAACCAGAATTTGTTGTTCTTAACCTCTTCAGCATATTTTTTCGAATATTCTCACATAGCAGAATCCATCCCCTATAGTATTCGATTAACTCATTATTTACGTCGACGTTAAATCCAACAAACTTTCTAAAGTGAACGAATTTAATCGCCAAGTGAATAAGGGTGGATTTACATAGCGGTTATTACATACTGAGTTGGAAATTTCTTTTAGATATATATTTTTGTGAATATTTTAATAAATTTTTTTATAGAATAGTATGCTTTGTCTTATAAATAATATGTTCTACTTCACAAGACTATATATGTTATAGATACGTGATTCATGAGTTTATAAATTATAGATTTTATAAATTATAGATTCGACACTGCAAGTGAATCCAAAATAAGATATAAAATTGCCGAACTACACCTCATGTTGTCTATTGCCAAAGAACAGAGAAGCTGCCCTATGTTAATGGGATGTGGGATACCCTTCCCAATGCACTAAAAGATTGAAGTGGACATAAATAAGAGTTCTGGTTTTGGTCTAACTTTATTATTTGATTATTTTTTTGTCTTTGTGTGAAATTTTTTTTCGCCAACTTTTTGTGGATAGACTAAATTTTTATTTTATCTGTATGAATTGAGTCCATAAAAATTGGTAACATGAAAAACTAAAACCTTAAAAAAAAAAAAAAAGAAAAAAGAAAAAGGCAAAATACTCCTAAATTTGACCACTATGCCAAGACAAGGCCAACCCTGTACTTTCAACGTGCTCGAAACCCCATAAAATTTCCCCTATAAATAGCAAATCACAAGAGGGGTTTATTTAGCTAGTATCAAAGGAAACAACCTATATTATAGCTAGTCTGTTTGTTCTTCACCACTCTGCCTCTCTTTATCACTCATCTCAAATCTGCACTGCGTAACTTAAGCAGTCCACTTGCAGAACAAGTAGCTCATGCTCTCAATCAGCCCATCCACAAGGGCTTGACAAGACTCGAGTCGAGGGGTTATATTTCCTTCTATGAACAAGATGAATCCCATGACAAATTAAGCTCTACTGAATTTTGCAAAAGTTGATTTCAACTTACTGCAAAAATTGAACCAGAGGGAGCTAAGCAAAATCACAAGGTGCATGAAATATGTTGGCATTGTTAGCCTTATTTGATGGTATATAAGTCAAAGAGTTGATTCAAATTGCAGTGCTTTACAATTGAATACTTATTATGGGTCTTATTTGGTCGTATATATATTGTTTTAGGTGGTGGAAAGATTTAGACTTTGCTAGGAAACTGCCTTTTGCAAGAGACAGAGTGGTGGAGTGCTGTTTTTGGATACTGGGGGTGTATTTCAAGCCTCAATATTCCCTTGCTAGAAGGATTTTAACAAGAGTCATTTCCTTGACTTCCATTATTGATGACATCTATGATGTCTATGGTACTTTGGAAGAGCTTGAGATATTCACTGATGCAATTGAGAGGTATGCTCATACACCCATTGTGATCACTTCAATCGTTCGATACTTAGATTCTATGGAATTGTGTTTGAATCTTAAATTTAGTGATGGAATTTGTGGCTAAAGAACAAATAAGTGAAAATAAGGAAGAAATTAAATTGCCACTACGAGTCAACGATCCAAACACACATGAAGATCATTAGTCGTTAAACAGAAACTACTTGATTTTTAGGTGGGATTTCAGTTGCTTGGATCAACTCCCACATTACATGAAGTTGTGTTATCAAGCACTTCTGGATGTTTACACCATGATTGATGTAGAAATGGCTAACAAAGGAAAATCATATCGTGTCGACTATGCAAAATCTACAGTAAGCCTTAAATTGAGTCTAATTTTGTCGTTGAAAGTAAAAGCAAATTTCTTGGTTCATACCTATTCATTTTCTTCAAAATTATAGATGAAGGATTTGGTTAGAGCATACTTTGAGGAAGCCAAATGGTTTTACAAAGGTTATGTTCCCACCATGGAAGAGTATATGAGAGTTGCACTTGTGACTGGAGCAATGTCATCGATACCGTACCGTACCGGCCGGTACGTACCGTTTTGGCAAAAAAAGGTACCAAGTACCTCTAGTACCGTACCGTTCTCAATACCGGCCAGATACCGGCCGTATCGGCCGAATACCGGCCGGTACCGGATTTGTTTTTTTTTAATTTTTTTAAGAATTGTAGAAAAAATTAATTTTTTTTGGCTTTCTCTCTATAATTTATATATATATTGATAGTTGCGATAAATCCGGTACGGTACCCGGTACATGACCGGTACCGATACGTACCGTACCAGTAGAAAAACCGGTACCCAAACCGATCCGGTATTCAGAACATTGGACTGGAGCTTACAAAATGCTTGCAACCACTTCCTTTGTTAGCATGGGAGAGTTGGCGACCAAAGAGGCCTTTGATTGGGTGTCTAATGATCCTCTAATGGTTCAAGCTGCATCCGTAGAGATCTAGAGAGGTAACGCGGGTTCTGGCGATACGGTTGATTCGAGATGAGACGAAACAATAAGCAGCAATATCAGAAGTCGTATCGCGATAACAACCAAGATAGAGTGGGACGGAGCCATACAGTTAATTCTATAAACAAGGTTTAGTAATGAACTAGTTATACAGTTAATTTCTACATTGAACATGAGGTAGTTAATAAGATTAATTAATTGTGTAAATTAATCTTATTTAAGAATAATAATATTTAAATGATGCTTTTAAACGTCTTGTAACTTTTGGTTATTGTTTTGAAGTTTTTAATACTTGTGGTTATTTATGAAAGGGTAATTTATCTGTTTGTATTTTGACGTAAATATTCATAGAGGGGCCTTCTTCGATTTTTACTTTAAGCCTCTGAAAAGTCAAAACCGACCCTGACTCTGATCAACATCCTACAAAAACTTTTCACTGCATTTTTCTGTTAGTGTTTGGATCTTAAATTTATGAAAAGACTCGGAAAGGGAAAAAAAATGAATTGTGAAGTTGGGTGCGGGTGCGGGTGCGGGTGTGTCCATGGAACAATGGGTAGATGGGTCTTGGGCCAACGAGGAAAAGTGGGCCAATAGGTTGGGTTAGGCTCAAAAGAGAAAATGCTCATTGGGCTTAAGTTAAGTGGACTTAGGTCAATAAGGGGATATTGGGCTGATTTTAATGAAAAGGCCATGTGTAAGGTCCAACATGCTCATACACCCATGCAATCCAATAATTTATATGCATGATAAAATCTTTATACTCATCCAATCTAATAAAAATGTGTTGATGCAAAAGCTAGAATTGATAAATCCTATTTTTATTGAATTAAATTTTTGGGTCCTTACAGAATAGTTCGCACATACTTTTATTAAAACTTAGTCCGCTGCTCGTTTTTATTATCTCAAAGACAAGCTTTTGGTTTCTTCTGCTCCACCGCCAACTTGCAGAGGCCTGAATAACGTTGCAGCTCCTCTAGCATGAATTGGGGATGATGTAGTGTAAGGAGGCGCTATAGTGGTATAATGAGGTCATCCAGTTATTCATCTCGATAACAAAGGGTTTGGATTCAAATTAAATTATTCGTGCGAATAGATAATTACTCTCGCAAATAAATACTAAATTGAATCTGAACCGTCTATTATCGAGATGAACAGTCAAATGACCATACTACACCCCTGTAGTGTCTCTCCGCACTACAGGGACCCCAAACCTCCTTTAGCAGGTTCATGCTGCACACCTGCAAACACTCAAGTCACTTAGTCGATTACATGGCTGATTATGAAGTCTTACTTGTGGTATAACCATAGCAATATTCACAACACCCATTGAGAGAGAGACCTTTGATAATTAAAATTTTCCCAAATCTGAGAGGCTCTTTTTATTGCAAAATACTAACAATTGATGGATAAAATAGTGCAAAAGAGATTAAAACTTTTAACTTTACCTTGACTTATAACTGGGCTTAATGTTAAGAACTTTTGTTTCTATAGTTCATCAAAAATTTCATCTACCTTTCCCAAATCAAAAGAGTATTGTCGGTAGCTTGGCTTGCTATTCTTTTGATTTGGACGAAATGAAGACATGTTCAATGGTTTTTCTACGTTAGCTAATGTGTCATAAATAATAGGAGATTTTCGTGATTTGGGCCACATCAACTTCAAAGTCACCTTCTAAATCTAGTAATATGAGTTCTTTATTTGTTGACCTACCATAAGCAATAAGCAATAAGCAATGCCTCATATCTTGTTGCCCTTATTTAGAGGTCAAACAAGTCTTCAAATTTTGCATCTCCAAATTTTATGCTCAATTTATAACCTAGGCCATCTTGTGCTAATTTGACAATTTCTGCCTCTGGTGATGGAAAAATGTCATCTATTCCTAGATTTCTTGAACCTAGAAATGAACTAATTTGCAGTCTCTATTGGTTTCCAATGGCCTTCAATTTCTTTTCCTAGGTTGGTCTTGTCTTTGATTTTATAACAAGAATAATAACAACAATCGACAAGCACTCACTTTGGTATTACCACCTCATCCCTTTTTTTGACAAGTGCAAAAAAATGATGTAAACACCCAATTAATGGTTTACTTTTGTGAACCTAAATGTGTTTAGAACAATCAGGCTATGTTCGTTTGTGAGGGTTTTTGAGATAGTTTTAGAAACTGTTTCAGAAACTTATAAGTGTCTCAGAAACTGTTTCAGAAACTGTTTCAGAAACTGTTTCTGAAACTTTTTCTTTTATAGAGAGAAAAAGTTGTCTGGGAGAATGTTCCAGAAACTGTTTCTGAAACTGTTTGAGAGAAAATCTCTCCAACCTCACAAACGAATACATAAATTCTATATCTTATAAACTGTACATTTATTGCTCGAAATCTATATCTATCTAAGAAATGGACTCTTCCCGTTTGTTTAGGTTGTTGCCTTTTACTTTTCTAGGGTTTTGAAGTAGATAAAGCCTTTCTTATTTCTTATTTCTCGATCAGCTTTGGTTCCCAATTTTTAATTTATTGTTCTTGACCTTAGACTTATCTCCTTTTAAGAGCCATTGCCTTTTCGATACATTAGGCCCTTGCCCTTGGCCCGGTCACGACTCTCCATGGTTAAATACTTTCAATCTAGTAGGTTAGTTGCATGTGACACCCCTATATATTAGTAAAGCTTGAAGCACTTTCGCAACCCCTTTTATATAAAGAATGAGTAGTTTATGCAACACTATTTTTAAAAAAAATAAAAAAATATTTTTCACCTTTTATTTCTTTTACAAGTCTCTTTTTATCTACTTATTTGACTGTGCCCATTTATTTATTTTTATTGAATGCACTCATTTATATTACTATTCAAATTATATTCTTGACACAAACTATAATCCTTAAATATTTATAATTTTAATCTTTCTCCTCTCCTCTCCTCTCCTCTTGCATAGCACAGAATATCTTTTTTTATATACTGAGTACATGTATGACGAATGACGTTTTTGTTTGAAAATAAAATCATATCACAAAAAAATTCACATGACAACAATATTTTTTCTCCATTTTTATTCAAAGAGGCAAAAATTCAAATTGTTTTTTTATGTTTTCTAAGTTTTTATATTTAATCACATTACTAAATCAGAATTTTATAAGGTATTTATTCATTGTACAAGTATGTTGTGTCCAAATGTCCATAGATCAATAGTTGAGAGCAAAGTTATTAATCTTGTACCCGCGAGTTTATTGTTTTTGTTATTAGTATAGTGTGTACTGATATCGGTATATACTGTTGTACCGTTTCGAATTTATTGTTAAAATTAATTTTTTTAATTTTTTATAAAAAAAATCTTATTTATATTATGTCTTGTAATTTAAAAACAATTCATCGAATATAAAAATAAATAATTTAAGTATCATTTTATGTGTGATTATTTAAAAATAAAAAATTAAAAGAAAATTGTGAACCGCTATGTTACCCGCTGAAACGGTTAAGAACAGTACAAAGGTAGGGTTGTACCGCCCGCTGCATAACATTGGTTTGAGATAATCCGTTAAAAATACGATAAGCGGTGACTAGATCTCACCGTTTCTTTCTCTCTCCAATCGAACGGTGGAAGAACTCGATCCCCGTAGTTCCCATTTATTGGTCCAATTTTAGAACTCAACCACTATATAAAGATAGAAACAGACTCGCCCACCTCCACCATTGCCTCCACCTGCTCTCCCTCTACAGGTCCCCTCTCCTCCGTGTCCAGGGCTACTCCTCCTCTCTCTACGAATTTCTGCAATTGTCCTTAGGATTAGAAATGGCCGGCCGAGGCAAAACCTTAGGATCTGGAGCGTCGAAGAAGGCCACATCGAGGAGCAGCAAGGCCGGTCTCCAATTCCCCGTTGGTCGTATCGCCCGTTTCTTGAAAGCCGGCAAGTACGCCGAAAGAGTAGGTGCCGGAGCTCCTGTCTACCTCGCCGCCGTCCTTGAATACCTTGCAGCTGAGGTACATCCTCCCCCTTGCACGTATTCCAATGAACTTTAAGCTTCTTATAAATGCCCTAATTTTTAGAGATTTCAATTCTAGTATTTCGAAGTTGTGTAGGTTTGGCTTTAATTCTTTGATTTCATGTTTAATTCGATGTCGGATTTGAAAGCTTTCAATATTTTTTTTTGATTTGGTCGTAGAGCCCCAAATGTTTAAAATTCTAGGGTTTCGAACATTTGTAACTTGGACGGCACTTCAGTGATTACATTTGCAAATGTAAGGCACGTATTACGATCAATTTTCATTAGTTCCAAAAGTTCCAGTGTTTAGGGTTTGTTAAATTCTAGGTTTTGGAATCTCTGTGAGTTTCATCGTAATTCTGTAGATATGTCATATTTCAAAGCTTTCAATCACTTTTCATTTGCTCGTGAAGCCTAGGGCTTCGAAATTGACTAATTTGAACTTCAATTTCGTGATTTCAGGTGCTTGAGTTAGCTGGAAACGCAGCGAGAGACAACAAGAAGACCAGAATCGTGCCTCGCCACATCCAACTGGCCGTGAGGAATGACGAAGAGCTCAGCAAACTTCTCGGAGATGTGACGATTGCCAATGGAGGAGTCATGCCGAACATTCACAACCTTCTGCTTCCGAAAAAAACTGGTTCATCGAAGCCTGCTGCCGACGAAGATTAGCTTTACCACTTCCGATTGAGAGTGTTTCAACGTATTTTAGGTTCAAATTAGGGTTTGTTCGT
This sequence comes from Arctostaphylos glauca, assembly GCA_019985065.2. Classification (NCBI taxonomy): domain Eukaryota; kingdom Viridiplantae; phylum Streptophyta; class Magnoliopsida; order Ericales; family Ericaceae; genus Arctostaphylos; species Arctostaphylos glauca. Next base: position 26,255,059 of record JAHSPW020000012.1, read on the forward strand.
GGGTTGATGTTGAAGCAGCAGCAGCAGTACGAGTAGTATGTAGGGTTTAGTTGTTGTTAATAGGGATGTCAAAGCATTATTCTGTTTTCCGACAGATGCATTTATTACACTGATAAATGTTACTTGCTGTTTAGCTATTGCCATTAATGTTGGATGGTAATTCGTGTGAAGATAATTTGTCTTCTTCCAATTTGAGGATATGAAATTAGTAATTGATATGAGCAAGAAGACTTCCATATCAGAGCATGAACATCTAGATTTTCAGTACAACTAGTCTAGAACTGAGTTATAGTTCTCTTTGATTCAGTACAACTAGTCTAGAACTGAGTTATAGTTCTCTTTGATTTAGAACTCTGCCACTGTGGTTTAGTTTCTATGTTTTGTTGCTTTTATCATACTTGACTCGGATATTGTCCTCATTTATGCAAAGCCTAATCAAAATATGCTCATTGGGCTTCCTCACTTTTGATCGCGAGGGAGATATTTTATAGGCAGGGGCTTGAGATGTCTTGGAGATATGGATGAGGCTGATTCTAATATTGGAGTCATTTTTATCTCCTGATTTTCGACTTAAGCCCTGTAGGGCTATTCAAAGTCTGAGAATTATAGAGGGCTTTAGAATTCTTAGAGGTAATGTTGAACTTGTTCAGTTGATTATCTCCTCTATCCATTTGGGTCTAAGAAGATTCTCAAGTCGAGCATTGTGTGTGTTGTCTATCGTCAATTCCATTACTATCAATAGTAATTGGTAGTAATGTAAATCTTAGCTTATACATATGTGCTGCACGTAGCAACTATTGTTTCTTGTACAGTTATTCATTTAATACATACGTGAGGCCATTGATATTCTAAATTGTACTCTTGATGAATTGCGTAAAATCTCCAATTCATATTTTGTGATTGTGTTCTTTATGCATGTGTGTGGGCGATTCTATAGTATTTGGTACTGGTGCTACAAAGAATAAATGGACTCCTCGTGGGACTTCTGATACCAAAGAAGCCTAAATGGATTTTACAGAGGAAGAACAGGAAGCATATCTCAAAAGTTCTTTGATTGGGCAATTTGGTACTTTGACTACAACACTAATGCAAAGATGAGGACTTAATTGCCTCAGTTATGAGCATTGTCTGCTCCTTAATCAAACCAACTCGTTTCAAAAGGAGCTCAAGTTCCTCCTCCTTCAACTTCCTCATTTTTTCATCCAGTTCTCTCACCTTTGAGTTTCCAATCAATCCCAAACCTGCCTCCACAGTCCTCTCACCTAAATCTGGTGCCAAAGCACTGAATTTCTTACAAAAATCCAGTGATTCTTTCAGAAAAGGATACATGGACAAATCAAACTCTTCTCCTCTAGCTTTAGTACCCTTTTTTTCTTCATCTAACTCATTCAGATGTTCAGCATTCTTGGGTTCGTTTCCCCATATTTTCTTTGCAGACTCAATTGCTGCTTCATCATGGTTTCCCTTTGTCTCTTTCCTCTGAATCTCCATGTATTTCACCATCGACTCATATATCCAATCCTTCAACCGCCCTATTGAGTTCTTGATAATATCAGTCATGGCACTCGAGTTGGCAAATGGGTATTCCCCATTCTTGGAGTAGTAATCAAGAATGCCTGCAACCTCCTCACTATCTTCTTCGGCTTCATCCCTTTTCATTTTCTGCATCGGAGAATCATCCTCTTCGACAGGATTATTGAAGGGTCGTTTTGCTGGGAGTTCTGGAGTTGAAGAGCTGTCCATTTTCAGATACCTTGGTTTCAGGGAAAAGACACTGCGAGAGGGAGGTTCTTGGGCAGTGGTACCATCACAGGACGTGTGGGTACTGGAGTTTTCACTTCCATTTTCTTTTCCCAATTGATTGTCAGAGGAAGAGGAAGAGCTGGAAGCAGACTCGGCATTCATGGTGGAATTTTTTTCAGATGATCGTCTCGGAATAAAAGGTGAAAGAGTAGATTGATTATCGTCAGCAGCTTCTTCTTCTATTTCTGCGGATTCTGGTTGTTGATCATCAGTTACAGTATCAACTTCCTCAGATTCTCTCTCTTCAAAAGGAAATTCGAGTGGAGATCGGGGGCTATACTGTGACATTCGCGGAGAAGACGGAGAATTCACAATGAATGCGGATAAAGTGGATTTGTTTCTTGGAAATTCTTGGAGATACATGTATTCGGCTTAAGGTTATTATAGGATTAACAGATAAGTTATATTTTTAGGGGCAATAAGTCCAACTATTTGACCTAAATTATTTAGATGAATATCTACTCACATCACACAGCCGGACTTATGAAGTTGTGGGTCTTAATTATTTTTTAGATATGAATAAACGTTATTGTCCTTACCTTAAAAGGCATAATGCTTGAGGTTCAACACACATCTTGAGGAATTTTTGAATCAAAGTTGATGGTACCAAAAATTGGCAACTCGCTCCTCCTCCTCCTCCTGGTTCATGCATACAAGTTTGATGGCCGGAGGTGGTTGTTTGGTCAAGGACCTTTCGATAATCAAGTTAAGAATACGTAGAATAAGGATATTCGGGTGCGTATGGACTATAAATATGAAAGCGTACATAATCTCATAGCAAGGGACGGATTTTAATGCCTTGGGGAGAGGATCAATCCAAGACGGGTGGGTTGCCGCTGATGGCGCCCACACTTTACTTTGGAATGATTGTCTCGCCGATCTTGGGTGCCATCCCCTTGATGACCATCTGTCAATGGTGCAATCCTAGTGATCGCTGAAGGAATCAAGGACGCCTGCCCTCCTCGCGCAGCCAAGACGAGAGGCCCGCGTCCTACTGCGCAATGTCGAATACTGCCAAGCAGCGTGCTCGGTTACTCAACTCTCCTTGCTCTAGTTGATTTTGTTCGGTCTGAAAGTCAGCACTTGGCGTTGATCGGTCCAGAGCCATACCTGACTCATCAAAAGCAAAATAAGTATCTAATGCGTTTAACACATACTTTAAATAATTTAGTACAAAAAAAAAAACTGAACTAAATCAAGTTTTAGAAAAATAATTAATTTAATAATAACGTCATGCCAAATAAACTAACCGAAGAAATCAAGAAAGTTTAGAGGAATTCAAAATTTACAGTTTAGACCAGTAGAAAGCCGATCATATGAAAGCCCTTTCTTACCAACTGTGAACCATATGGGGGGAGTCCATTTATATCTCTTAACTCCAGAGTATTTGTAATCTTCATAATAATCTTACAAAAAGTACAAAAAAACACGTGTTTAAATGTGTCCGGATGATTTGTATTATTCACATTACTCTTAATCCTAATGAGTCCATTTATATCTCTCAACTCCAGAGTATTTGGAATCTTCATAATTAATCCTAACCAGTCCATTTATGGGTCCATTTGGTCTGGCTGAATTATTGGATTATTCACTGGTTAGTTTTTTGTCCTTATTTGAATTTTTTTTTAATTTTTTGTTTTTCATCAATTTTTTTATGATTATTGGTTCGTCTCGACAAGAGCTTTTAGAAAAGTTATCAATCATCGGCTAAATTTAAAAAAAATTCAAAAAAGACAAAAAATAAGTCAAAAATAGCGTCCGTGTTGGCTTATTTTCGTCTTTAGTGACTTTTTTTAACTTTTGGACATAATTTTATACTTTTTAGATTCCTTTCGTCGATACGAACCAATAATCCACGAAAAAATGACATAAAAAAACAAATACAAAAAAAATTTGAATAAAGACGAAAAAAAAGCCGGATAATCTAGTCTGGATAATTTTAGTCAAATGGAGCATATATCTCTTAACTCCAGGGTGTTCGGAATGTTCATAATTAATCCCAACACAACCAGTGCTGACATTGGTCAACGGACCAAATTTTATTTGCCTCTCTTTGTTTGGGAGAATCTCATTGTTAGGTAAAGAACCCCTCTCTCTCTCTCTCTCTCTCTCTCTCTCATAAATCAGCTCATGGCCTGTAATTAGAGTGGTTTCAACAGGAACCTTTATAACGGTTATCTTTAATGCAGAGAAAAATTTCAACTCATCTACCTTCTAGGTAGTTGTACTTTACGTGCGTACCAAATTTCGAATAAGAAACAAAATTAAGATTTTTAGTGAAAGAATAATGAAACAACATAAATTGACACCAAGGTTCCAATGTATGCCCTCTAAAACGGAACGCTCCCCTAATGATGCAACAACTTCAACAGATCACTTTCTCCCGTTCATCTTCGGCTCAAGAACGCTCGATCAGTGAGCTATTACGTACTCTTTCAAAGGTGGCTCTAGGCAAACCTCCTGACTATCTCTACACTATTATCTCCTTTATTACTGAGCTGACATTTAAGAGCCTTAGCTGGTAATCCAAGTTTTTTCCCTCTCGACGATGAAGCTTATCCCTCATCGTCTCACTAGCCGATCTTGACCTTGTTATTTGGAGGTCATATTTATTATTTAGTATTTAGAGTTTGCCTCAATTTTGTACTGCAAACATGGTCTAAACTTAATAGATGACTAAATTTTCATGATTAATGCAGCTTGCTTTGGAAATCATAGAGCTTCATTCAAATTAACAACTCAAGTACATGTCAACACAGCAACACCAGTTCAATCAGAACTACACATTCAATATATACAAGATCTACTACTACAACTACTTCAAACAAAATGACTGCTGCAAAAAGCAAAAGGTAGTGTTGAGGAAATCTATCAAGGACATTGATGAATCATCAGTTCCTACAACAGCAGAAAATTTCATGCATCTTTTCCTCTAAACAAAACATTCACAACATGGGATAACCCTACATTTTGAAATAATCTACCCACTACACCCGCGATTCACCGCAGAAAAATTTAACAAAAAAATTGTGGGTATAACTGTGAATAACAAAAATAAACAAAACATTTCAGGTATTCAGTCACTGATGGAGCTGCGTCAATGAATGATCACATATTGAAAGAATAGAACACAGCCCTCCGGTCCATAGAACAATGTAGGAGTGTTAGCTTCTTCAGTCAAGGTGTATATTCACTGAATTTTGTTCTTGGAGAAGAATGTCACAAGGTGTTTGTATCAACATTCAATCGATTTTCTTTTAACTTCCATTTCAACTCTGAGCCACCTGATACATTCGAGGGCAAAGCAGAAAATTGTAATTTTCTATGATCCCCCAAACCAATCACTTGAAATTAAAGAGAAATAATGGAAGATTCCTAAGACTATCATATACCTCTTTGGAAAGACTATGGTGTGTCATCATCTGAACTAGAACTATCCATCCGCCGGTCTGTAATAGCTGGAAAAAGCCGCTGACGAGGATCAGGAGGCGAGCGGGGGTCTGAAGAAGGTTTAATGGTGGAACCCTCTGCGTTGGGTTTCCTATTTGGCTTCCTTGGTGCATCTTTAACCTCTTTGCATACCTTGTTTAAAATTATCAAGAAATCCCTAACAATAACAAATAATCGCAGCCCCTCATCTTTTCCGGCATTCCCATGGAAATAATCTGCTGTGCTCTTAACCAGAGCCACTATTCTCTTTTCTTCCTCAAGCAATGACATGATATCAACCTCAGCATTCTGCACAAAACTCTTCAAAGCTCTGCGGAAACCATTTTCTTCGTCTACCTTCATCATATCTGAGTTGAGGAAATCTCTGGCTTTTACAATTTGATGACCAAGTTTGGCAACAGCTCCTGTTAAGCTGTCAGCATCCAAAACTGCAGCTTTCTTCACATTCTCAAGCTCTTCGCTCAAACCTGAAACCGCCTGAAGACCAAGGCTACGATAGTGCTCTTCTGAATCAGGGGAAGGATCATCAAGAAGATCATCAGATCCAATGGTGGAGACACCCTGGCTCTCTCTGGCAGTACGGGCAGCCTTTACACCTTCTGAGCGGATTATCTCCTGCACAACGAAGTGCAGGAGAGTGGTTTTCCCATCTGTTCCTTTAACATCTGCTAATTTCAAAAGTGTGTCGAGTTTGAAAGCTTGTGCACCACCGCGGAATGTTCCAACATTCATGCGATTGCCAGTTTTAAGAACAGCTTCTAGGAGCTTGAGAAATAGCCTACTCTTCCTAAGTTCAGTGCAAGCAGCCTGCAATGGAGATACCACGTGGTTTAGACAAATAATGGATATTCATATACGTTGTGGGATTTTCAATCTTTTATTTTATTCAACAAAACATCCATTACATATATGCTTTCATACAATTGGTTGAACTTGAACCAAAACAAAATGATGCTCCAGTTTGCCAACTGCTTTCCTTCGATTTTCACAGTTTACGGTGGATAAATCCTTAGATATGTAGTAGTAAGTTTCCACACAAATTGGGGATGAAAATCCATCTCTTGGCTTGCCAATGCAGATACTGGCTGCAGAGGGTCAGTTAACGTTCCATGGGTCTTAGCCAGAATTTATTGCATTGCAAGAACTGTCTCAATGGTATGGTTAAGACCTAAAACTAAAGTTACCGTACATCTTTTCATCCCTTTATCAAAAAGAAAATTGGTATAAAACGGCGACATTTGTAGGCTTATTTTAGAGAAGGTAACTGTTAGAGCTTATACCAGCATTGTTATTTATAGCTCCAAAACAAGGATATGATCCAGGACTAACTCTCCGCTCATAACAAATTTGTTTTGAGTTAGATGCTTCAAGGTAATATTAGTTTAAATTCCAGCATCATTGTCACCTATTCTCATATGCACCCCAGAAATTTTTTGAGGAGAAATGCTAAAGCCAGAGGGACAGAAACCAATAGATGATTCATTTCAGAAATCCAATGACTTACCTCTAAGGTTGTAAACGAATCCTGTGTTATTGAAACCTCCTCTTGAAAAGTGCCCATGAAGAGCAAAGACTCCATCCTTTTAAAGGCAAATGGGATGTCAACCAAGACTTTTAGGAACCGGTCAGCAGGTCCAAGTCGAGAAAGATCACCATTGAAAAGCCTAAGTTTCACTTCTTCTTCTGATGTAGGTGCCATCTTGAACAAAGTCTGAAGGAGCTCTGAGGGAAGCTCATTTCCTGTTCAACCAACAAGGTTTTATATATTGCTGCAGATGCACTAAATCTGCACACTAGAGCTATTAAGCTGCATCTAAAAAGAAACAGAATGTTGAACTATGTGCCACCATTTAACTAACGATTTTATTTGGGTGGATATCTGATGTCAATAGAAGTATCTAGTATGACATTTTCCTGGCAACAAATAATTGAATGTTTACACGAAAATCAATTTTAAGTTCCAACTTCCCAAATCCATGACCACGACACTACGACAGTGAAGTTAGATTCTAGTAGACAATTTACCATTTACTAACCAACCAAATTGGTTCACACTTCTTTACAACATAGCAACTTGAAAAAGAAAAGAGTAGAAAAGTACCTTCTTGAAGGGCATCACAAACTTCTTCAGTCGTCACATTCAATGCTCGCAAAAGAATAGACAAATTTTGAGCCTTTTTCGAATCAATAATTTGAATATACTGAGTTGAAGGGTCTTGGGATGATGACTCTTTCTTGGCCTCATTTTTGTTTCTCTCTTGGGGGGCATAACCAAATAGAGTTTCTATCATCTCTTCATTGAACCTACAAGTTATTACAACATATTTACTGCACCTCAGCAAGAAGAAATATTTACGAACCCACAAGTACCATCAACAAACCACAGATTTTGACTTACTGGAAGGACCCTGATCTAATTTGATGCCAAACCATTGACTGATCAGGGTTCGCCAGAACCTTATCCCAGAAGAATGGCTTTAGCTTAGTTTTGGAACCATCAGCTTCACTTCCTTCACCAGCAGGATTTGGCTGATTTGGTCCAAGAGGTGAAGACCGAAGTGGCTTTGAGCCCATGGACGGGGGTCGAGGAGGAGCACCACTTCTTGGAGGCGGTGGAGGACGGGGACCAGTTTTAATGCCAGAAGGTATAGGTGGAGGTGGTGGGCCCGAAGAGGGAGGCCGTGGAGCACCATAAGAGGCTTTCAAAGAAGATGCTGGTACAGGTAGCGGTGGCGGAGGTGGGGGAGTATTCCCATTGTCAAGGGGAGGTTCTTTTGCAGGCAAGATATCTTCCCTGCCAGGGGGAGGCTTTAGGGGAGGGAATCCAGGAGGATTGCTCAGCCTTCCAGGTGGTGGCTTCAAAGAAGAATGTGATAATGGTACATCATCCCTTGTTGAGGTTTTGGCAGCACCCACCGACTGAGTATCAGTTTTTGGAGCACTGAAAATATCTGACTGACCGTAATAATTGGCATCCAGAGATGGAGCTGTCTTATTAGTGTTTAAGTTGGTATTGAATGACTGATTATCATGCTTCTCTTTGTAAATAGAACTCCCTGGAGAAAATAATTTATGTGTAGAACCTGAAAAGGTTCAAATAACATCAGAACGTCTAAATTCATTAAATGCTAGAAATGAATAGTATTACAGAGGCATTGTGTACCTACCAATGGAATAGTCGCTTAAGCTTAAGCTCAGCAGAGGCCTCTCGTCATTCCTTCGACCTCCAGAACGCTTACAACGGTAGCAGAAAAAGAGCAATGCAGCAAAAACGAATGAAACTGTTGCAGTTACAGCAACAGCGACCACAACTGATTTCCGGCTGCTATTATTCTTTTTTGGCTGTACAGTTGTGGAAGAATCAGGACTCGCAGAAGATTGTCCATCAGCTGTAGTTTGTGAGGTTGAATTAGTGATATTGGGGAAGAAAGGAATTACTGGAGATGGAGCAGTGCTCTGAGCATTTGAAGTGGATGGAACAGGAGATGGAGATGGAGATGGTGATGGTGATGGTGATGGACTAGACGCAGGAGAGCCATCTGCAGAGGATGGGGCAGGTACTGGTGCAGAACTCTGAAGCAGACGGCGCCGCCTAGGAGCATCAGTTCTGGCAAAAAAGAACTCCAGAAACTTGGTGTACCAATTCTTAGAGCCACACTCTTCTCCAGAAACAAGAGACAGGAGATTTTTCTGTCTCATACAGCCCAAAATCCGATTTACCTCCGGATTCAGAACATGGACAGGTTCCTGAGTGTCTTCTTTTGCAGTACTGATACCGGGCTTTTCCTCTGGTGCATATAATTGAAGATCTTCAAGAGCCTCCTTTGCATTGATCAGGTCTACCCCACAATGGACCCACAATAGCTTTGCCTGCAGTAGCAATGCTTCATCAGATATCATTTACATCAATTGGAAAGATGCATTAACCTCGGTGGTATGTAGGAGTAAATGTGTGCTTCTACCCCATCAAGGATTCACGGTACAAAGTAAACATAGGGAATATAATTCAGACACCTTGGGGTTTTACCAAACAAAAAACCCTTCATTTGGAATGCCTCTATCCTGTAGTTACATTTATTTTGTAAGCATGTCTAATGTGCTACATTAGTCTTGTTCAACATGCAATAGCATGTACTATATATGTATCTGAAGGACAATAAAATGGTCAAATTGAAAGTCTCAACAAATAATCATATTTAATTCCCATACATGACAGCAGCCAAAAGCAGCACAGTAGACAAGGACCTGTTTCATTAAGAGTTGAACGCTGGACAAGGTTACTGCCTCCCCAGACTTGAACAAGGGATAATACAGGAGGCTATACCAGATATGATAAAGCTGCCCCATCTCTAACAGTTTAACCTTTTAGATAAATTGGTGTTTAACAATCTCATTGGTCTTAGAGCAGGCAATAGATGATGTTCTCGAAACTCATCGCATACCTCATAATCAAAATACTTGCACTTGTTTGGCCCGCTCAGGGAGGAAAGTCTGGCCCCACATGAGGGGACATGTAGAGACTACGAACAATAGAGTAGCCCCTCACCAACAACGTAAGATTTTAGATAAGTTGGTAGTTAAGCAATCTAATAACCTGCCTCTTGCAATAGCCAGCATAAACTACTAAGATAAGCTCTTCAGGTTTGTATGAGATTTAGAGGAAAGTGTAAATCACAGTAAATAATTATTTTCTTCTGCTTTATATTTATAAAATAAGATGAGTTTATTCTACCTTGAATAAAACTATTAGAAGTAAATGGGATAAAGTTTAATTTCTGTTACTGCATTCATTCTAAATTTTGGGAGTGTTTTCAGCATGTTGAACGGTTAAAAACAAAAAGATCAAATAAAAACAGGACAACATCCACCGTGTAAAGAAGATAACCAATTGTGAGAATACAAGAACTATGATATCTACTGGTCCAATATGGACAACACATTTGGTCAACTGTCCCAAAAGCTTTTCAATTGCAAACTAAAGCATCATTCATGGTGCCATTCAACTACACATACATATATCTCGTCTAGAAACATCATGATGATAGTTCTCCATATCTTTAGCACCTAATAACAGTAAGCAGAAAAGATAAAGAATGCCCTTTCAAATCCTTCCGAAACTAAGCAGCCCCAAAATTGAACCACAGGCGAAAATTGTGATGACAGTTAGATTAGAGGTGCTTGTTGGTATTGGGATACTATATTACAAGTCCTTGCATGCATTGCGTAGACTGTCGGCTGCAAAAGCAAATAATGTATTTCCCTGACATAAAAATCCCATTGATACATAACATGAGACCATGCTTCGTAGTATCCAACTAAGAGCTAAGAGAGTACTGAACCAATCTTCAAGTAAGCTACACTAAACAACAGCAACATCATAAACCAACGAGCAAAATGTGCATTAGAAGGAAAACACAGCAAACCACAAGTATATGCATAGAGGTATCCAAAAAGATACACACACACACAGAGGAAGTGAAAGCAAGTTGCATTTTGAATTATTTCACTGCTTGAGATGTAACAGTCAACTCTACCATGTCCTCATTTATCTCCAACAAAGCCGAGTAGAATTGATTGTCCAATATCAGTTCATCAGCCTCCCTGTTGCATCCTGAACCTGCTGCTGCCAAATCGAAACACAGAAGGGCAAGTGCAAAGAAACGAAGCACTCCTCTGACATCCATTTACACCTCAATCAATAGTCCAACGCATCCTATATACCCAAAAAGAGCTAGACAAACTGTATTCCTCAAATCTCCCTCCAGAAAACCTAGAAGGCATTCGCCATCAATAGACGCGTTAAAAGATGCAATATTTCCAGCATTAATCACCCAACCAATCCATTTTCGACCAGAAAACCCTTCGATTGTCCCAATCGCGACTTTCCGCCAATATTCTCCTCGGCCCAAGAGAATTTCACAAAAAAATAAAACTCAGAACGACGGATCGCCAAACTGTCAAACCAACCAAAACCCAGAAATTTCTCCCAGAAAATATAATCTAAGGAACACCCACCGCCAAAAATCAAGCAATTGGAACAACAATCAACTCAATCATTCAAACGAACCACCTCCGAGCAAGTCAATGTTTTTTAATCTAAAATTTTGACCCAAAAAAGGAAAGGAATTCCTCAACTTGGGTCTCTGTTTATTAGCAGATCCAAGAAATAGAAGCTGCAAAGACGCTAGCTGTCGAGGATGGGTATGAAAGAGCAATACGAGTTGACCAGGAAAATTCCACAAGAGGATTGAAAACTTAACTCGGAAGCTGCCGTATGGAAACTAACAAAAAAATTACGATTTTCTATTGCTGTAATTTACGAGTGTGCGTGCATTTGTGGGTCTGAAATCTGGAAATGTATTCGTTTGAATCTCCATCGGATTAATAATGAGAGAGAGAAGGACGCGGAAAGGAGCCGTCCAATGGGAATGAGAATTTCTTTGGATCCTCTTTTAGCAGCGATCCCGTGTTGTACGACTCATAGACCACAGTGGATATCCTCTTGGGAAGCCCTAACCCATAGTTTTGACCTTATTAAAGTATCCTACTATTAGATTACGAATTTTTTTTTTCTGTTATTTTTGCTGAAATTTAACTACAATAAATATTTGGTTTTCTTTGACTTTGGGAGGAAAATAGATTTAGAAAGACGATTATGCTCCTCAACATGGATAATTCTAAAGTATTCGATGAATAATTCAAGGGTAAAATTGATATTTTACATCTACCAATTATTAAGATCCACATACCCATACCCATGAGTGTGTTTGAGTATAAAACTCAATAATTAAAGCTAATATCCAAAATTATTACCCTTCCTTGTAAAAATTAAGCCAAGTTGAAAATCAGTCCAAATAGTCAGTTTTCTGACCTGATGATCGTGACAATCTTTACTAAATTTGAAGAACTTTTTTTTTTTTAATCTTTCTCAAGCGCTATTAATTATGGAAATTATTCAAATTTTACTTGATTTGTTGAATCTTATGACAATAATTGTCAATAGTAACTTGAGATAGTTTAGGTTGCAATTAATCACATAAGCACAAACATTTGCTAGTGTCTAAGGAAAAAGAAAAATAAGAGAAAATGAAAAATAATTTCTTCTTTATTTGATTGAATTATTAGGAAATAGAAAAGTAATCCAAGGGAAAAAGGTGGCTATTAATTTTTTTGTTACTTTTCTTTCATTTTTTTTCTCTTGTAATTTCGTTCAATTTTTTTTTTTTTTTTGTAGTACTGGACGGAGAAAGGTAATACATTTTTCGTATGTTTTTTCTTTTACTTTCTCACACTTATGTAGTACCGGTTTAGTTGTCCCCCTTTATAATCTTGTTTTATTATTTATTTATTTTATATTGAAACGAACAAAAATTGTGTCCTAAATGCAAACATGGCTTAACACCGGTATAGTTGTCGTCGCTTATAATTTTATTCTATTATTTGTTTATTTTGTAACTGAATTTGAAAATGGTTGTTTCTTAACTCACACACAAAAATTATTGGAAAGCAAATGTTTCCGGTAAACAGTTAAACACCTCCTATGATCTTATTTTATTATTTATTTGGTTTGTATATAGATTAAAAATAATTATGTCTTAATTCAAACAAAGTAAATAAAGAAGCCATGACAATCAAACGAGCCCTTGGTTATTTTTTCTTTTTACCGCTTCCAAACACGGCATAAAGCAAGAAGGTTTATCCACTTAAATTTCATTTCTTATTTACATTATAATTTGTTTAACCTAAGAACGTGTCTAGCACCTTTACTATTGGAGGATCCAAACCTTTGGACGAGAAGAATTATTTTATTTTTTCTTTTCATAATAATAAAGTTGAGATTATAGCGAAAAATTTGTTCAAAAGTATACTCAGAATTCCAAAAAAGAAATACATCTATCAATCATTAATCGATAATTATAGAATATAGCCGAAATTACAGATCAAATCAAAGTTACTTGAATAGAAATTATATGAACTAAATAAAAGATCAGAACTTTAAGATATACAAATACGATATTAAATCGAGTAATTTGTCACCTCACCGTGGGTGTTTAATAATCCCAACTAATATTTGTCTCTCAGTGTAAAATGACTCAATTGAACGTAAAAATATTGATTTTCTTTTGCTTGTCGAATTTTATTGCATCTGTCTCTCTCTCTCTCTCTCACAAAGAACCCAAATATGTGATGGCATTGTAGACTAAATTTTCAATGTATCAAACCAAGAAACGGGACTGAAATTTATAGAGCCTTGAAAAGACTTTTGAGTTGTATGAAAACTTTTGAGCTGCATATGAATGGAGAAACTTTTGGGTGGTAAATAATATCGATGGCATAGATGAAGGACCTTCCAGTTTTCCTCTAAAGAACCCCCCCTCTCCCCCGAATTATCTCAAATACATTCACACAAAAAGTCGAAAACCTTTAAGAATTTTCAACCTCCAATTCATTCACTCAAAAAGTTTAAAATCTTTTGGAATTTCCAACACAGAATTTGAAGTTGAGCCCTTGGGCAAATAAATTTTTTGTTTGGGACATAATGATGGGGAAGGGCTCCCGATATAACACATGGGTTATTTACACTTTGCCTCCTTCAACTATTATTCTTTTTCATTTTCCTTTTTTGATTTTTTTTGTTACAATTTATCCCCAAATTATTAAAAATGTGAGAACCCTGGGGTCGTTAACAGAAGTGAGATAAAGTTTGATATTGCTCTTTGATTTTTTTTGGTACAAAATAAAATACCCAAATGGTCCCTCAAATGCCTCAACCCCACACAAGGGTATATGTAAGTGAAGAATATTCCAATCACAATAGATATTTTTAAAGGTACATATGCACAACATATGACATTTATTATTAGATGTTGGATGAAAAACTAACGGAATGACCTTATGTCTACTTTTAGTAGTTCAAGAGAATAAGTTGTAGCCCAAAAATAATCAAAAGGTAAGATGAAAAATGCTCATAGCTTACGGACCCAATTAGAATATATAGTAGAGCAAAAAATTGAATCCAATTGAATCGACGGTCTTGGGCTGTTCATAACCCTTTGGAGGCGGAATGGGTGCAACCCATGGCCAAACCAATGTTTTTCAGCTGAACCAATGCAACCACACCCATTCACTGCCTTTAAATTAAGGCTTTTCCATTCCATTTTTTCACACAAACAATCCGATCTCCTGCCTTTGCATCTCACAGTATTCTACTGCTTATTCATTGTTCTTCAAGAAAGAGTGCAGTACACTTTTTGGTTCAACAAATTTGTAATTTGCAGTGCTGCTATTATAAGATTTGATTGTTACATCTTGAGAGGCAGACACCATTCAATCTCGTAGCACCATAGCGAGGACGAATTCTGTCTTAAAGAGATTATGTCCAACACAGTTGTCGTTCTTCTAGTTCAACAAATTCTAAAATTCTACGAATCACTGTAAGTTTTTATTTCTTATTATTTAAAATAATATTCCTTCTTGCTTGCACATAACAGACTGATATTAGGTAGTCCAATAGGCTTGGCCCATTCGTGGCCGAACCAAAGATGTAAATGAAAAATTGAACCAAAGTTGAGCAAATCAAAACCAATCGGACTGAACTAATCTAGTCCGATTTTTATTTTTAAATTCTTAACCAGATACGTAGATTTCCAAAAAAAACGAAGTTAACCGAACGGAATTACTTACACCCCATTTAATTCTTACGTCCTTAATCAATCTCAAATCCTCCCCGTCCAAACCTAGATCAGATCATCGATAACTTGTTCACCAATCTAGGTTACAAAGTTTCAAAAGTCTCGACAATACCAAACAAACATGTCAGATTCAATTTTTCATCAAGATAAACATGCACATTTTGGAATACAAAAAAGTTTAAAAAATTAGCATAAAACATTATATATTACAAAAATACGATGTACAAAGCCATAGTCTTTGTTTGGTTTCAATTTTTGTATACTCTTCTTATGTTGGAAGACATGTTCAAATGTAATAATAGTTATCAAATAGTTGGACCTCGTCAATTGCGTAGTTAGAAATCTAAATATACGGAGTCAATTATTATAAGAAATGTCAATAACCTTTTTTGACCTAAACAATGATCGTGTGTGAGTATCGCATTGGACAACATACTCAAGGAAATTCTATATCTGTTTGATCAAAAGTTTTTATATATGTGTATATACACCCCTTCTAATGAGGTATCCTCATTTTACTAAAATGAGAATTTTTTATTTTTAGATTATATTTTGATGATATCGGGAAGGACTTTATCCAAACAGTTTTTTCATAAATGCTGACAAGAACAGTTTTATAAGAAATTGCTTGGATCAAGACCTTCCCGATAACATTTTAAGCCAATTTTTCGCGAGTATTCTTAAAAACATGTTTTAAACACATTGAACAGTTCGGATAATTAAGATTTGATCAAGAAATGAGAGGTCTTCATTTTAGCAAAATAAGAAATCCCTTATTAGAATCTCTCTCTCTCTCTCTCTCTATATATATATACACATATATATACACACACATATAATGTCACAAAGTGTACGATATAATATCAAAATGAGGTGGTCTTATTAATCCTGCCACTATTAGTCCGTGAGACTATGTTGTCGATTTATTTATCCTTTAACTATCAATCCTATTATATAGACGGTGTCTATACGTTTTTACACTAGACTACGACAAACTTCATATTGAAAAGTTAATCATTGCTTGTTTATTGTCTACTGTTTCGGTTAATCCGCGATGGGAATTACCTAGAATCAATAAAGTATATATGAATACCCACGGAATACAGATATGACGATATAAGAAAATATAAAAAATAAGACACAGATACGATAAGAATACGTTAAATCAGAATATAATTTTGTAAGGATAATAATAAGCTATTATATTTTGTTATATGATTCAAGCGATACGAGAAAATTTTAAAAAATAAGATACGAGTACAGTTAAAATATCTTAAATTACCATATAATTTTACACGCATGGATGGTGGTAAACTATTGAATTTTTGTTATCTTATTTTTAAATTTACTTTGGTACTTAATTAATAATCAAAATCAAGAGTGTTATAAAACACGTATCAAACAATAAAGATATTCAATATAATATAAAAATAATGGTATCATTTGATTTGACTATATCTTCCTATTTAGCCTTTTTATATTCCAAATTTTTTTACTCCAATACAATTTTACTTTCATAAAAATTTTGAATGCAATATATGGAATATTCAATCCGATACGTCAGAAATAAAAATAATAATTTCTATACAGTAGATACTTATAGGATATGTATCTGTGAGTATCGTTATTCAATACAAATACGATACTGGTACGACTTTTATCTAGAAGTATTCATACTTCAAAGCATAGAAGTATCCAATTACGTTCAGCCTCTCCTTTACCAAATAAAAAATCTCGACCCTCAAACTTTGAATCTTAATTTTATTCCTGCATAGAACGTTTTTCGTCTATAATGGGAAACAAAATACTTTCATGGCAAGAAATTCAAGCACCCACCAATTTGATTCCCACTCTTGTTTTTTTTGGAAAAAAGAAAGTAAATACTGGAATATGCGGTTAATGAAATCATAGCATTTTATTAATCTTTTCTATTTAAATTAATCTTTATTTTTTAAATATTAGAAGAACTAAAAAGTTAACAAAAATTAATGAAAGGAGGTGCTTCATGACAATAGAAGTCTAATACACTATAATATTCTTTCACACACCTTTGCTTGCAATAAGTTCTAACTTTTCTTCATCACTAAGTTTGCAATTGGATAATAAACTATCAGTTCAAATCTTCTCTTACCAAAACAAATCATGTGTGCATTAAAAATAAATCAAAAAAATTATGGCGTACGAAAGTAAGCTCAAGGGGTTGGTCTGTTAGTCGAGACTTGAAACTTACGAGTTTACTCTCTCCTAAAGTCTTAGTTCGAAATCTTTCTTTGCTATTAACTCTCAGTAGGTCAGTACATACAGGAGATTTGAGAAATTTGTCGTGCACTTCTTTGTAACGCGCGTCTAGTGCGGACGAAACGACATGATTTTGTCTGTTTTACCCTCAAAAACTCCATTGATTTAACTTACCACACGAATTATTATAAAAATACATGAGAAACTGCATTACAACATTTGTACTTCTTGGGTTGAGGCTTATTTGGAGATATAATTTGTGGGATTGAAGTAAATGAAACACACATTAGTTCTTGCAAAGTACGTGTAGGAGTGTTAGGAGTGTAACTGGTCTAGTTGGTAAAATTTATGGGACCGAATCGGTTGTCCAGTTCAAAAATTTTGTAAATCAAAACTGGACCAATGGCACTAGTCCGGTTTCAATTCGGTCCAATTTCAATCGGTTTGAGCCGGTTTCAGTTCGATTTCAATTCGGTTTTGACTTTTTAATTTTTTAGGCAACATTTCGGGGCAGCCACAAAAAAGAAGTGAAAAATTAACGGTTTTGGATGAAATTTTTTACAATGAAAATGCATTAAATAGTACTCTAAAAGATTGAACAGTTCGAACTTAATTTTTATTTTTTTTATTTCCGGACTGATGATTTTTCATTTTCATTCTCTCTATAAATAGTGATTTTTCATTTTCACTACACGATAATGGTCTTAAATCCTAATGTATTAAATGACTAATAGAGTAATAGGTTATAAGTTATATAACACATAAACCTTAAAATATAATATATTTACATTTATACCCTCATTCAGTCAGGTTTTGTATTCTCCGAAACCGATATCGGACTGAAAAATTGATTTTTCCAAACTCCCAAATTAACTGAAACCAAACATGATCGAATTTTTTAATTCTCAAACTGTTGATCCGATCCAATTTCCTGATTTTTATTTTCACCCATAAGTACATGCCTTGTACAAAACCTTTTTGGGCTTTCATAGAGCTTGATAGGCCCATTGAGAATCTGAAAATCCTGTCTGCATAAATGGGTCAAACTGGTATTAGTATAAAAAGATTATTGAGGTTAAGCTTGGCTTTTGCGTCTATGTTTTTAAAAATTATATTTTATTTTGACGGGAGGAATCAGAAAAATAAAATATTAAAAAACCATAACAAAATTCAAAAGAAAATAAAAAAACAAACTAAAAAGGTATTTCTATTTTGGATTTTTTTTTCTTCAGTGAATTTTATAAATATTTGTAGGGAAAAAATGCTCTGATTCCTGAAATGACTTTCATTAAACATTAAAAGGAGAGTAGGTAACATAAATTACTAGACTGTATAAAAAGAAAATTATGTACATTATAAATCAACTGAGTTATGTGAAAATATTATTTCCTTAAAATGGATTTGTCACCTTACCGTGAGTATCAAAGGTTACAACAACATTTGTTTCTCATGATAAGACGATTAACTCAACCAATAAAGTAATAGCCAACAATTATCTGTCGAATCCAGCTTTTGTGTATCTCTCTCAAACTTATGAACACAAAAATTAAATTACAATAGCGTAGACGAATTTCAATATCTATAAACGTGGGGAGGGGAGGGTTGATTCGGTTCTACACACAATAGAAACCTTTCAAATACTAAATGCCTGATACCTTTGAACGGTAGATCACCAACAACTGTGATGAATGAAACATTTTAATTATGTTGTGAGACCTTTCGGTATTCTAAATTTATTCACTAGACCATACGAATTCTAGCAAAGTTTTGGTCATAATTTGTTACCTTTAAATTCTCTCATCAAGATGAACTAATAATACAAAACGTGCTTTATTTTTTGATAAAAAAAATAAAACTGAGTTTCTGTAATAGACTATGAAATCCTTGCTTAAAGGTAAATGAAAGGTAGCATTAATTATGCAGGGTTATCATAGTGATGCCAACAGCACGAGACATGTCATATCATAGGGTAGCGCGAGTTGTCACGTTAATAGTAACATTCTGAACGATAACATCAAATGGGGATGTAGCTCAGATGGTAGAGCGCTCGCTTAGCATGCGAGAGGCACGGGGATCGATACCCCGCATCTCCAAATCCCTTTTGTTTTCTGATGCATCAATCATCTCCAAGTCTCAGTCCAAATCCAAATCACTGATCTTTAATATTGTCTCCAGCTATTCCTCATGTATTTACTATTGTCATAGTGCGAAGAGAAATCCTAGCGCCAAGTTGTGTCCGAGAATTGTGACGTTGATTTTCTCCATGTTATTTCTCGATTTTGTCACTTACTATAATATTTCTCGTCTTTAGTTGTTTTCAGATTTAATTAAAACAAATGAAGGAAGATTTCGCGATACTCTACTTGGTAAATTGGTTGATTATTCAAAGCGTTCCGTCATTATTGTGTTAAGAATCACGAATTTTTAGTGATCTTCTCTATAAATGATTCAATATACCAATGATTAAACGACTTATTTAAAATTATAAGCCATACAATCAGACACCCAAGCACACAAATTTTCAAAACTAAAATTGAATATGGATGATTAGTCATTCAAAAATAAAATTGCAGCCAAATCGGTTGGCCTTGTAGATACCACCATATGCAAGTTCTGAGTTTGAGATTATTCATCTGAGCAGAAGCCAGAGTTTGAGATTTTTGACATCTAGCATCCATCTATTTTTTATTTTTTTATTTTTCACGTCTTATTACTTGAAATTAATCTTTATTTTTTTCCAAGAAAATTACACAACTCGACGAGCTCAGATGTTTACGTACATAAGCACTCTAAATAGGATACAAAGATTAACAGAACTTCGAGCATGAAACATCACAATAAAAAACACTCGAATTCTAACTAATTAGTTAGCACATCCCCAACAATCATATATTGCTCAAAACCCAAGAGCTATGGGCAATCACCCTTACAAGGAGAACCACTCCTATATTTTTTTTAGAAAAAATCCAAATTTTTCATCAAAGTGCTCTCCGTACTCTCTTTGGCCTTGCTCCGCTCTCTTGACAATAATAGTTTATGCTCATCCCGCAATTAGGCTTCATGGAGAAGGTCACCAATATGAGCACGTACGTAAACTTGTTGGAGCCTAACCACGTGGTGCAAAATGCTTAAGTCCAAGTTATTAACAATTATTATATACCCATGTTACGACGTATGGAAAAAACAAACAACCTATAACACTCATCATACTTACCAATCTAAAACAAATTTAAAAATCATAACTACTTCAATAGGAGTTGAATTTAATACCTCAAAAACATTTATCAATGCTGCCAAGAAGATCATGATTAAATGGAGGGTAGAGGAGATGACTATGAAGAATAAAAGGCAGAGGAGATATATACATCACTCAGCTAACTGACTAAGACTTTCAATTACCTAAAACAATTTGCACCTTAGATGTCAACCCTAGAATGAATCTGGAATATCCATGGACAGGTGTATAGGGGTTGATGGGGACTACAGCATTGCTGGGTTTATAGTATTTGTGAGTTACAACATGTGATGTTGATTTTTTCTAATTTGTATAATAAAGTATATATTAGCGTGACTTGACTTTTTTATTAGATTATTTTTTCAGTTTTATGTGAAGTTTTTTTTTTTTTTTTGCAATTTTTTGTATTTCAACAATTTTTTGTGGATTATTAGTTCGTCTTGACGAGAGCTTTCAGAAAAATTATAAATTAATAATGGACTAAATTTGAAAAAAGTTCAGAAAAATAATTCAAAAATAGAGTCTTTTTGTATTTATTTGTAGTCCTTAGTGATATTTTTTTAACTTTTAATAATTTTATATTTATTAAATTCTTTTTTATGCTCAAATAGTTGAACCTTTCAAAATTATAGATCATGTGTTGCGTGGCTATTATTCTGATGGATCATCAATCTTAAAATATATATGCATGCTTTGTTTTTTTAGTAGGAAATCCAAAGATATTGGTGGTCAATTTTTTTAATAGTTGAGTTTTCTTTACCTACTTAATAAGTTTTCTTTACCTACTTAATAATTATTAAAAACAGGGATTATAAGCGGAACAAAGATTAAAAGGAACTCGAGCACTGGGAATTACCACGGAGAAAAACTCGAATCCTAACTAGGTTAGCACTCAAACCTCCGACAATCACTTGCTACTCGAACTCCTAGAAATACAACACAAACCAAACTTTACTTGGCAAGCTACCAACTAAACAACTCAAACTGAGATTGTCTAAGTAGAGATTGGGATAAGTTGTAAATTCAGATATCTTGAAGTCGAATCTTAGCAACCACAAACGTTAGGATCACTGAAGGTTTGCCCAGTTGTTAACTTCAGGGCCTATAGGACTAGTCGGCAACAGGGTATACCCCAAACTAACCGGATACCTTGGTTATTAAAAAAAACTCAAGATCCAAAACATAAAAACAAAGACACAAGAAAATACAGACCAGATAAACATGATCACCTATACTGCCATTTAACACCCATACTTGGGGGTTTGTTTGTGGGGTGGGGGATGGAAACCACCCTGCCCAAACCAGGTTATTACAATCCAAAACAAGAGCATATGTTGAGGAAACATAGAAGACGCCATCATATATAGAAAAAAAAGACAGTCTGTATGGATTAGCCTTGTTTTTGGTCTGCTGTATTTTAGGTGTTAGAGTTTGCTCTTTCTTTGAGATGTTTATATTTTTTTTTTGGAGGTGGGGGGAGGACAAGTGGCATATGATTGTCGGCTTCATAGGTGTCATCTTAGTTGGGATTCGTGTTGGTTGTTGTGATGTCGTATGCTTGTCCCTTTTAATCTTCGGATCATTTTTTAAAGATTAATAAATTTCTTTTTGCTTCGGAAAAAATTAATTCACCCCATGGAAACGGAAAAAAGACCACACACAAAACAAATTGTTTCTCCACATCGTAGTTGGGTTTTGGAGTTTCCCTTTGTGATGTTTAGCAGCCTTTTAATCTTTGTAACTTTTATGAAGATTAATAAATTTTTTTTATTGATAAAAAAAAATCACCACACAATCAAGTGGGAATCACCAGGAACTAAGGCAAGTTTAGGACAAAGCATTGGGTATATTAGAATTAATACTTAAAAATGTTGGTTTTGGCAATATGTAGGATTCAAAGAGAGACTTGTAAAGCAATAACTTGTGTGCGCCTAATTCTGAGGCGGGTCTTGTTATGCCTTTTCTTACATGTGAATTTATAAAGACATATTAAGCATGTGATGCTAATTTCCTAAAGAATGATTCATTTTCAAATGAGGAAACACCATGCTTGTGTATGATTTTATATTTATTTTACAAAGCCATGAAATGATCATAAAGTGTGTTGCTTTATAAGTTCAGCGGCACCCATCGCCATGGGATTATAATATAGCGTGGATGAGTTATAAGGGAGGCGGTCATGGCTAATGCGGTAAAATGGATGACGTCATACCATATATTGCCAAAAGAGTATAAGGTGGGTCGCGCCCACCTACGAATAATTGGCAGCTATTGGACTATACATTGAAATGAGAAAATACTTAAATATTTGGATTAAATGGTTATTTGAATATCACTATTATTACTAAAGGCTATGGCCATGATTTATGAAATATTTTATGAGGAATGACGATTGAATTGTTGCATGTTTTAAGGAAAAGTCTTGGAAGCATTACTTATGTTATATTGATTAACATGGCTAACATATAACATTGGCATAACTTGACTTCACACTAACTTTGTGCTAATTGATGTTGTAATGCAATATTTCTGGTATTAATAGACGTTGCAATAACCAATGAGATATGAATTACACAAAGAAAAAATGAGTTCGTGAGTAATAGATCAACTTTATGGACCAGATTGTGGGTGCTATCCTATGACCTTTGACCTCTCAAAAAAACTGAAGCAAGTCTAAGACAAAAGCAGAAAAGAGGAGTCATAACCCACATTGAAAGACATGTTCATACAAACACACCTCCTGTAACATCCCATGTATACTACTAACCCAATAACTTGTTGGAGCCTAATCACGTGGCCCAAAGTGCTTAAACTCAAGTTGTTAGTAGTAGTTTACATGGTTCCTTATATACCCAGGATCACCCATGTGGACTTTTGATGTGGGACGAGACATCATAATCTCCTCACCTTTAAGACCTTGCGCTTTCGCAAGGTTGAATACTAGAGTCACCACGGCCTAACCCCCAGATCTGTTCTCTGGTGACCAAACAAAGTCTTGACTCCACACTCGATCTTGTACACGGGTTACTCTAATAGCATTTGTAACGCCCCATATAAACCACTGACCAAACAACTTGTTGGAGCTCAATCACACGACCCAAAATGCTTAAGCGCAAGTTGTTAGTAGTAGTATCCTTATATATCCAAGATCACCCATGTAGATTTTCAATGCGAGATGAGAAATCACAATCTTCCCACTTTTAAGACATTGCGCCCTCGCAAGTGTTGAACACTAGAGTCACCACGACTTAACCCTCGGGTCTGTTCTCTAGTGACCAAATAAAGTCTCAACCCCACACTCGATCGTATACACGGGTCGCTCTGATATCATTTGTAACGCCCCATGTATACCACTGACCCAATAATTTATTGAAGCCCAACCACATGGCTCAAAATGCTTAAGTCTAAGTTGTTACTAGTAGTTTATATGGTTCCTTATATACCCAAGATCACCCATATAGACTTTTGATGTGGGACAGGACATCACACCTCTCCTCCATGATAGACACAAGCACAACCATCAGAGCCTGGGGCTTGAAGGTGAACGGTGTCAAGAACCACATTAGTAACTCTAATGACACCCAAATGAACGTTTGTCAAAATAAAGGCAAATTTCTCGGCACTAAAAGTTTTGGTCTCGAGCACGGAGGCATGAGTAGTAGCCCGAGCCAAAGCGACCACAATTTGCTGATCATCCATGAAAGAAAAAAAATCCCTACTTCTAGGCTTATGCTCGAGTTGAAATAAGAGACAACTGATAAGTTCATATTAACTTAGCACTCCTCCACCCAGAGCCAAGCACTCGGCCATAAATCTCAAATTGCAACTAGCACTCGGCGACTCATATCACATATCACTCAACAAAGAAGAACCATTCACATAAACCATTAAACAAGATTCCACAAATGAAGTTTGAGGACACTTCGCATCTTATAGATATAGTCCTCAATAAATGGACCATTCCTCCTAAAAAATGAATGATGCGCACAGTTTACATAAGGAATGACTTCAAATTACTCGTGCTTTTCATAGCTCAGAATTTAAAAATATTGGTAGATTACTATTATCATTTCTTATATTGCAAAAATCTAGAGAGAGCGAATTCATGTAATTTAAAAGTAAATAAAAAATAAGAGGAATTTTTTTTAAATTATATATCAAGGTGGCAACCGCCACTACTTATCTCCATTGACATATAATTAGTAAGTTGCATTGCTATATTACAGACAAATGCATGTATGAGAAGAGCAAAATGTAATAAACAATGTGAACATCTAATGTGCTCATGAAATATAATGTAATGTGGAATGGTATAGCCAACATTCATTAAAACGCTTTAAGTTAGGTACGTACCTTGTAAGAAAAGTTATCAATTATTTAAGACAAGTATCATCTCTACGTTTGTGCCAATTCAAGCACTAGAAGGCCTTGATAATGAGGCAAATATCAAGTGAGGTTAGGTATTGCTAAATTCAAAGAGTCTTTTGTCATGATAAATTAACCATTGACTTAATTAGGATCTACTTAACCTGACCGTATTATTGGATTATGAAGTTTTTGTAGAATTTAATTTAGTCTAGTCAATTTAGAGAAAATTATTTGAGGTGGGTTTTGACCGTAATAAATACTTGTCCCCTTTTGACCAAAAAGGGGCCCCAATGTAATTTGGGAGGGCCACACTATAATTTTTTTTTATAATTTTAAAATTTATAACTAGGTCCAATTTTTTTTTGAAATTTTTTGGGGGACCCAACCTTTGACTTGGGAGGAAAATGAGCTTAAAAAGATGATTATGTCCCTCAATGTGTAGAATCGTAAAGCATTCAGTAGATAGTTTAAAGACATTATCGTCATTTCACAATCTCCAATGATTACGACCCACAAATCCATGAGTCGGATTTGTGACGATGAAGCTGTACATTAAGATAAATAATTTAGTTGAAACGACATGAATTGTTGACCTTTCTTTTAGCCACTAATTCAATAAGAATCTTCGACCAAATAGAGCCGGCTAGATAGATATACAAATCAACACATGTTTATTGGTAAAAATATTGTGTCAGACACAGGCATTTAGAAGTTGATAGAGACAATGATCCTACCTATAATATTTTTGGTGTTTTTTTTAATAATTTTCAGGTACTTTGATAAAATACATACAAATGTACTCATAATAAAATACATGAAATAAATTTAATCCATGTACAATAAGTTTGGTAGCATTAGACTACAGTACGTGGACATAGTATTTTATTATTACGTTATAAAACAAGTGTTATTAATTAATGAATGATAGTTCGCATCTGGGTAAGCTACTATAAAAAATATATCCAATGGTTGTTCGAGGATTCCTTCTTGTCTTTCTCCTATTTGATTGAGAAAAAAAAAACATTCCAAAACTATCCTAATTGTCAGGCTAGCTAGAAAATATATTTTTTTAATTCTTAAACGTTCCATAAAAACTAGAAAAATCAAAGCTAATTTTCAAATATCAATCTTATAAAAAACATTCTCTCCTCTAATATGGCCATCTTGATGAGTACTTCATATTCTGCTGGATTTACCTCGTCCGATTTGATCGTGAGATGATACGTATGTTTATGTGACACTTCCCGAGTGCACATTATCTTCAGTATTATTGATTAAAGAATAGATTTCACAAATGCAATACATTTTTTCGGTAAACATATGAGTTAACTCACTCCCTCTCAACCAATGAGAATAAGAATAATATTCGCCGGTAAACAAAATTGAATTCGGCACTTCCCTATCTTTTAAAAAAAAAAAAAAAATTCTGGTCTAGGTATAAGATGCTTAAATAAAAGATTTTTAAATCCACAATATGGTAAATAATTACTAGTTACCTAAAAAGGGCAAGCAATGAACATCAACCACTTTGAAAGAAGTTCAGTCTTTGTTCTATATGATTAAGCTATAGGCATATATAGGGAGGTGATATCTTGTAGATGATATGATATACTTGACCTGATGTCATTATTATATTTTGAATTATTTATTTATGTTGTAACGTCTTAATATAATAAAATTTGTTTGGACTAAATTATTTAAGGGAATTTGTTGACTGCATTAGACGTAGGGTTTGGTTTGACTTGGAAAGAAAGAGACATAAAATGACAGAAATGCCCCTGAAGCTCACCGTGTGGGGCCAAATCATTCTGCCCAAGATTATCCTTTCAATTGTTACATCGTGTGAGCCAACTTGTAAGGGATGAATGACGTGTGCTGCTTATTTACTCAATAATTTATTCTAAATGGATGGACTTATTAGCCCTAAATGAGAAATAAAGCCAATAAAAACACTACATCAAATAGACCCTAAATAAAAGACAAGTCACTATTTTTTTTATATAGTTAAGGTATTCGGCCGGTTTTGAAATTACCCTCAATCTAATAACCGACTAGTCCTCAGTGACTCAATTTCACCATCCACTTGTGGGGCCGCATTAAAAGCCAGAACTTTTACCATGTATGTATTAACTCTATAAAAATTGATATTTCTGGAGAGGTTTCGAACTTGAAACTTAAGATGAAGCATATCTCTAAATCTCAACCTTAAATCATGAGGCTAACTCTTGGGGTCAAAGACAAGTCACTCCTTAATTATCTTTTTAATGGACATGCTAGTGCAACACGTTTGGCATAAACAAGAGAGAGAGAGAGAGAGAGAGGGAGAGAGAGGGGATCAGGCTAAAGAAGAAGACTCCTAAAAGGGGTAGAGAAAAAGACCAGCAGATAAGAAATGCAACAAGGCACCAAGAAAGGAATAGAAATACCAACTGCCAACACTAGACTAACCCACCCATGTGATCATCATCATATCCAAAGAGGGTGGAAAAGGTTTGGAAAAATTCTTGACGGTCATTAGACGCAAGGGAAGACATTCGGTTCACTTTTTAAAACAAGTGTTGGATAATTGGGGATAGGGACCTCGGCCAGTACTCTAGTACAATCAACTAGACTGTTCAATTTGTGAATCTATTTTCGGTTTTATTTTAATGATTTAAACGGTCAATTTTTAGAGTTTATTGAGAACATATGTCGTCGTCTATCATTAATACCGGTTGATATTATTTAGTAATGTATTTTTATTGAGATAGATTAGTATCGATGCAATGTTGCAATCTCTTTTTTTTTTTATGATAAATGACGGGGGTAAAATGTAATTGAGAAATTACCTTTAACTCGCCAGGTTAATTTCAGAGTTCGGCCGAGACCGAATTACATTTCCAGAGGCACGCGCCGATCACGTGAGGTAGTGGCCGACACGAGAAGTGCCGATCACGCCCATATTTGGGTAACAGAATCAAGTACAGGGATGCCGACCTGAGAAAGGCGGACTCAAGTATTGCCGACCTGAGAAAGGCGGTCAGGATTACGGGCAGCCCGAGAAAGCGACTGATAACCGTATTTCCAAAAAGGAAACAGAATCATGGATGGGGTAGGATCCTGTGGGATCTTGTCGGATTCAGTTACAGATGTGACTCCCACGTCCCATCAGAGGACACTCCGCCAGAGTGGAGCCCTAAGAGAATTAGGGCATGACTGGAGGCCCAAAGAGGATTGGGGCCCAAGAAAGTCCAGATAGAGTTAGGGCACCAGGGAAATCTATAAATACACCCTCAGATGACGAATTTGAGGTACGCCTAAATACTCCAGAGTTTTCATTCGCTGATAGAGAATATCAGCTTACAGTTAGCCTTTTCCCTGTGAGATTGTGCCTGACTTAATCATCGGAGTGTTCTCCTGCCACAGCGGCAGAGGACTCTTTGACGGATTATTCTTTTGCAGATTACAGGTACACATACTGAGAGAAGCACCATTTCGGCTGGATAGTGAGTCTCTAGCTTTCCGTCCCGATTTTCTAAATCAACCCACTTACAATTGGCGCCGTCTGTGGGAAAGTTAAAGATTCATGGCTGAGATATCCAGAAAAGACCAGGGGAAGGAACGTGATGGGAAGGGGAGATCAAAATCCCCCCCTCCAGTTCCATACAAAACAAAGGGCCCTAGAAGGGAGATTCCGAGGGTTCCTCCACCAAAAATAGTAGGGGAGCAACCTGGAGAACAGGTGTTGCTTCCCACCATCCCGCTATCTGCCAATACGTCGGGAGCTCCTGCGCTACCCACGCCGTTGCATCTGGAGCAACGCCCAGATCGTCCGCGAGAAGCGGAACGGTCAAAAAACAGGGACAGATCCCAGACTCAATCCCGGAATGAGGGAGGGAGAGAATCCCGAACTCATGAACGGTCTCGCCGGGACGAAGAACGTGATAATGCCGATCGGATCCGAAGGAGGGATCAAGAAGTAGAAGACATGCGACGCTACATACGACGCATGGAGAGAGAAAACCAAACTCTCCGTAAACACAGAGATTCAGTCCGCCAGTCGGTATCTAGATACGACGAGCGCTCTGAGACTGGGCCGTCTCGGCAGGGCAGTCGACATGAAGCCAGCAAAAGGCCTCGAGCAGGAGAAAGGCAGGTGGGGGCCTCATCGCACAGAGGCGGACCGCCTCAGGAGCGGCCGCTTCCCGACATGAGGGAATGGCTGAATCAGCGGGCAGAATCGGCCCCAGACGCCCAGCAGAAGCTTCCAAACCAGCCTCTGCCGCCATTGGTTCCACCGACCGACATGAGAGCTTGGCTAAATCAGCAGCTGGGACTCAACCGTCCAGAGGACGACGCAAATCACAAGGAACTACAGCAGCTGGCAGTATCGCCACTGTCAGTTCAGATAGAAACGGAGGACTTACCCAGAAAGTTTGCCCCTCCGAAATTCACAATTTATAATGGGCGAACGGATTCGATGACTCACATCAAAGGATTCGTAAACTCCATGATGATCTACGTGGGGCAAGACAGCCTCTATTGCAAGGTGTTTTCACTGAGTTTGGGGGAAATAGCCCTAAATTGGTTTCAGGCTCTGCCGCCGAGATCAATTACAAGCTGGAGGCAACTGGCGGATCAGTTCCTCAAAAGATTTGTGGCTAACCGAGCACAGAAAAAATACGTGAACACGCTTCTGGCCTTGAGAAAAGGACCAGAAGAGGATCTCAGGCAGTACGCCAGCAAGTACTGGGCCACCTACAATGAGATCGGGGATTGCACAGAGGCCTACGCCGTGGAATCCTTCAGGTTGGGACTATCTTACCGAGATCGGCTCAGGGAGTCACTCACCATTGATCCCCCAAGCACCATTGCCGACTTGATGAGCAGAGTCGAGAAATACGCCAAGTTTGAAGATGAAATCCGCCGAGACAAAGAGCGGCCAGCAGCAAAGGCGCATCGGAATGCGGTAATGGTGCCCGAGGCCAAGAGGCCCAGAGTTGAGGTGGCCGAAGTGTCACAAACACCGAAGGAGCGAAAGCCACCAGGAGCTCAGGCGTATAAAGCTATACGCACGGTTTTCAACACCCCGATCTTCCGGATGATTTATCCCTTGAAGAACGAGCCTTTCTGGAAGTGGCCAGCTGGGTCGGGAGAGATGGTGAAGCGTGACCCGAGCATAGATTGGTGCAGCTATCACCGGAGAAACGGCCATATGACGGAAAGATGCAAGGCGCTTAAACAGTTCCTAGAGGAACTAGTTGAAGCCGGGCATCTCCGACGTTTTGTGGCCGAACAAAGGCAACAAGTGGTTCAACCGGAGCCGATGGAAGCCGAATCCTCTGAGGAAGAGGTGATGGTAACTGGGACCGTACACGTCATACACGCTGCAACCCCAGTCCTGGATGAGAGGGAAGTTCGGCTCCAACGCCGCCGAGACGGGCACGAGCATCATATACAACATCTCGGGCAGAAGAGGAAAGAGCCCGAGACACAGAAAGAAACAGTCATTTCCTTTTCGGAAAAGGATTTGGAAGGGGTAACACATCCCCATAACGACGCGTTGGTAATTACGCTGCTCCTTGGCACCTTCAACACGGAGAGAATCCTGGTTGACCAAGGCAGCTCAACGGAGATCCTGTACTACGATGCCTTCAAGAAACTCCAGCTGGACAAGGCAGATTTGAAGAAGGCCGACATACCGCTCATCGGTTTCAGTGCCGATGCTGTCTGGCCCTTGGGATCCATTACTATCCCTGTCCGAGCAGGAAAAGTAACATTGGATATGGATTTCCTGGTGGTGGACGTACCGTCTGCTTACAACGCCATCATGGGGAGAACTTGGCTCCACAGGTTGGGGGCAATCCCTTCCACCTACCATCAGATGCTAAAGTTCCCAGGGAAGAAGGGGATTGAATGTGTTCGGGGAAATCAGACAACGGCGAGAAGCTGCTATGTCACGTCCATCAAGCACAAACCTAAGGCCGAACATGTGAAGTCCATCGAAGTCCCAGATCGGCCAACGATAGAGGATATCGGGCGCAACCCGGCCGATCGCGTTGTGGAAGAACTGAAGCAGGTACCGGCTCACGAGACAGATCTAGAGCGGTATTTTTTGATCGGGGCAGAACTATCAGAGCGGGATGAGGAGGCCCTGGTCGCATTTCTCAAGGAGCATATAGATGTGTTCGCTTGGACGCCACAGGAGATGCCTGGGGTGAGCCCGGACATCATATGCCATCATCTGAACGTGGATCCAGCCCACAAACCGGTGATGCAAAAAAGGAGGAGACCGGCAATCCAACATGTGGATGCCGTAACAGAGGAAGTAGATCGGCTGCTGGAGGCCGACGCCATCAGAGAGGTGCACTACCCCGAGTGGTTATCCAACACCGTGGTGGTCAAGAAAAAGAATGGCAAGTGGAGGGTTTGCGTAGATTTCACCAGCCTCAATAAAGCCTGCCCCAAAGACAGTTTTCCACTGCCCAAGATAGATCAACTGGTGGATGCCACAGCGGGGTATCGGCGAATGAGTTTCCTGGATGCATATCGGGGATATCACCAGATAGCTATGCACGCGCCGGACCAAGAGAAAACGTCCTTCATTACTCCCCGCGGACTCTTCTGCTATAAGGTGATGCCATTCGGCTTAAGAAATGCAGGGGCGACTTATCAGCGTTTGGCAACCCTCATGTTCAAGGAGTTGCTCGGGAAAAGCATGGAGGTCTACATCGATGACATGGTGATCAAAACCGAGGAGGCGGAGTCCCACATCAACGACCTCGGCAAAACCTTCCAGGTATTGAGAAAATACCAGCTCAAGCTCAACGCATCGAAGTGTGCCTTCGGGGTCAGCTCGGGGAAGTTTTTGGGGCATCTGGTTACACGGAGGGGGATAGAAGCTAATCCCGATCAGATTGTCGCCTTGCAAAATTTACAGAGTCCCCGAACTGTGAAAGAAGTTCAAAGACTAACCGGGATGGTGGCAGCCCTCAACAGGTTCATCAGCCGATCTTCCGATCGATGTCGGCCATTCTTCCAGCTGTTGAGAAAACAGTCCAAGTATGCATGGGGGGAAGAATGTGAAAAGGCTTTCCAAGAAATGAAGAACTACTTGGCGAACCCCCCGCTAATCATAACTCCCGAGAAGGGAGATGTGTTGACACTTTATCTGGCCGTATCCGAGCATGCGGTCAGTGCGGTTCTATTAAAAAACAAAGATGGTGAGCAGACGCCGGTCTATTATGCGAGCAAGACGCTCCTGGATTCGGAGACAAGATATCTCCCCTTGGAGAAACTGATCCTATCCCTTGTGGTGGCGTCTAGAAAGTTGCAGCACTATTTCCTGGCCCATACGATAGAAGTGCCGACCAAACATCCCATCAGCACCGTCTTGAGAAGAGCGGAACTGTCGGGAAGGGTGGCAACTTGGTCCGTGGAGCTCGGGGAATATGACATCAATTTCCTCCCAAGGACAGCAATAAAAGGACAGGTCCTGGCAGATTTTGTTGCGGAATTCTCCCACGAACCAGAGGAAATCGTCGCTTCAATCTCAGAGGAGGAAATGCCCGAACAGGGGGAAATAGTTCCCGATCAAACACCTTACTGGAGGTTGTATGTTGACGGGTCATCGTGTTCGAGGGGGTCTGGGGTCGGCATCGTGATAGAAGAACCAGATGGGTGTTATTTCGAACAGTCCTTCCGATTGAATTTTAGCGCCTCCAACAATGTCGCCGAGTATGAGGCATTGATACTCGGGCTCAAATGCGCACACAATCTGGGGGCAGAACATGTGGAAGTCTTCTGTGATTCACAACTGGTTCTCAACCAGCTCAGTGGTGAATATGCCACCCGAGATGAGAGGATGGCCGCCTATGCAGAGAGGGCTAAAGCGGAGTTATCAAAGTTCAAGAAAACGGTGATGACGCACATCAGCTCAAGACAGAACGACCACGCAGACGCCTTGGCCTGTTTGGCTTCGGCCATACCCAGAGACAAATTCAGGACCATATACGTGGATTCCATCGAGTACCCGAGCATCGACGTCCCCATTGCCGAGAAGGCTTTGGAAATCGATCTCGGCCCAAGTTGGATGGATCCCATCGTCTCTTACCTCACTGGGGGAACCGTCCCCGAAGACAAAAAAGAAGCCCATAAGCTGCGTATCAAAGCAACACGTTTCTGGCTATCACCGAAGCAGGAACTCTATCGTAAGTCTTATACTGGCCCCTATTTAAAATGCGTACACCCAACTCTGGTTCAGAAATTCCTGTATGAGATTCATGAAGGGATATGTGGAAGTCATGCTGGGGGCAGATCCATAGCCCATCGTGCTATATCACAGGGATATTGGTGGCCGTATATGCAAGAGGACGCGAAGAAATACGTCCAAGTGTGCGAAAAATGCCAGAAGTTTGCCCCGATCTCACATCGACCTGCAGCCGATCTGGCACCACTCACCAGTCCATGGCCCTTTGCTCAATGGGGAATGGATATCGTCGGCCCGCTACCCAAAGCGACCGGGGAGAGGAAGTATCTGTTGGTTGCCACAGATTACTTTACCAAGTGGATAGAGGCCGAACCACTGGCTAAAATCACCGAGAAGAATGTCGAGCGATTCGTCTGGCAGAACATAATCACCAGGTTCGGCATCCCCTACGCCATCGTCTCGGACAACGGAACCCAGTTCCAGGACAAGTTCAAAGCTTTCTGCTCACAGTATCAGATCAAAAACTATTACGCCTCAGTGGCGTATCCGCAATGCAATGGGCAGGCTGAAGCTTCAAACAAGACGATATTGGGAGGAATGAAAAAACGACTAGAGAAAGCCAAGGGAAAGTGGGTGGAAGAATTACCACTCGTTTTATGGGCATACAGGACCACTCCTCGCCGATCTACAGGTGTTACTCCATACTCGCTTGCTTACGGCACTGAGGCTGTCATTCCTCTTGAAGTCGGCATCCCGACTCTCCGAACAGAAGTAATGGAGCAAGGTGGCAATGATCAAGCATTGGCAATAGAACTCGATTTTGCCGAAGAAAAGCGAGATAGGGCCATGATCAGACTCGCCGCCTATCAGTCAACTCTGTCAAGAACGTACAACAAGAAGGTCCATCAGAGGGAGTTCAATCTCGGCGACCTAGTCCTACGCAAGGTCATGGGAAACACGAAAGATCCAACTGATGGCAAGCTCGGGGCCAATTGGGAGGGTCCATACAGAGTTATCGGCCGACTCGGGAAGGGTGCCTACAAGTTGCAGGATCTGGGGGATAAAGAAATACCAAGAACTTGGAATGTCTCCAACCTTAAGAAATTTTATCAGTAATTTCTTTATTTCAACACTTGTATTCATTTTCTCAGTAAATGAAAGTTCTAGTTTCAATGTTCAAATCAGATATTCGGCAATTTTGGTTTTATGTTATCCTAGATGTTAGTGTTCAATACTTGAGAAAAGTTTGAACTTCTGAACATGCTTGAGAAAAGTATGTGTTCAGCCGAACAGACTTGAGAAAAGTTTGATCGGCCCCGCGCTCGAGAAAAGTATTAGAATCCAGCATTTTTGAGAAAAATATGTTTGGGCCTAAGTACAGGATAAGAAGCTGAACATGCTTGAGAAAGGTTTGCTCGGTTCAATACCTAAGGAAAATTCAATACTTGAGGAGAGTTCTGAATTACCAAACATACTTGAGAAAAGTTCATGTTTTAAGAGAAGAGCTCAGGTTTGTATTAAGACTAGAGATGCTGAAAAGAAGTTCGAATTTCATTCACTCATGTGGATTACAAGAGGAGAATACAAAAGTGGACATAAAAAAGACTTAAAGAAAACAAAAAGAAAATGTGGAAATCCTTCAGACGATCTCCACTTGGTCATCTTGAGCTCGGCCCTCTTCAGCAGCAGGGTCCCCCCCGACAACGTCGACTTCATAGTCCTCGACGGTGAGGTCGGCTTCATTGGTCTTGGTATCGGGGAGGGGCTCTTCTTCATCGGGAAGATCAGAGGAGTGGGGAATCTCCTTGAACAGGGCCGAGTCAGCGGCCACATTGCAAGCCCTGAGCGCTGCTTTCCAACCCAACGCCAGGAACTCCTCTTGCAGCTCGGGGATCTGATTGTTGAGGATGTCCTCAGCAGCTTCTTTCATCCCGAGCTTACGAGCCTCTTTTGCTTCTTCGGCATGCTTTGCCGCGAGATCGGTGGCCCTCTTCTTTTCCTCTGCCATCTCGTCGGCATGCTTAGCCTTGACAGCAGTGAGTTCGGCTACAAGATCGGCAGTCTTCTTCCTCTCTTCAGATAGGAAATACTCCGAGGATTTAGCCTGCTTGGCCATCTCTCGGGCCTCCTTCTTGAAATTGTCGGCCTGATCCTGAGCAGTGGAGAACTTCAGTTTGAACTCCCTCACTTCGGCCTCAGCCTTGTCAAGTTTTTCTGCCCGATCCTGAGCCTTCTTCATGCCAAGCATGGATTTCTGGATCGCCTGCAGCATTAACATCAGAGTTATAACAAGCACAAAGGAATTTGCAGAATTTATTACCGAGATAAGAAACTTACAAAAATATTGTGCGCGATCGTCAGCCGAAGCACGGCATGGTCTTCTTCGTCGGCATAAGGCTCTATGTCCTTCGGCAGCATCAGGGCTTCGGCCAGAGCCATAGTAGTTCCCAGATCTCGGACCGTGTCAGCGGCCGTGATAGGGGTCGTACCATTTATCAGCAAAGGAGGAGGCCAGGTCCCGGCTTTCTCGGGAACCTTTGATTTGCCCTTCTCCTCGGAGGGACCGGCCTGGTGTGCCTTCACCAGTTTCCGCCTCTTCCGGTCGGCGTTGGCGGTTTCGGCATCGGAGGGAGGGAGACTCGGCAGCTTCTCACCCTCGTCTGGCTTCCTCTTAGCCAGGATGATCCCAGAAGGTTTTTTCATCTGCAGGGGAATCGGCACCTTCTTTGCGTCGGTGGGAGTCGGCACGACCCCAGAAACCTTCTTTTCCGACGCGGCAGCAGTCTTCCTCAGCCTTATCATATCCTTCAGATTCGGCATGTCGGGGTTTGAAGACATGGCTTCGGCGTCTGTGTTTCTCTCTTCTTCGGGAATCAAAGTAATCCGGAGCGGAGACTGCGTCCTTTCAGAAGAAGATGAGGATGAGGATGAGGATGAGGATGAGGATGAGGATGAGGATGAGGATGATTCGGCCACAGCAGCAACCGTGACTCGGCTGGGCTCCCGGAGATACGGCAAGGGAACACCTTCAGGGACCGCAACCGAAGACGTCTCAGCTACCACCTCGGCAACGAACTTCTTCTCTTTGATATAACCCTTGTAAGACGGGTTATATCGCAGCAGTACTTCGGCAGCTCTCGGTTCGGCTTGGCCTTCAACGCCTTTGTACCGAAGAACTTTTTTCAGATCCTCTGGATGTGTAGCCTGCGAAGTCCGACCGCGATTTGCGTTTGAAGCTGCACACGAATAAACCGACACAGTTAGAAACATGAGATCGGCAAAGCTGAAGAAATCAAAACAAAAGAGAATGGGGGACTAACGGGGTTTCCCGAATCTGCGGGGAACAGGGAGCCTCTTGCGCTCGGGTTCATCGGCAGAAAATTCCCAGTTTCCCGAGACGATGAGGAAGTCATCGTCGTTCCCCCTGTTCGAGTCAGGGAGATTGGTCACTATCTTCTCTCGGCCTCTACGCGACTTCAGATACCATCTTTCATCTTTTTTGTACACCATATCATAATTATCGTTTATGTCCCAGAGATCTAAGTTCGTTTGGCACAGCTCGTTCAAACGAACTATGCCCATGACTATACGGTATGAGTTTATAGATATCTGCATAGGATTCAGCCTATAGTAGGACAGAACCCTACGCAGTAAAGGGTGGAGGGGGAACCTAACTCCACCCTCAATAACAGCCATGAGAGGGATGTGGATGGAGTCCTCATCCCGAATCTCAGGATGAGTCTCAGGCTTGTTAATCTCTACATAAACGTCGTCTGGAATTTGGTAATGCCTACGGAACTCTGCTATCCTCGCCGGAGAGGCGAAGTGTTTACGAAAGATCCCCATACTCAGAGAATGAGCGGGGAAGAAAAATGAACAAAAAAGACAAAAAGAAGAGTTCTACAAGGGACAACTTACAAAAGGTGGAAGAAGAACAGTAGAGCAAGGAAAGAAATGAAGAAGACGAAGTTAGGGATTTATAGGGTTCTGCGTGGGTAAATCCGAAGCGTCGCACGGTTTAAACCCCAACCGTCGGATCCATTACTCCTGGACCAATCAGTGAAGCGCGTCTGAGATGCTGAAGCACCACGTCAAAACACGCGCAGAAAAGGCGCGTCGTTCTTATAAAAGGCACGTCCGAGTTACTGAAGCACCAACGGTCACGTCGCATTTATGGCGGACAGAGCACGCCCCCAAAACGTGCCAGACACGGATGAAAATCCCCTATATCGATACAAAGCTCATCATGAATATGCTTTATAGCTTCGGCTACTCTGCCACGTCGGATCGAAGTAACCGAATCTAGGGGGCAAGGGGAGTCCAGCCGAACAGATTTAAGAAAAGTCTGAGAAGATTCAACACTTGAGAAAAGTTCGCAATCATGCCGAACAGACTTGAGAAAAGTCTGAGAAGATTCAACACTTGAGAAAAGTTCGCAATCATGCCGAACAGATTTGAGAAAAGTCTGAGAAGATTCAACACTTGAGAAAAGTTTACAATCATGCCGAACAGATTTAAGAAAAGTCTGAGAAGATTCAACACTTGAGAGAAGTTCGCAATCATGCCGAACAGACTTGAGAAAAGTCTGAGAAGATTCAACACTTGAGAAAAGTTTACAATCATGCCGAACAGACTTGAGAAAGGTTTGAGAAAGGTTCAATACTTGAGAAAAGTTTGGACTCCAGAAAATGCTTGAGAAAAGTATGTGTTTAAGCCTAGCTACAGGTTAAACAGCCAACATGACTTGAGAAAGGTCAGAGCCGGTTCGACACTTGAGAAAAGTTAGAACACCCGAACACACTTGAGAAAAGTTAGAAAAGAGTCATCACTTGAGAAAAGTATGAAGTCTGAAATTGACTTAAATAATTTACTACTTGAGAAAAGTATGTGGAACAGATAGAGATAAAAGGAGTCACAACAGTTTCATTTAATTCATAAAGTCGGGTTACATATGAGTTGCAAAAACTCGAGTTACAGAAAAGAAAGAAATAAACAAAATCCTAAGGCGCAACATCGGCAGCCTGAACTATAACTACATCCTCATCGGCAGACTGAGGTTGAGTAGCAGGGACACCAGCAATGGCAATCTGGCCCGCCTCTCCTTCACCAGCTGCAGCCTGGCCCTCTTCTTCGGTATCGGACGCTATGACCTCCAATTGGGTAACAGACGGAACCCTGGAGTACACAGAAGAATCAGGCGGAACCAGGGCGGCTTCCAGGGCAGCTTTCCAGCATTTCTTGACGAGATCGGCCTGGAGCTCGGGCAATTGGTTCGCCAAGAAGTCGGCTGCAGCATCCATCATGCCCCTGGAATAAGAAGTCTTCAGCTCGGTTGCATGCCGATTTTTAAGATCGGCTATCTGATCCTCCAGTTGGGAAGACCTCATCTTCTCTGTGTCAAGCTGGGACTGAACATCTTTAAGCTTGAGATCGGCGTCCTTAACCTTCTGCCGGGAAGAGGCCACTCTCTCTTGAAGTCTGAAGCACAAGGCATTGGCATTCTTCAGCTCCGACTCCATAGTGGCGTACCGAGTCTCCAAATCCTGGAAGCGGCTCAGACACAGCATAGATTTTTGCGCAGCCTGTAACAAGATCGGGAAGTCAGAAGGCAGATATGAAATCGCAAATAAAGGCAACCGAAGAACAACCAAGACAAAATACTTACGAAAACTTCGTGGGCCATCACAGAACGCATCAAAGTCGGGAGATCGGTGCCTACGTAAGGCTCGATATCTTTGGGCAACATCAACGCACCCGCCAGGGTTTGCGTGACGGCGAGGTCTTGCGCCGAGTCGGCGACAGTGACGGGATCAACCCCATTCACCAGCAAGGAAGGGCGCCATGGGGCAGCCTCCTCAACAGCTTTTGCCTTCTCGGCCGTCTTGCTCTTTTTCGGCAAGTTCGTTGCAGCTGGAACTTCCTGAGGAGGGTCCCTTGATTTCCGCTTCAGAATGAGCGGAACATCATCTGAAGCCTCGCCAGATGCTGAGGTCGGCGGCATCCTCTGCGAGCTCGGGCCTACCTGGGGGTTTTTCTTCTTCTGTTCCCGAATCATTTCACGCAAATTCGGAATATTGGGATCTCGTGCCATTGAGTCGGGAATTTGGTCGACTTCCTGGTCGTCTCTTGAGTCCCGGTTACAAGGCGAATCGAAAGAGCTGTGGGCGGAGTCAAACGAGATCGGAAAGTTCCCGACGTCAGCTACTGTCACCGGTTCCAATAGCCGAGCCTCGGAAGGCGGAATGTAGTTCTGAAGATCGGCACCAGCGACGTCGGCGTCCGGGATGGACTTTTTGCTGTATCCCCGGTAGCTCCCAATGTATCCGAGAAGCACTTCGGGTGATCGGGCCCAGCTGCTGCCGAAGGATCCTGTGTATCGGGCGACCTTCCTTATCTCGTCAAGCTTTATCGCCTGTCTGTTTCGGAACTTATTGGCGTTGGTGGCTGCATGATAAGACGGGAAAAACAGTCAGTATCGAAAGATGTTCGGCATCAGATAGAAAAAGATATGGAATTGAAAGACAAGGTCGGGGTACTAACGGATGACTCCAAACCGGGTCGGGATATGGAACTTGGGTTTCTCAGGCTCATCTCGGCCGATCTCCCAGTTGCCAGCAACGATGAGGAAATCATCGTCGTTACCACGACTGGAGTCCGTCAAATAAGTAACGATCCTCTCCTCATTTGGTCTGTTCTTCAAGTAGTAGGTGTTAGGGCCTTTCCTGACCATGTCATAGCAGAATTGGATCTCCCGAAGTCCTACGCTGGTTCGGTTCAGTCTATTTAATTCTACAATACTATGGACAATCCTATATGTATTGACGGAGATCTGCATCGGGTGGAGCCGGTATCCACAGAGCACTTCACGGAGAAGGCGATTGAGTGGAAACCGAACCCCGCCCTCAAGAACCGCCATCAATGGGACGTGAAGGACGTCAGGATCGTTCCCATCCCGGGCGGTATCCGGCTTATTAAGTTCGACGGCAACATCGTTGGGGATGTTGTACCGTCGCCGGAAATTTGCCATTCCTTCCGGTGTGTCAACTAGACTCCTAAAAATCCCCATTACAGACAGCAGAAAGGGACGAAAGGTCAAGAAAAAGAGGGAAAACCTAAGGTTCTGATGAAAAAGAACTTACGACAACAGGTGAGTTCTTTCTCTGATGTGAAGACGGCGGAAGTGTGCAGAAGAAAAGTGAAAAAATGAGAAGATTCGAGCATTTATAGGGAAGGGAGTCGAACAGATAAGACCCTAAGCCTCCCCCAGTGAAAACGCTCCACGTATGGGACACTCGCAGGAGGCGCGTGACCTCAAAAGCCGCAAAGCCTGCTGCATGCCCCATCAGACTTTAATGCGACACCAGAGGCTTACGCATGACGGTTCAGAAACCGTCCGATCAAGAATAGCAGAGGACGCCACGAGAGCAGTACGTAGCCTCGACCACTTCGCCAAGTCGGTTCAAAGCAGCCGAAGCTAGGGGGCAATTGACGGGGGTAAAATGTAATTGAGAAATTACCTTTAACTCGCCAGGTTAATTTCAGAGTTCGGCCGAGACCGAATTACATTTCCAGAGGCACGCGCCGATCACGTGAGGTAGTGGCCGACACGAGAAGTGCCGATCACGCCCATATTTGGGTAACAGAATCAAGTACAGGGATGCCGACCTGAGAAAGGCGGACTCAAGTATTGCCGACCTGAGAAAGGCGGTCAGGATTACGGGCAGCCCGAGAAAGCGACTGATAACCGTATTTCCAAAAAGGAAACAGAATCATGGATGGGGTAGGATCCTGTGGGATCTTGTCGGATTCAGTTACAGATGTGACTCCCACGTCCCATCAGAGGACACTCCGCCAGAGTGGAGCCCTAAGAGAATTAGGGCATGACTGGAGGCCCAAAGAGGATTGGGGCCCAAGAAAGTCCAGATAGAGTTAGGGCACCAGGGAAATCTATAAATACACCCTCAGATGACGAATTTGAGGTACGCCTAAATACTCCAGAGTTTTCATTCGCTGATAGAGAATATCAGCTTACAGTTAGCCTTTTCCCTGTGAGATTGTGCCTGACTTAATCATCGGAGTGTTCTCCTGCCACAGCGGCAGAGGACTCTTTGACGGATTATTCTTTTGCAGATTACAGGTACACATACTGAGAGAAGCACCATTTCGGCTGGATAGTGAGTCTCTAGCTTTCCGTCCCGATTTTCTAAATCAACCCACTTACAATAAATATATTTTAAAATTATATCAAATGATGTTCGATGAAAAAGATTTTTGATGTAATTAATGAACTTGGCGAGTTCTAAAATATAAAACATTTGGATCATCAAACTGGACCAGTAAAACCTACAAAAAATAAAAATTAAATTATGTCATTTCGTTCATTGGAGAGGATCCATCGCGGGATACTGCATGGGAGCTTTGAGTTCTTTTGTATGGGAATAACTAAAGAAATATAGATTGAACACCTCTAGAGTTAAGCGGAGGCAGCAATACGTAAAAAACTCGGACTTCTCATATATATTTATGGATTGATTTATACTATGTGAGACTAGATATATTGAATTTTAATAAAGAGGTTAGCATTCAAGCAAACGCACCTATTCTTTGTTCAAAAATTATTTAGCGATCTTGATGCATTGTTATGTGATGTCACAATCTTTTTATAATTAATGTATTCACATGGATGTGATGTCGCAACTATTTAATTCTTAAAACCCTAGTTCGTTCCCATTATGTTTACTTACGTAATCAACCCAAATAAAAAGTACATGAACGTCATTCTACCTTAGGTTTAATACATATGCTAATGGCCAGG
The DNA here is from genome assembly GCA_019985065.2 of Arctostaphylos glauca. Lineage (NCBI taxonomy): Eukaryota > Viridiplantae > Streptophyta > Magnoliopsida > Ericales > Ericaceae > Arctostaphylos > Arctostaphylos glauca. The sequence continues at coordinate 26,296,848 of JAHSPW020000012.1, forward strand.
GGCTACGTCAAGGTTTAAAATACTGGATCGCCTTGAGTATCGATTTTCTTATTAGTACGATACGTACTGGTACCGGTTATGTACCGGGTACTATATCAGATTTACTACAACTATCAATATATATATATATATATATATATATATATATATATATAAACTATATAGAGAAAGCCCAAAAAAAATAAATTTTTTCGCAACTCTTGAAAAAAAATCCAGTACCGGTTGGTATTCACTGGTACTTAACTGGTGCAAATTAGCATTAAGAATGGTATAGTACCAGAGATATTTAGTACCGTTTTTATACCAAAGCGATACGTACCAGCCGGTACGATACTGATTTTGAGGCCTTGTTTGGATCAATAATATAGAAATTGACATATCTTAAAGGATTTAGTGAGAATCGAGAAGAGTCTTGGAAAATGGGTTTTTACTATTGAGCTATCCCGTGGCCGGCCGCGCCACGTTCTAATTTAGTTTGACTACTATTTTTTCTGTAGGATGTTTTAAAAGATGTGTTTTTTTTATGTTTATATTAATGTTTTGAATACCGGATCGGTTTGGGTACCGGTTTTTCTACTGGTACGGTACGTACCGGTACCGGTCATGTACCGGATACCGTACCGGATTTATCGCAACTATCAATATATATATAAATTATAGAGAGAAAGTCAAAAAAAATTAATTTTTTCCGCAATTCTTAAAAAAAAATTAAAAAAAATAAATCCGGTACCGGCCGGTATTCGCCGGTACGGCCGGTATCCGGCCGGTATTGAGAACGGTACGGTACTAGAGGTACTTGGTACCGTTTTTTTGCCAAAACGGTACGTACCGGCCGGTACGGTACGATATCGATAACATTGGTTTATATGTAATTCCTCAGTTGATATAAAGTCAACTTAAATGTTAATTTGAGAAGATATTCATGACTTCATACAAAAAAAATTTAAATATCTCAAATGAAGAAAAATATGATCTGTAAATTTAAGGTGAAGTGAAGTTGAGGGGAAAAAAATAAGAAAAATCTACCAAAAATATGGTATCATTTAAAGTGGTGTCGAGAAAATTTTGAAGTTCCGTCATACAAATAATTTCAAATATTATCTTGATAAAAAATGATTTTTTCAACTTTATTATTATAACATGAATTAATTGCTAGGAAAAATAACAAAATTACTTGAAACAACTATTCTAATCCAACACACACTTCTGCACTCCGTACTCCTTATATTTAGAATTTATTTGCGTGCAGTTATTACTGAATTATTAAATTATGTTTCCTTAAGTAAATTATTATTGAACCATTTGGCTTGCCGTCAGGACTAAATTATTTTTAATGTATTTAAATAAAAAATTAATGACAAAAATATCTTTGAAAGTCACCCAATCTCAAACCCATCCAATTCTATGAAAAAGCACATTGGGGAGTATAACTAACCGATGGGGGCATACTAGTCATTAAAATTTCTAACGAATCTTTCCCTTAATACCGCCAGATTCCATTTCAAAAAAATTCAAAAGCCCAACCGTCCTCGCATCTCCTTGTCCTTCAACTCACCGAGTCAAATCGTTTTTTCTCTCCCTTGATCAATGAGTCAATCTTAGATAGCCAAGACACCCACTAGGACTAGAGAGAGAGAGAGAGAGAGAGTGAGAGAGACCAGTGGAAAGCTTCAGAGAGAGACAAAGATCAATAATTTTAAAAATTAAGAGAGTCAATTTCCCTTTTCTTTTAACTTCTGATCTTATTAGTATTTCTTTGATTTGATTTCCATTTTTTAGGGTTAAAAAAATTTGATTTTTCAGATGATGAGTTCCTGCTAACTAAAGCAACGGCTCTGATACATCGGTAGCTTTGATTGCAATCCAAGGCCCCACCAGATTTCTACCCAACTTACCCTCCTCCCACCTATCCGTTTCTCTCTCTAAAACCCTCTGTCACACGCTCTCTTCAAAATGGCTTCAAAGAACCAGAACAAGCCTCCAATCCCCAACGCTCCTACTCCTCCAAGCCCTTCAAATGTAAGCTTAGTTTCACTCATTCGTGATTTCTTTCTTTCTTTTGATCCGTTTTTTGGACTAAAGATTTATGGGTTTTGAATCTTTTTTCTGAAATTTGTTGTGGGTTTGTAGAGCAAGTGCTTAGGCGATGAGGGTTCGGTAGATAAGCGGCGAAAGATCGGAATTCCAAAAATGGTGGGGCCGGCTAACGGCACTAGAACAAGGCAGGCCTTTTCGGTCGTCAATGGAGGCCAAGATCTGGCTATGGCCGGCGGGCCTGGACCGGGCAGCAGTGCGGGTTCTGAATGTAGTTTTATTGAGTTTACAAGGGAGGATGTTGAGGCGTTACTGAATGAGAAGATGAAAACAAAGAACAAATTCAATCTTAAGGTAAGTGCAATTGAAGCTAATTTCATTGATAGACCTTGAAGGGATTTTCTTTTCTGACAAAAAAAGGGTATGTGTTAGTGGGTTGTATGCTTCCAGTAAATTTCAGTGACAAAAACCATAAAAAGGGTTGTCTTTTTGTGTTTAGTCAAGCAAATGTTGATGTATTTTTAGGAGAAATGTGACCAAATGCTGGAGTATATTAAAAGGCTAAGGCTCTGTATAAAATGGTTCCAAGAGCTTGAAGGAAACTACCTCTTGGAGCAAGAGAAGCTAAAGGATTTGTTAGAGAAGGCAGAAAAGAAATGCACCGACATGGGTATGATAGATTTCTCCTGATTTACTGGAATTCGTGGAAAATTTCTACTGGTAATTAATGTGGAGTAATTTTCTTGTTGTTTAGAGACGCTAATGAAGGCAAAGGAAGAGGAATTCAATTCAATTATTATGGAGCTGAGAAAAAATTATGGATCATTGCAAGAGAGATTTACGAAGGAAGAATTTGATAAGTTGGTAAGACCTGATGGAATTCTTCTGTCTATTTTTTAGTTGTTTGCTGTGAGGGATTCATATTTGAAAACCACATTTAGGCTGCAATGGAATCTCTTGCAAGTGAGAAAGAGGCTAAAGCTGCAGCAGAGAGATTGCAAGCTTCTCTCTCTGAAGAGCTTCGAATTTCTCAACGGGAGAACTCAAGTGCCAATCAGAAGGTAATGACAAGACATGTAATTTCAGTTTCTCCGTCTATTGTCCCAGAAATCACTTCAACATGTCCTCACGTGAGTTTGTTCGATTTACAGATTTCTTCACTTAATGATATGTACAAGCGATTGCAAGAGTACAACACAAGTTTGCAACAATACAACAGTAAACTCCAGTCGGAACTTGCTACAACCAACGAAACCCTTAAGCGTGTCGAGAAAGAAAAAGCTGCTGTAGTCGAGAATCTCAGTACCTTAAGGGGTCACTATAGTTCCTTGCAGGATCAGCTTACATCATCTCGAGTAGGTTCCTGCACGTATGATCCATTCATTTTCATTGGCAACATAAGTGTCCAATTTTCATTCTGATTTCTTGCTATAACTTTTAATGCATTGTGGATAAGGGGTTTATATACACAGGGTGTATTTTTCCTTTAGGCGGTACAGAATTTAACTTGCAACTATATGCTGTCTGGTTGGGTTGTGAACACGTACAGATTTTAACTCCATGATGCATACATGATTCTGTAACATGTCAAGTTAAATGACATTTTTATTTTAATGCTCAGAAAAAATCATTTCCTTTGTTGGACAAGGTGTGATTATATTGCTGATTCTTCATACAATTCGACAATGGCAATTGCCATGCTACGATCAGATTGTGGATGGTTATTATTTGCTGATGTCTTGTCATTTTTTATTTGTTACTGTATTATGTTTAGGTTTCTCAAGACGAGGCTGTGAAGCAGAAAGAAGCTCTAGTGAATGAAGTGGGGCGCCTTAGGGGAGATCTGCAGCAAGTGAGAGAAGATCGTGACAGCCAATTATTACAAGTACAAGCCTTAACAGCCGAAGTGTTCAAATATAAAGAATGTACTGGAAAATCCTTAGCTGAGTTGGACTGCCTGACATCCAAGTCAAACGAGTTGGAGGTCTGTTTTTGTGTTGCTTTATCTTTTTTCGCACATTCTGATTGTGCCTTCATAAACTAACTTCCACAACATATTTTCGTTCAACAGACAAGATGTTTGTCTCAAACCAACCAGATACAAAGATTAGAAGAACAACTTGCGATTGCAGAGAAGAAATTACAGGTATACTCATTTGGAATCTTGGGTTTATGAAAAGATGAATTAATAGTACAAGGTATTTGGTAATATCCTATGATAGCTACATCTTTGCATGACTTTGATCTTGTGTCTCAGATGTCTGATTTATCTGCATTGGAGACAAGAACAAGTTTTGAAGAGCAAAGAAAACTTATTCATGAATTACAAAGTCGTCTTGGGGAGTCAGAAGTGAAAATTATTGAAGGAGAGAATCTACGTAAAAAGTTACACAATACGATATTGGTAAGGATTTACGTGCCACATATTTTTTGGGTGGTAAGCTAACATTTTCACAACTAAATTCTTTTCTGCTGCAGGAACTAAAAGGCAACATCCGCGTTTTCTGTAGAGTACGACCTTTGTTGCCTGAAGATGGTTTCGGTACGGAACCAAAAGTTATTTCTTATCCCACAGCAACTGAAGCGCTTGGACGGGGCATTGATTTGATACAAAATGGTATATTTTTCTTTCTTTGTTGATAAACTGCTAGTAAAGAAGTTAATTCAAGCAGGACATTCTTATTTTCGGTTTGCTTTTTTATGCACACTGTGATCTCACTCCATGTTTCTGTTGTCTTCAGCACAAAAACATTCTTTCACATTCGATAAAGTTTTCATGCCTGATGCCTTACAAGAGGAGGTTTTTGTGGAAATCTCACAGCTTGTACAGAGTGCACTTGATGGGTATAAGGTGATTATTGCCTAGTTTACTCCAATAATTATATCAACATTGGATATGATCAAATATTTAAAGCAAGTGTTGAGTGCTAAGATTTTTGTACCTGTCTATGGTTGGAATGTGTTTTGCACTATGAGGCACATAGACAAGTAGAAATGTACAATATGGGTTGTCGATAGACCAAAGCCTAGGAGAAGTAGGAATGGACACGATACAGCTCTTACAGCAATGTATGCAGAAATTATATAAATTGCTTAGTTGATAATGTTCTTACCAAAATTTAGCACCAAACATAAGGTACAAATTTCAGTTCAACGGCCTCACATAGAGTAACCTGCAAACCAAAGCGTAATTCTATAGACTACAAAACCTAAATAGGTTACAGTGTGCTAACTTCAGGGTGACATAAAAGAAGTAATCCTGGTGGGAGTATGTATGATGAAGAGGGTAGATTTTACAATTATAGGTTTATATTTAACAACTGGTCACACATTCTAACCCCTGTTTGGAGATCTTCTCAACTCAGTCTTAGACCGTTCTTGAGTTTTTCTGGATTTTTTGGTTATTGACTTATTGTTGAGTTTTCCTGATCACTCTACTTGCGGGCACATCTTTTTTACTCTTGCTACTACTATAGATTTTCCCCCTTTGGCCCTACAATGTAAGTCTTGCAAGCAATCTGTGCTTGACTACTGCGTAAATCCAGGTTACCTAAGTATCTTTCATTCATGAATAGGCCGTCTTTTATAGTCCATAACTCATTCGAGCTCATGGAGAATGAAAATGGTTTTTCCTCTGCAGGTCTGCATCTTTGCTTATGGCCAAACTGGTTCTGGTAAAACCTATACTATGATGGGCAGGCCCGGAAACCCAGATCAGAAAGGGCTGATACCACGCTCGTTAGAACAGATATTTCAGACCAAGCAATCTCTTCAACACCAAGGATGGAAATATGATATGCAGGTGTGTAATAAATTTGCCTTCTAATTTTCCATCTCTAATGGATTTGTATCTGGATGTGTATATGATGATGCTTTCTGCATGTTGGCTCTAAAAACATTTGTAGGTGTCCATGTTGGAGATATACAATGAAACTATACGTGATTTATTGTCAGCAAATCGATCATGTTCTGATGTGTCACGAACAGAGAATGGTGTTGCAGGGAAACAGTACACAATTAAACATGATACTAATGGCAACACTGTTGTCTCCGATCTAACCATTGTGGATGTTCGCAGTAGTAGAGAGGTTTCTTATCTCTTAGATCAGGCTGCACAAAGCAGGTATTCATCAATATGTGACCCTTTCTGTACTGTTTTCATATATTTTGATTCTGGCATCTTGCCATATTTTAATTGCATCATCAATCGGCATGATGCATCATCAATATTCCCTTATTATGTTGAGAAACTTGTTGCCTAAACAACTTCTCACCTGTCAATGACTTGTTGGTTTTGTAGTTTTTACTTTTCTCTTCCCGGATTTGTTTGGTCCAAAGGCCCATGTACCTCTTATTCATGTTTCCATGGCCTGTATTAGTTCTGATAAACGGCCTGAACTTCTTCTTATAAAAGGTCTGTAGGCAAGACCCAGATGAATGAGCAATCTTCACGAAGTCATTTTGTCTTCACTCTGCGAATATCAGGTTATAATGAGGTACGAACACTCATAGGACTGCCACCTTTCAAGTGCACTACCATTGTGATTCTCTCTCTCTCTCACATGCATGCTCATGACAGCACACTTGGCTTGCACTCAAAGACACAGCACAGACATTCCAATCAATGATTAACCTTATGCCCTTGTTTTGTAGAGCACTGAGCAGCAAGTACAAGGTGTTCTGAATCTTATTGACCTTGCTGGTAGTGAACGTCTCTCTAAGAGTGGGTCAACTGGTGACCGGTTGAAGGAAACTCAAGTAATAGAGCAAACCCGTACAACAAATCTTGTGTTTTTTCAAAATGGTAATATCTTATGTTTCTTTTTCTTTTGGCATGCAGGCCATTAATAAGAGTTTATCATCTCTAAGTGATGTCATATTTGCGTTGGCAAAGAAAGAGGACCACGTCCCATTTAGGAACTCGAAGCTCACATATCTTCTCCAGGTAAATGCTTCAATTATAGCAGTGCGAGTATGTTATGTTTAAGTTTTCCCTTTAGAAGCTTCAGTTTACTATCATTAGTAGTTGGTTGCATTTCCTAAAAATGGCACCAAAGTCCTTGCATCTAGCCTTGAATTTGTGAGACTAGACTGCAAGAGTAACTTGCAGAAGATTATGTTAGAACCCTCTCCATTCTGGGGTTTTGCTAGAGCCTTTTGGGTTTTCCGCAAGGCCATTACTCTGCTGTTATTTCAGTGGCTACCGTGAATTGCTTTGATTTTTTCCCCCTTTGTCCCGTTTCTTTGTGATCATGATATTGCCTTTTGTCCCCATATTTGTTGGAGAGAGGCATTAAGTAAGAGAGTGATTAGTGTCTAATGTATATAATGCCCACCAAAGATGTAATTGTAGCTTTTTACTCTCTGGATTTTTCCCTGTCCTACATGGCCGAGATATGAAGGTGGATCGACTACGAGTCCAATAAGAAACATGTCCAATATATAAGAGCCCCTGTAACACAATTTGCTTTTTCTTTTTCTTGTATGTTTGTGAATTTCTTGTTTATTTGATACTGATGAGTCAATGGTTAATCAGCCTTGCCTAGGTGGGGACTCGAAGACTTTGATGGTTGTCAATGTTTCTCCCGATCCTTCGTCAGTGGGAGAGTCACTTTGCTCACTCAGGTTTGCAGCAAGGGTTAATGCTTGTGAGATTGGAATTCCTCGGCGTCAAACCAACAACGTACGTTCCTCAGATCATCGCTTGAGCTACGGCTGAGTTTTGACGAAGTAGTGTTTTCTGATAATATCCGATAAAGTCCTTTTTCTTTATTTTTTCCTATCTGCGTGGCTTAATTATCAACCGAAAAATGAAAGCAATCCTAACACACATTTGTTGCTTTGTAATTTGTATAGCGAAGATAATTCGGGCTTGTATTAGTGATTTTAGGTTGCCCATTGAATCAAAAGATTTGTATTCATAACCATCCAACGGTGAGTTTAGTACTTAAGCTCTGGTTTGCTGTACTACAGTAATAATGCCTTGTTGCTTCTTTTGGTTAAATCAAACTAGGATCATTACTGTTATGAAACAAGCCACATTTCAAATTTCGTGTTGATTCTGGTGGCCAAATGGAGCTAGCAGAAATGTAGTTTCAATTCAGTCAAGTGCCTTGAAATATAATGCAGAAATCTGATTGACATGTTTGCGCTGAATTATGCCTTCTTGGGAGTAGCTCAAGTCTCTTAGTAGCATGATTGTGTTTGTGGAGGTGGAGGACCCATTTGTGCATATAGACTTAATGAACAGATCTAGACACAGATATGTTTAAAATTATCCGATATATGTGGAAGCTATAAAATAATAAGGGCTCAACAGGGTTCGACTCTGTGCACTTAAGTCCACTGGTCCTCTTGAATTTTATGTCAGAATTGTTGCTCTTGCCGAGTTATGCCATTCCATCATTCCCTCGTAGCTTGAAACTTGGGCCACTGACGAATGCTTTACACCGAATTATTCTGAATAATGCTTGCATCTTTTGTACGATTGTGGTTGGTTGCAACAAAAAGTACACATGGATCCACCAACGTGTTTTAACGATGAATATTCTCTATATACCGTCATTTACTTTTTTTCGAATAAAATTATACAGGTGTAGAATATTGTTTTTTCTCGAATAATGCTTGCATTCTTTGTACTACTGCAGTTCGTAGCAACAAAAAGTACGCATGAATCTACCGACGCGTATTTTAACGATAAATACTTTATATACTGTCGTTTTTTCTCGAAGAAAATTATACATGTGTAGAACATTGTTTCTTTTTTTTTTTCCGGATAATGCTTACATCCTCTGTACAACTGTGGTTGGTAGCAACAAAAAGTTTGCAGGGATCCACTGACACGTGTTTTAACGATGAATATTCTCTATATACGGTCACTGTTTTTTCTCGGATAAAATTATACACGTGTAGAACATTGTTAATAAGTATCATCATTTGAAACCAACTTCAGTCTCTCAGGTACTACCCAGTTTTGGCTCTTTCCAAGAATTGTATGGTCCCAAACCTAACACCCATTAGAGCAGGCCATGGGCTGAATTCTTTGCATCTACCAGGATAACGTTGATAAGGATAGTCTTGAATGATTAATCTGATCTGGGTTAGGCAGGCCAACTTGGACGCAGAACTCTGTGCGCTCCACCCACCATATCTTTATCTTATGCCTCATTGACACGTGTGCCGCTGAAAGTGGGAGATATTTTCTTTTTCCAGTTCCCTCAATGGTTCAAATATCAAAAAGATACGTATCGAAAATCTACACTACACTCACGGAATTCTATTGTGCAGTGTACATGTCAGGGCGTGTTATGAAAAAAGACCCACATCTATTGTGATTACATAAAGTCTAAAGTGCAGCGTCTATGGACTATCAAGTTATGCGTGTGCAAGGGCGGGATAGACATTGGGTGAAGCGGGGTCACGTGACCACTCAATTATTTAAAATTTATACTATTATTAGAGATTTGAAAATTAGTTACTCAATTTGACCATATTAAAATTATTATATTGTGCCAAACATTATATCTGGGGTATAAAAATTGTCCCAAGGTATAAAAATTACTCTAAACATTTCATCTAAGGTAGGGATGGCAACAGGGCAGATCGGAGACGGATTTGTCCATCCCACCTCCAATTTTTGAATTTAAAATTTGTCTCCATCCCTGTTCCGCTTCCGAAATGGGGATGAATTCAACATTCAATCCCTGCCCCAAACGGGGTTCGGAGATCCCCGCCCTTCCCTGCCCCTTTTTTAATTAAAAAAAAAAATCAACTACCCGCTATATAGTACTCATAAAGACTCACTGGAATTGCCAACCAAGTTATACGAAACAAATAAAGAAGAACACAGAGGGCCAGCCCAGAACAAGAATGAGGAACCTGTATCTGACTGATTTAATGGGAACATGTAACTGAAGCGCTGTGACAGCAGATCCCATGGTAGTTGCTTGTCTAATGAAACAGAAGTCGAAGAAGAAGAACCAAAGCAGTGGCTGAAACCTTTGGTTGTTCTTCTCGCATAGATTTTCTCTTGTGATGATTGATGATGTTGGATAGCTAATTACACGAACAAACCTAAAAATAAAATAAAATATTATATTTAATAATTATACGGATCAAGAACGGGGAGGAAGTACTCAAACCCGTCTCCGACCCATTCCCTGTTTATTTTTCAAATCTCACCTCTAAATTCAACCCAATCCCCGAAACTTCAAATCCAAACGGGACAGATCGAATCGAATCAGACTAAATTGCCTTCCCTAACCTATGGTATAAAACTGTACTAGGATTTTATCCAAATAAAAAAAAAATTTCACTATGCAAATTGTACAAAAAATTGTATCACATTTTGATAATAATTAACGGACAAATAATAATTTACATGTTTATCATTAAAAAGATATTTTATTTTTTTCTTAACAAATAACCCATTTCTCTGTCTTTTTAAATTAAAAAAGTCATTTTGTGTTATTTTAAATTAATATGTAGGTAAAACTTCATATTTATCCTTCTATAGATTTTTTTTGGTTGTGATTTTAGTAAAGATTTTGATCCCACTGATCAAGATTTCTGAATCCGTCTCCGCGTGTGTATTTGTATTGATGTAAATATGTTTGAAATCGTTAAATATACATAAAGTCTTTTAAATTAAGTAGATCCCATTTAGAGGCCGATTGGATCAAGTATTATTTTCAGGGGATAAATTATTGAGGAGAATAAGAAAAGAGGGAGTATTATTTTTAAAGGATTTGCTCACATTGATGTGATGTTTATAGATGGAGTGATAAAAAGTAGATAGTTTAGATGAAATATTAAAAAAAGAAATAAATTAGTACTTGATTTGGATGAAGAATAAAATAGGGAAATAATGTTATTTTGTAATTGTAATAAGGGAGAGTAGATATTATTCTTGGATAATACCCGGGTATGACCCAAAAATTATCCTCCTCTATCCCTCTTAGGGTAATTATTTCCGGAGGGGTAAAAAATTATCCCCATTTTTATGTTCCCAAACTATATTAAACATGTCACGTTATTCTTTTTACCCCCTCAAAAAATTATATCACTTCTTTATCCTCCATCCAAACGTGCCCTTACATCCATTGATTCTAGTAGGTTTTTTCGGTATCCGTAACATCATATTTTTTCCCCCTCACTTTCTCCCTTTTTCTGTCTGCTTTAGTGGGAGAAACAACAAATGACAGGGTAATCCGGACTAGGGAACATGGAGTAATTACTTGTGGATATGGGTTTGTTTAGACCCTGCAACCAACTAGAAATTACCAAAACGCAAAGTAAGTGTTTTCGAGGTAATTTATGAACATCTCGATTAATATTTAGAAGACCAACTAATGAAATCGAAAGCGACAAGTCAAAACTTACTCCTACCAACTTGCTGAATTTGTCTTCTGAGGGTGGGGCGAGACAATATATATGAACTAATAGTTGATGTATATTTATTTTTATTTTTTTAAAGAGTGAATTACACTGATTTTCCTTGAGGTTTTTGACAAATATATTGACCTTTCCCGAGATTTTCAAAATTAGGCTGACTTCTTTTACTTTTTAAATTATTATATAGTTATTTTTCTACTGTTAAAATTAGTTAATCGTCGTAGATTAAGCTATTGAAACTTCAAACTCGAGATTTTTTTGACAACACAAAGTAAAACATAATTCCTATCACGTCCGTGATAACTTATATTGAATTCTTGAAATTTTTTTGAAATCAAAATTCGAACAAAGTTTTGTGAGGTTTATCCGATTTTTTATTTTAGAAAATTTTTAAATTTTAACATAGGCTATTTCGAACGTTATAAAAATCATCTAAAAATTTATTTTGTCGAAAAAAGTCATGAACTTAATGTTTAAATAACTTAACTAATAACGTTTGACTGATTTTAACAGCCGGAGAAATAACTGCATAGTAATTTAAAAAAAAAAAAGAAGAGATAAGAGCAATTTCAAAAACTTCATGAGAGTTTAGTATATTTTTAGAAACCTCAGGGGAGATCAGTGTAATTTACCAAAAAATGCATAATTATCATATGAAGCCCATAGGATTGGATAGAAGAGAGGTATAGTGACCTCGTGGATATGTGAGAATAAGTAGCTATCAAAGTGGGTCCCACCCCACCCCAATCAACTCAATCCCCATCTGATCAATGCTAATTTTATGAAGAATAAGTAGTAAACACTCCACCCATTTTACACCTATAAACACATTCTTTCGTGTACAAATAGACTGTAAATATAAATATGTTTGAAATTATTTCATGCACATAAAATATATAAAATAAAATTTTTTTTTACATGCATTAAACATTTTCGGATGCATTTATATCAGAATCATTCACGGGAATAGTTTTTGTAGACATGCTCTTTCTCATCAGAAAAATTCTAAAAACACAGATGTTCCAAACACATTCGGACACAAATGAATCCGGAATCGTTGAATGCACGTGGGGTGTCTACAAATTATTGAGGGTCTTACGTGCATCCAACGATTCTGAATATATTTATGTCAAGATGTGTTTGGAACATCTGTGTTCTTAGCATTACTCTTCCCATCAGTGGTGGGCCCATATAGGGAGGACATGTCACGTGACACCCCTATGTTCGATACAAAAAAGTAATAATAATTTTTCTTAGGTTTAGCAGTGATTCAAAACTTATCGCGTTGCACTGTGACACCCTCGTATCTCTTTTGTTGTGTCAAACTCTCTTCAATATTTGGGACACCTGTATTTTTTTATTATTGAATACAAATTTTATTTTTAATTGTTTATTTATTTTGATGGCGATCCTACCAAGCAAAAATTCTGGTCCCCCACTGCTTTCCATCATCCATTTTCTGGCCAAACCTCTATAAGTACAGCCATTTTTCTAACTGAAAGGTAAGTTGGCAAAGAACAAGAAGAAATGGCAGGGCATGAGCAGCTTGTCAAAACCAGAGTTATCAAAATAACCTCTGAAGAAACATGGAATTCCTTCATAACTCAAGCCAAAAACCAAGGCTGCCCTGTAATTATTTCCCAATTCTTGTGCTATTTTATATCTAATTCTTTTTATTGTAATTACTCAATTTTTTTTATAAGTTCTTTTTCCTCTGTAAAATTGCAGGTTATAGTGCATTTCAGTGCTTCCTGGTGCATGCCTTCTGTAGCCATGAAGCCAATTTTTGAAAACCTGGCTTTAACCTACCAAGATATGCTGTTTCTTGTGGTGGATGTTGATGAAGTTAAGGTAATCTATCACTGGTTTATTTGTCAGATTATTAGAGGGAACTACTTGGCCTTCTTAAAAGTAGGGGGGCTGTACCTACCCAATCGATGGATACTCGAATCAAATCGCTCTAATTTTCTTCTCATGGACACGGTTGTGGTAGAAAACGATGAATACACGCTCAATTTCAGTTCGATTATGGTATAAGTCATTAATTAAACTGGCACACAAATCAAATCGTAAAGAGTGATTATATTGAACTTGAAACTGATGATGATATGCTCGAGATTCATATGTCTAAAGAGGAAGTTCTATCTTAATGGGTTGCTCTACCTTTAAGGGACACATATGTTAATGGGTTGCATCTTAGAGGAGCATGATAACACTGGAAAAGGAGTTCAAACTTTACAAATTCCTATAAGAGAATGAGTTGTTGCGAAACTACATCATTTTAACCACTTATATATACTTAGTGAGTTCTCAAGAAAACCCCTTTGGTTTGGTAAGCATTTAGGTATACTATAATTTGGAGGTATCAGATACGGATACCTTGATATTCATATCTTTTTTTTTTTTTGAACTTTACTTGGTGTATCTATTCTATATATAACAGGAGGTGGCCTCAAAGATGGAGATAAAGGCCATGCCCAGCTTTGTGTTGATGAGGGGAGGAGTTAAGGTGGATAAACTTGTGGGTGCAAACCCAGATGAGTTAAAGAAGAGGATTCATGGTTTTCTCCTTTAATGATCCTGTGGGTTTGAAAATCTCTGATCAAATGGGTCTTCTCCATCACTTTCACAATTTTAATTAAGGTCAAATATTGAGTTGATGAAAGATTGTAATATCCAGTAGTGGCAGTGTTTTTTCTTTTTTTTTTTTGTTTAAAATATTTTTGTGAAGTTTTCTGAAACCATAAGGATTTTAATGTATATGTTTGTGACGACGTTTTAATTTGGCTTCACTAAATTATTGTATTATTTGTTTTTTCTTTATTTAAGAAATTTGTATTTATTAGTTTTGCATTTAAGTTAAGTAAATTATTAGTTCGTCATGACAATAAAAATTGCTCAAAAGCTAATTTATTTATTAAAGAAGAAAACAATTCAAAACAGCCATATATTTTTGAATTATTTTTATCTTTTTTATATTCTTTTTAAATTTATGATTTTTATTTTTTATATTTCTTTAAAATCTCTCGTTGAGGTGAACTAATAATACACAAAAATCTAGTGCAAAACTAAGATTATAAATAAAGAGAAAAAAATAATTGAAAAGAAAAAATAGGCTAAATCTAAACACGCCGGAGTAGGAAAACAGAATAAAAAAAAACTACATAAATTATACAAAGCGGATGTTTATTGTAGTTGAATTATGATAAAAGCTAAATAGAAGTAAAAAGGTATTAAAATAAAGCTTCTAAAAAATGTTTTTTAAAGTTATATTTGATGGAGAAAAAATAAAATTCCAAAAAAAAAAAAAGAAGGTTAGTACATCTTTCTAAACAAAGAAAAAAAAGGGTCGTAAGCAGCAGATGAACATTGTATATTTTTAGTTAATCAATCCTATATTCATCAATAAAATAATCACACAAGAAAAAGAAAAGACAAGAATACAAGAAGAAAAAAACATATAACAAACCGCTTTGAAAATAGTCTGTGATAAACAATATTAGACGTCGCTATTCAACTATTTATGACGTTGACAAATGAGGATCAATAAAATAATCACCCAAAAACAAGAAAGATGTAAAATACAATAAACCAAACATATATAACAAATCACGTGAAAAATAATCTATGATATGCGACCTTAGATGCAGGGCGGAACCAAGATATGATATTTGGGGGTTGAAATTTTTTTTTTTTTTTTTTGAGGAAGGGATGAGACAGAATATAATTTGAGAGGGCCGAAATATGATTTTTGAAATTATACGTAGGTGTTAACTTTTTTATAAATTTTAGAAATACCTGAACCAGCCTGGTCTCTACACAATACCGCCCTTGCTTAGACGTCGCTATTCAACCATTTATTATGTCCTACAAGTTGATGATAACAACACTATTCCATGCAAAGATAAAGCGATAAGGATGATAAATTAATGTATGGAAAAGCCTAAGATTGCAAAAAAAAATTAAGAAATTTTTTCTGAATTGAAAATCAATGGTCATAATTTTTTTATATTTATGATCTTATAGATTCACATAAATCATAATCCTTAATTTTTAAATTCAAAAAAAAATTCTAATTTTTTTTCGAAGGACCGTAACACTCCTCTAATAGTATTTCCTACAGAAAAAATAATCAAGAGGCAGTCCAATCATATGACTTAAATTTTGGATTAATAAAGGAAAATGATGAGGGAGTGGAAAAAGGGATCCTGAGCAGACTTTTTATTTTTTTATTTTTTATCTTATTTTGCCTCTAATTGGTCCGTCTAATGATTTAAATATTAGTGCTACAAACTTATTGTGGAAGAGTCTATTAAAAAAATGTCAAATTCTTGCCAATCTTTGTGGTGGTAGTAGACCACATGCCAAATTTCTTGGACCACATTTTTTATTTACATATATAAAGTAGCGGATTTTTTTGTTAGCACTTAAAATTTTAGAAGAGAGATTATAAGAACGGAGATATGGAAGAAGTAAATATTTATTATAGAGCGGTAAATAATTGTAAAATATTTGTTTGAGTATTTCTTTTAGAAAGAAAGACATGATATATATGAGTAAATATATTGTATTTTTGTAAATAAAAATAACATTCTCATAATAATGATATTTTTATAAATAAAAGAGAGATATAAGGAGAGAGTGAGATAATTTTATTCATCTTCAAAGGGATAAAATAGTCCATTAGACGTCATATGTGGAGTGCAAGTAAGTAAATAAACCTTGAATATAACAAATTCGGATAAATCATATCCGGGATAATAAGTATTATATTCATTTTATGACTCCTAACAAACAGATCGTAGGGAATATAAGTGTATAGTACGAGCCAACAAAGAACACATATGATCAAAGGACTGGAACAAAGAACTCAGAAGCATTACATACTGGTTAATATTGAATGTGACAATTAATCTAATTTTAACATAGGGTATACACACTTGTGTTAATACATCATAACTAAAAAAAATATGTGACCATTATAGTCAATATTTGTTATCATCTCTAACAGTTGCCTCCATTATTTATATTTGAAACAACAAGAGATCGCAGTGGTCGTTCTTCTAATTTGATGTCATAGACATCTACAATTGCTAACGATGTTTACAAAAGCACAAAATCATTATTTGTGGTGTGAATATACTACTTGTGCATCGATACCATTGTTTATACACACTATCTCCATTTTGTCAACAAAAATTATCAATTTCCTCAATCAATGTCGATGGTCTTGTTGTATTTATCATGTTTATTTTGTTTATAAACATGTCCAATATTTTGTTGCTTTAATTTTTTCAATTTGTCAATATCAATCGACTTTATCACTAGTTTTATAGTATATATGTTATCAAATTAAATGAGATGGGTCTCAATATCGTTGTTGGTCTGTACTATCACCACACTTTTGTCAACAAATTAAGTCCCAATATTGTTGTTGGTCTACACTATCACCACACTTTTGTCAACAAATTAACACTATCGATTTTCTCAATCAACATTGATGACCTGTTGTATTTATCATGTTTATTTTGTCTATAAACATGTTCAATATTTTAGTTGTTTCAATCTCTTCAATTATCAATGTTGGTCCCTTTCATTATTGATTTTATAGTGATATGTTATCAAATTAAATGACATGGGTCCTAATATTGTTGTTGACCTGCACTATCTCTACACGTTTGTCAACAAACACTATCAATTTTCTCAATTATCAGCGTCGATGGCATGTTGTATTTATCGTGTTTATTTTGTTTATAAACATGTCCAATATTTTAGTTGCTTCAATCTCTTCAATTATCAATGTATGTCGCTTTTATCACCGATTTTATAGTGATATGTCATAAAATTAAATGACTTGTGTCCCAATACCTTTGTTGATTTACACTATCTCCAAACTTTTGTCAACAGAACACTATCAATTTTCTCAATCAGCATCGATTTCCCCTATCTTATTTATTATGTTGTTTCATTCACAACCCTTACCAATTCAACAGACTCCATATATAAAATCATCTTTTAAAATAACTTTCACGCAGTGTTAGAAAAGTAGAAATAAACTTCATACAAGTCGTCTTTTATAAAAATGGAGGGAAAAATGGAGCAATTTATAGCATCAGTTCATCCATCTAATTTAAGGACCTAAGAAAAACAAGAGCAATATTTAAAATTTGTTTCAACAATTCAATTTAAACGTATAAGAAAAACATATCCCTTGCATTGAATTTTGTTTTGTAACTAGAATTTTAAAAAATACTGAAGGGAAGGAGAGGAGAAAAATTAAGGTGAACCTGGACTATACATAATATAAGAATGTATCAACGACGCATATTCTCTTATGTGCATAATAACTCAGTGTTATGAAATGTAGCGAGTGGCCATATAATATTGATAGAAAAGTCTAGCAACAGAATTATTCGCGCAGAGATCTAAACATAGATATGTCTAAAATTGTCTAATTCACATGTAGATGAAGTCCTTCATAATCATGTGAGTCACATGTGCATTCGATAATTCTATATCTATATCCGAATATAGATGAATGATTATTTTCCTAGATTTGTTCATGATATGAGTGAGTGGATGGTGGACACCATTAATATGGGGGACCACCCTCATAATTATATATCGGGGGACACATAAATATTCCATCTTAGCCGTTAAAATTAACTGTTCGAGATTAAGAAAATCTCTCTCCTCCATTTAATTCTTTTACCTCTTAACCCTATCAATACTTCTCCTCTCCCCCTCAAATTCTCCGGCAAACCCCACTCCGCGGTGAGTACCCCCTTAAAAAAATTACATTAAAAATTATCTAAATTTTGAAATGACTCTCATTTAATAAAACAAAAACAACAAAAGAAAATAAATAAAAGCTTTCATACTCTTAAGCAAAAACGATCCATTTTTTAACAACTAGAGTTAAACTTAACACAACATTGTTCATAAGTTTCAATTCATAATAACAATAAAAAAAATTCAAAAACATTGCCGTTGAGTCCATCTAGATTGTTGTATTCTTCTATCAATTCAAAAACATAATTTTCATCTCTTCATCTTTCCAAACCTGTTACATAAAAAGAAAAATAATTACAATTAGAAAGAATACTCTTTTCGACAACGAATTATATAAAGAATGCGGCAATATATTATTCATCAAAAAATTTTAAGATCATCACATCTAAAAATATTTCCACCATTAAGTTTTTATGTACAACCACAAGATAACTTTGAAATGTTAACTCTTACCGATTAGTCATCAATACTTGCTATATCCCACATACAATCATCATCCACGTCGTCGTCATTGATGGTTGAAAAATTGCTTTCCGGATCACCTTAAAATTAAAAAAGAATATATATTTGTTATAGAGGATAATAATTAGAAATGACAATTTGCAGAAAACATGAAAAAGAATTACCTTTATTTTCAAGAGCCAACAACCAATTCTGGGCACACATTAATGCTTCCAAAGTCTTGGGATGAAGTCTATTTCGATTTGGAGAAACAACTCTACCACTAGTGTAGAAAAGAGACTCTGATGCAACAGTAGATACAGGTATAGCCAACACATCCCTAGCTATGGCTTGCAAAGTAGGGTACTTTGAACTATTAGATTTCCACCATGCCAATATATCAAAATCTTCACTTCTAGGTAACACATCATCCTCCAAATAGTGATCCAACTCTGATTTCGCATGAGAAGTTTTACCTTTCTTTCGTTCACGAACAAATAAATCAAAATCAGAGAGAAAACTGTGAACAATTGAAGTAGAAATTTCCTTGCTTGAATTTTGATCATTATTTTTGTTCTTTTCTCCTTGATAAACCGTAAGCAAGTCATAACAACGTATTCGAATCTTCTCAATCATCTCAAGCGCACTTCCGCCATAGATTTTCGTAAAATAGAACTCTATTAATTTCATCTTAAACCTCGGATCCAACACAGCTGCCACGCCCAAAATTTCTTGAATGTTATCCCAATACTTGTCATATTTCTCAATCATTTTGAAAGCCATTGCCGCCACCACATCAATCTCAGACTTGGCCCACTGATGTAACTGAAGTTTAATTCGACACGCATTGACAAAAAACAAATTGGAAGTTGGATACTTAGTTTCACTAAGTAACTCAGTGACTTCATAAAAAACTTTCAACCTCTCACACATATCTGAAGCAAAATTCCAATCATCTTCGCTTGGAAAACATTTATAGCGAGAATCCTTGAGTTTCAAACGGTCAAAAGCTAGCTTATACTCAATGGCAACTTTAAGCATTAACAATGTCGAATTCCACTTTGTGGGACAATCAAGGGATAGTTTTTTACCATATGTAATACCCAACTGTCGGGCAGCATCTTCAAATTTTTTCTCTTTCTCTGGTGTTGCTATCCAAAATGCAACACTTTCTCTCACTTTTTTAGTTGAATCCTTAATTACATTTAAACCATCTTTCACAATTAAATTCAGAATATGAGCAACACATCGTACATGAAACAAACTCTTGCACCACATATGATCACTTCCAAATTTTTTCAAGAGAAGAGCTACCATTGCATCATTTGTAGTGACATTGTCAATGGTCAAAGTGGACAATTTCCTATCAATATTCCACTCCAAACATGTATCCATCAACGCTTCACATAATGCTTCTGCTGTGTGTGGGCATGACACATATACAAACCTAAATAGATCAACTTTTTTAATTATTCAATTTACCAACAATATTAGAATTAACAAAAAAAAACTATAGCAAACTAGGATAAAACTGCTAAATTACTATAAAAGTAACAAATTAATCTTGAAAAAATACCTTATAATGCGGCTTTGCAACTTCCAAGAATCATCAATGAAGTGTGCTGTGATAACCATATATCTTTTTTTTTGGTTGCTACTTGTCCACATGTCAGCCGTTATAGAAATTCTACTTTGATTTCTTTCTATAACTCTCATTGTCGTCGCCCTCTCAACATCGTAGATTTCCAAAATATCCCTCTTGATGGTGTTACGAGAAACCATACGAAACAAGGGTTGAAGAGCATAAGAGTATCTCCTAAACCCAACATGTTCCACTATAGATAATGGATATTCATGCATGATTATCATACAAGCCAATTGTCTTCTAGCATCTTCTTGATCGAAGGTATAAGTTTCAAGTTTTCTCACCTTTGCATCTCCCACAGAAATACTAGATGTTAGCACCTTTTGCTTTGAATCAACCAATTTTCTTCTCATGCAACAAGAGTTAAAGTAAATTGACTTTGATTCTGATTGTGAACTATCCGGATTTAGCGATCGTTGTTCATCCGATTGTACTTGACGAATTGATGCAGGGTAACCTTCTTCAATAGACATACTGAAACATGCAATATTGTTGAATATTATCTAAATCATAACTGGAATCACTTATATTCAAAACATTCCATAAACTCTAACAAAAAAAATCTAAAAATAATTAGGTGCACAATTGAACGTTAACAAGTGGAGATATAATCATAATTTATCATAACAACAATAAAATGCAGAACATATAAACCCTAACAACAAAACTCCTACAAATACCTAGACAATAAAGATTTCATCTTGTAAGAGATTTAGTCAAGAAGGGTGACATACACCCGAAGTATAATCCTACTCATTTGATGTTAGAGGATTCACTCACAAAATTGACGGAATGCTTTGAGCAGCATTTGAAATGTATATAGGAGTGAAATGTTGAATAAAAATTTGAAATTTTGTTTTTAAAATGGTAGAATCATAGACTGGATGTTATGTTTATCAGAGGTTAAATAAGCACATCATAATTTAAAATTACTCTCAGTAAGTATTTCATTGCATTCATTGTCAACAAAACTTGACTTCTAGGACAGGAAGTGAGGAGAGAGACATACATAAGGGGCGAGACAGAACAGAGAAGAAAAAATAAACCTGTGGGCAGATGCTGGAGGCGAGGCTGAGACTTGAGAGAGGCTCTGAGGCTGTGATTGCTCGTTGCGTTGCTCAGTTCCGGTGGTCGGCTGAGCCGCAGAGGCTCAGAGAGGGAGACGAGAGAGGTAGAGCCGCAGAGAGCGAGACGAGAGAGGCGAGGGGATTAGGGGTATTGTGGCATTCTGAAACCCTATACAAGTGAGAGAAAAAAGTGATGCGGCGGTAAAGAGCAGCACAAAACCTAAAATTTTTATAACATTATAAACTACGGGGACGGGGCGGGGAACGGGGATCGGTTCGGGGATCGGATATCCGATCGGATATCCGTGACGGGGATGGAGATACTCATCACAATCCCGCCGGAATAATCTTCAATTTCCCGGCGATTAATCGGGAATGGTTTGTCCGGATAATGCCAATTGGCTCTTCGATTATGGCTTGATGGAGGATATAGTTGTCCCTGACGGCAATTTCTCTGTTTCATCTTCTGGGTTTAACTGGCTCAGTCAGCCCTTCAACTTCCGGTATGGATATTATTTATTGATATCTTGTGTTGTCAATTGGCATTTAACTGAAATTAGATCAAATGAAAGGCCTTGTGGGTTTTGTAACTGATTGCCTTTTTCGGTGATTGTTTGACTTCTTATTCGTTTGCTACTTGTTATTTTCTTCTTCGTTTGTGGTAATTTCTCTAAAATTTCGCTTTTTGATTGATACAATTTGTCAAATTTGTGTGGTGTTATTGTTTCTTTTTCTGAATTCCTCTCTACTGCGGTGCAAGAAATTTTTATGTATTCTTATTCTCTTATAGCTTTGGGGAAGTTATTTTGCTTCGCTGAAAAGGGGAAACTTTTATGCTATTTGGAAAATTTTGCCATTCAAGTGCATATTAGTACTTTCAAGTCCCCCAATTTAGTTTTCTAGCTCTGGTTGTCCTGACAATGGGAGTTGAGAGTTGTCATGGTTTAATCTTGTTCCTTCCCTCTGGGTGGCAAAATTTGTCACCTTCTGATATCTATTCAGGCGAGTCTTGTTTTCTATTTTTCTTCACACTATGGTAACCCCATTACCATGAGGGAAGTAAATGACTTTTCCACTTATATGGGGTTGCTAGTTACCGAACTATTATCATGGACACTGCAACATATCTTTTCACTTGTTTAGTTTCTTAGAAAGTATGAGATTAAGGTAAAGAAATCAGCAACTAGGATTCTTCAAATAACAAATGCGTGTACATTCACTGTTGTCAAAAGGTATTTCATTCCATCAAGAAATTTTATCCAGTGGTTGAGTGGCGGGGGTGCATAGTAATGCCTCATAGATAGTTGAAACTCTGTAGCGCATAGAAACTTAAGAGAAAAGTAAATGGAATCATCAATCTGACTGTCTTTAGATTGCCATCTAGGGTCTGCCAATTGTACTTTGGGCTAGCCTCAGTTTGATTCGGGGGTTTATCTTCTGGCATGGAAAGATACATCCTAGTCAGTTTTGGAGTTTTAGTCTTTGTCCGAATGATGGGTTTCTGTTTTCAAACTTAATGAAAGCTATAATTATTTTGTTGCAGTGATCAGGAGCAGAATTATGCATCTGTTCACTTCTTAAACATTTTGCTTATTTTTTTTCTGAATCTTGGCTTAACGTGGCTAGTTTTTAGTCCATTAAGAGGCTGTATTGAGTGTTTTTTTAGTAGGGATGTTATCTGGATACTTTTTAATTGTTTTTTTTTGAAATTATTTTCTCACTTCTTTCACTTGTGTTATCAGGTATATGTCCAGTGTGGAACATGACATGTTTGCTGAATCAGACAGTCACAAGGAAACTGGCTCGAAGAAGTGGTAGACGTTTGTACTACTTCGTCTTGCATATACCTCGTAGTTAAGCGGTAAACTTTCTATAAGTTCTCATGCTTACACACATATCTGAAAGTTCCCACACTGGTTCTGTACCGTATATTCTGTTGGTTTCACAATTTTTCTTTTCTTGAGATGTCATTCTCTGGCGGGTACTTTTCCTGTTCATCATTTATTGTCATCCTGTGAAGCAATCATAGACAAGCTAATGACAGTGCAAATCTTGTTTATTTTATCAAGGGTACGTTATAGCAACTGAAATTGCTGCTTAGATGCTGACACCGGGCTGCATTGCTCTGAAGGGCGCCCCTCCTACATTTTATTAAAAGAGTTCCATCTGTCTTGGTTTCCTTCGGCTTCATCTAGGTGGAGTAAAGGAAATATAACAGGAATTAAGAAATTTCTTTCTCATTAACCGATTAGCTTGAAAGAATGTTTGGAGGACTATTAGTCTATCTTCTTCTTTATGCACGGGGGTAAAGATTTGAGAGTAAATGTTTCCTTTAATGAAAATGGTGTGATCCTCATCTTCTGCAGCATCTTATTCCACATACTTTGAAAGGAAATAATTTTTGTTTTCGTTTTCCATCCATATTCTATCAATCAATTGAAGCCTAGTGACGCCTAGTTGATGTCATGGGTACCCTCTTTTTTGTATGAGTTCTTCTATGAGCTTTAAGCTTAATTAATCATGATCGGGTGTTGGTAGCCATTCTCTTGCTGAATTTAGGACTTTCATGTAATAGGTGAAGTGCATGTTAAGAGTCTCCTCGCAATCTTGAGCTCGGCATCTTTACAAGTTGAAATGTTTGATAAGAATTTGACCGACTTGCAATTTGGTAAAACTTTGAAGAATACCGATATTCTTTTGTTGGTTTATTTATTTTCTTTTGTCATTTTATTCTGCCAAAGAAATCCTAATCCCTCCACTGAGCTTCTCTCGCCCCTTATCTGTATCTTTTGTTATAGGACTAGACCCGAATCACATGGTGAATCGGGTTCCAAAGCAGGGAGGAGGATAGACTAAATGACAAGTGAGCTTGCCAACTTTCTGTTTTTCCCCTCTCTTTCATCATCGGTTCCGTTTTCCTAGGGTTATTGAATTGGGATTGATCATCGAGCCTGGAAGACCTCCGAAAACAGACAAGGCTGCTACTTTGATCAATGCTATTCAAATGGTTACACAGTTAAGGGGAGAAGCTCAAAAGTTAAAGGATTCAAATTTGACTCTCCAGGAGAAGATTAAAGAGTTGAAGGTGAATACGTTCCTAGACAACGATTCTTACCTTTATCCCTCTTTTTTCTTCTTTCCTTTCATTTAAAAGATACAAGGGAACTCTTTTGATAATATGTCTGTTACATTATAAGCCCTTTTGCTTCGATAGGCCGAGAAGAATGAGCTTCGCGACGAGAAACAGAGGCTAAAGATTGTGAAAGAGAAACTGGGGCTACAACTGAAGACGATGCCTACCCAACCTAGGTTCCTGCCTCCACCACCGGCAATCCCAGCTGCATTTGCTGCTAACGGCCAAGCTGCGGGGAAAATTTTGGTGCCGGTGGTCAGTTACCCAGGAGTTGCTATGTGGCAGTTCATGCCAACTGCTGCCGTGGATACCTCACAGAATCATACGCTCCGCCCGCCAGTAGCATAGTTGGAGCCATAGCCTAAAATGGTCTTGTTTTGTAATACCCTCAAGGGTTTATTTAACTTGTGAGGTCGCTATTGTGTGTATTAGTCTTTGCTGAATTGTGTTAACTGGATTTGGTGGTTTTAGGAATATTTGTGTTGAAACTTGCACAAGTTAATGTTTTTCTTGACGTGCAAATGGTAATTGAGTATGTGGAGTTCTTTAATCTGAGTGCCCTCCTAATACCGTCTGTTTTGAGCTCTCTTCACCTAAGTTCTGTAATTACAACCAGGTCGAAGTATGGTCGGGAAGCACTTTGATGCCTGAGTTTGTACTTGAAAGAGATAAGTCAAAGGAAAGTGCTACTAGGGTTGAGAGATTGTGTACTGTGCTTCCGTAGGCATTGCACTATTTATAATCGGCTTGGCTTGAGCACGAAGTTAGGGTAGGCATGTGTGGAGCATGCTTCTTGATGATAATGACCCGTAACATAATTCGATTATGGTGTCATCCTGTGACGTATTGACATTCAGTTTGGATGACACTTGTATTTGCTAAAATACTTGTCCGCTAGGCGGACTTAAGTTTGCCTCGTGAGGTAGCCTAGCAAAAAAAAAAGTTTGCCTCGTGAGGTAGCTGTTGTGTGTATTAGTCTTTGCTGAATTGTGTTAACTGGATTTGCTGGTTTTAGGAATACTTATATTATGTTGAAACTTGCACAAGTTAATGTTTTTCTTGATGCGCAAATGGTAATTGAGTATGTGGAGTTCTTTAATCCGAGTATCCTCCTCAGATCGTCTATTTCAAGCTCTCTTCACCTATGTTCTATAATTACAACCAACAGTTAATATTTATCGGTCGAAGTACGGTTGGGAAGCACTTTGATATCTGAGTTAATACTTAAAAGAGATGAGTCGAAGGAAAGTACTACTGGGGTTGAGAGATTGTATACCGTGCTTCCGTAGGCATTGCACTATTTATAATCAGCTTGGTTTGAACACGAAGTTAGGGTAGGCATGTGCGGAGCATGTTTCTTGATGATAATGACCCGTAACATAATTCGATTATGGTGTCATCCCGTGACATACTGACATTCAGTTTGGATGACACTTGTATTTGCTAAAATACTTGTCCGCTAGGCGGACTCAAGTTTGCCTCGTGCCACAGGTTAGTTTGTTGGGTCTGATCGGGCGTCAATTTGACCCATCAAGCGGCAAAATGGTTGGGCTTGGTCTGTTTCCCAATCCAATCTTCAATGGTGATCCGACCCATGTGACTTTGTCAATTTGGCCCACTATAGAATTTATTGTGTCAACTTTGTGAATTTAGCTGCTCTTTGACAGTCTTGTATTAATGTATATACACGAAAGTATGAATAATCTTTCGTGAATTACTATAAAAAGGAGTACGGAAATTCTTCCATATACTGTGGTGTCATACATTATTTTTATGGGCCCCATGATTACGAACCACAGAGATCTCAATTGCAAACTTGAATATAAAACTATGGCAATGCCTCATCTCATGGATAAGTTATTGTATAATTTCAATATGCAATAAAAAAGAAAATTCGTGTGCCACGTGCTCATTATATAATTTTCAAGAAAGGATACATGCAACAACTCTTCATATTTTTTGCAGCCTAGAAATTGAGTAATTATTCAACTTTACCATAATATTATGTGGTATTTCTATGAATTTTCAATAAATTATGGAATAATAAATTTTTAGATAAAACATAAAATATATTTTCATTGAGTTGTTACGAGATAAAGAATAACTCACATAATTTATATTGCAATTTATCTATAGTACTATATACTAGTTATGTATAGCTCGCGTGCTAGTTTTTTTCTTACCAAAAAAAATTTTCAAACTCCCTTCATTTCAAAACTCTCATAATAAATTCGCACTAATTATATCAAATCATAAATTGATAAAAGAATACCGTATTTTTCTATTAATTATTAAAATAATAAATTAATAAAAAAAATGTATTTTCCTACACAAACGATTATTCGATAGAAAATAATGCTTGAATTAAGATTACATAATGATTGCCGCAAGAAAAGAACCGCATATAGAGATGTGTGCCACAAGATAGAATTCCTTATCCATATGCGTATCTTCAAGTTCAGTTCTCCCTCAAGCTTCAAGCTTTCTTCTTGGTTTGAATTCTACACAAATGGCTTCTACCCTTCTGAAAATCAACTTACAAACCATCCACACCCGAAATCATTCATTCCAATTACACCTAACCAGAACTCCTTTTCGTTCGCTTCCAATCCCATCATCAAACCATCATCCCCAATCCCAACTCTCTTTCTTCCCCTCAAGACCCCTTGACAGAACAAGACCCCTTTGTCTCTCCGCGCAGTCTTCCCTCTCCTCTACCACCCCACCCCCAACAGTAGAAGAAGCCATTCTACAAGCCAAAACCTGCCTCGCAACTGCCTTAGAAAAGCCTCTCAACAACCCCCAACTCGCTGGAAAACTCAAGAAACTGAGGCAACCAAGATTCCAGGTCGAAATTCCTGTTATTGATGATTCGCCTTCTTCACTATCCAAACTGGCTCTCCAGTTGTTTGGAGAAATACCCATCAGAAGAAAAGGATCTCCTGTCAAGATTGTAATCCTATGGCCAAATTCCACCTTAACTGAGGCTGCCATAGAAGCCTTCAAGTCTTCCTCATTGAATTCCGTCGAACATTTGGACATTTCATCAGTTGCTACTAAGGGGGGCACTAGGCTTCTGAATTCTGCTGATGTGGCTGTGTTCTTGGCTCCAAAGGCTTCACAATTGGCAGTTATGAAAAAGGTAACCGACAGTTTGTACCCGAAACCGGTAGTGATTTTCAATCCCGGATGGGGGTCTGAGGAGGAGAGCAGCTTTGGTGAGTTGAGTGGGTTTGTGGGCTCGTTTGAGGTGGTTTATTCATTCGTGGGGTTGGAAGTCTTAGGGGTTTTGAGTAATAGGAAAGGCGTGGTCCTCAAGTGTGTTAGAGATGGGGTTATGAGTGGTGAGAAATGGGTTATCTTTTTTGAAGAAGAAGGAGGAGAACTGAAAATGGTTTCGAAGTTTAAGTCACGGCCATCGATTGCTGAAGTTGAGAATGTCTTGTACAATGTGATGGCTATTAACTCGCCTATTACCAAGTCTGTAAAGTTTCTGAAGGATCTGGTGTCTGGTGTAACCGGTAGAAAGTAAGTCCCACTTGAACATCTGGAAATTTT
The DNA here is from genome assembly GCA_019985065.2 of Arctostaphylos glauca. Taxonomy (NCBI): domain Eukaryota; kingdom Viridiplantae; phylum Streptophyta; class Magnoliopsida; order Ericales; family Ericaceae; genus Arctostaphylos; species Arctostaphylos glauca. Next base: position 26,324,911 of record JAHSPW020000012.1, read on the forward strand.
CCTCTTCTGTCTGTGCAGTGAAATCTTGAGATATCTTCTTGTGAAATACCTGAATGAATGCAGTTGCACTTGACTGTCAATAAGCCTGCATAGCATTCATTTGCCTTGTTGGGCAAACAACATGTATCAAATAAATCATAGTTATGTTTATGTTTTGATAGCTAGAATTGATGTATGAGGTCTCTGTGTTCAAGGTTGTACCGTTGTGAAAACACGAGTGGATGATTGTTCTTTATACGATCATGTTGCTCATTAACAGGATATTGTACATGAATAATAGTACTAGTTCTTCATGTTATTGGTACTTGGTGTTGTAGTCTTTATATTAAGATTTTGTCTTTGAGTTGTCGAATTGTAGGGGTGAACTAATTATGTCCGAAGTTTCATGAAAATGCACAAATAAGAATGGACTACTTCTAGTTGTTCTGCTTGCATTGACCTTTATGCCTACGTCTCTAAGACGGGGAATTCAATTACATAGAGATTTCTAGGTTTGTCTTCGATTTGTGCAACTTTATTGGTGTAACTAAAAAAGTCTAGTCTAAGAGCATCCAGAGATTTATTGATACTATATCGCAATTCATAGCATTTCTTGATATAGATGTCTCCCAGTATTCTATAGAATCATAATCAAATACCACAAAGGAATAATGACTCAGAAGTAGCATAAATAGCAGTAGAATTCCCCAAGTGTATTTTCGTTGGACAGACGTGGATAATGTTGAACCCTTGAAGGCAATATGGACCAAACTTGTGAGATACATCCACAGAAATACGGTTGAGAAATCTTCCATAAGTAGTCAAATGTAAATGTATACTTTTTCTTTTCACCGTAGTTTTCTTTCTCTCAGTTTATTCATTTCAGCATTTGAATTTTGTTACATCTGAAACTCAGAGTCTTAAAGTTGTGGTTCTCACGGAGGGAAAAAAATGAGGGTGTCTCCCATCTTGCATCTTATGAGTTTATTTACATAGTAGCATTATACATTACTTGCTTGAATACCTGGAAGGGTGAAAAACTACAATCTCTTCTCAGAAAATTAAGGAAATATAAAACAATGAACACGGAAATCCAATCATGGAAGTAGAGTTCATAAACCACGAAGCCTTCCGTGTCTTGAATTTCTGAAGAACTCTCTTCTGCTTTCCGGTTGCCCACATTCAAGTGCATGTTTTATCATCGTAGGACAATTCCTCTCAAAACTCAATCTACGAAGCCCTGATATGACACCTTTTGATGAACTTATCATCGTAGTTCACATACTTGGACCATAGTGGTCGAAGTTGAGGGAATGCTATATCAAGCCACGGTTTTGCTCGGCCATTGAAATGGACTACACCGGCACTTTTAGCATCTGCGATGCTTGTATTCTCTTGGTACCCCAGGCCCAACATGTGCCAAAAAGGATCAATTACATGGACATGACCATGGAATGCTATTAAACCAGGAGGTAAAGTCCCTAGCTGCCACAAACTTAGGTCTGATTTCAAGTTCTGCATTTAGAAAAAAGAACAGATCTGTTATAAATTTTTGCTTCAAAATTCTGAATCATATCACAAGGGATTATGTCTTTTTGAACTGTAATCTAGGAGGAAATCATTTTCTCGGGTTGTTTTCTTACCTGTTCAAGCCAATAATGGTATGTGTGGCTTATGTTGGTCTTTCTCCAAGCCTCTAGATCAAAGATGTTCATGCCATAGGCCCACGCACATTCATTGGGGTTGAAATTCTTCGATATCAAGGGATGGGAAAAGTTTAAGTAGCTCTTGAGTCGCTTTGCCATTACATACTTATCATCTCCCCTGCATGTTTCTACTGCTCCATTCACTTTCCCATTCATGTCAATGTCCCATAGAGGTGAAAGATCAGTTTGAATCACAATATCGTCGTCCAGGAACACCACCTTATTGAGACTAGGAAACAACTGCAAAGAAAATGTATGCACATTCAAGTTATGGGTAATGATCTACAAATAGAAATATCAGATGCGAAATTTATATTCCCCATGTTGTGGGGAGTCTTGATTTTTATCGCTTTCAAGCAGAAACCGTTAAGGTGGCTTGAAGTTTCAGAAATACTGCTGCCACAGCATTCTGGTCATAAAATCCGTATGAAACTTCTGTAACAATATAATTTTCTCTAAGGTTTACCTCTGGTAGATGAATCCGAATGTGATTCATCAGTGAATTGTACTTGGGACTAAGCGCTTGCAACTTGGCCGCAATGACTTTAGGCTTCTCAGTGTTATTCGCAACGATTGCTGAAGATCCACCTCTAAACTGGGACCGAACTTTCTGGTCCTTTTCCATAGCCTCCAAAACCGGGACCTTCCCCTTAGTAAACCAATCAAAATGATGCAACCCTTTAACCTCAATGATAGCTGGTGTCAAAGGGTTTAGAGAAAACCAAGCTTGCATTGGAGAAAGGGTCTTTCTATCCGTGATTATGTGAAGAACAACCCTCTCGGGGTGCAACGAATTGCGAACGAGGGATGAAGCGACAACTGAGGAAGCCAGGATGTTGTCGGATGCGAGTACAAAGTGGAAGAAGGAGTTGTCGACAAGGGAAGGTACGAGTTCAGGTGAGGGGAGCTGGAGGCGGGCGTTGGCGTTGGTTGAGTGCTCATTGGCTAGCCTTAGGGCTAGACAGTGGAGCTGTTTTGGAATGCTGCTGGATGCTACATGCCGGTATAGGTACTCTTGGATTTTGGCTGTTCTAGTCCTCTGTTCAAGGAGGATGACCTGAGAAAATACCAAACAATTTTGATTATTTGTGTAAGAGCATCTCCATCACCATTGTTAGGCATTTTATAGGTTAGAATTTAATGAGAATGGGTTATTGTAGCGCATCAAAATGGATGTTTCGGTTAGTTAACGTGAATGTTAATCAATCCTTTCCAAAATTGAGATTCTATATTCGTCCTCGGTAAATCTTTGGTTTGTTCCCTAGATGGGCATTGATTTATCTTCCGAGACTACGAGTATAATAAGAGAATCCGTCAACAGAAGCATCACCCCAATATGATCATTTCATGGCTATTGTTCATCTTTCTCAATCTTTCTGACTTGTTTTTATGGAACCAAGTTCGAAAAGATTGAGAAAATCGATCATTTACGACTATTGGTGAAGGATTCTTCGTTGTTAGCTAGCCGCAATTTTCTTGTTCCTTTGGTGGTTTTAATCAATGACCAACCTTGATATCTTAGTTTTTCGAGCTAAGTTCATGCTGATCTAAGACAATAAACATGTTCAAATATATTCAAGCTTAAATTTATCTACGTCGTAAACATATTTCAAACGAGTTTTTAACGAGTCAGACTTGAGCTAAGTTTGGTTTTACAGTTTGAGAGAGAGAGAGACAGAGAGAGAGAGAGAGAGAGAGAGAGAGAGAGAGAGAGAGAGAGAGAAGTACCATAGCTTTGAGTCTGGAAGCAAAATTCTTGGCGTCTGGTCTAGTATCCTTCATTTCGGCAACAAAATCTTCTAATGTCTGCGGAATATCAGCATCTCCTTCTTGTATTTCATCTTCCTTTACAGGTTCTTCTAATACTTGGTAGATTATTTGAGGAACCTTTTCAACCAAAAAAATAAAAAGCAGAGAAATTTAAACTATTTTATCTTGATGCATTAATATCCTAAACATGACATCGTAAATTGCGGATACGGTGATCCTGTAGAGCATAGTAGGGTGTACTGCACGAAAAAACGGTATCATTTTAGCCATCAAATGGTAGCATTATGATGGTCAAAAGGATACCGTTTTAATGCGCAACACACCTTGCTGTGAACAACTCACAACAAGATCTCCGGTTTCGTAAATTGTAAGTATGATGATAAGGGAAAAAGCAGAGCCGAGAGATTACAGTTGGTTCAAGCCTTCTTCCCAAGATCTTTGGTCCTAGTCTCTTCCCCAAGCAACCTAACATTATTATATCAAATTTGAAATTATCTCAGAAGCCATAGTCACGGGAAATTAAGAAAATTATGTATGAAATTAGGATTTAATTAATGACGACATTCAAAATAGTCACGAAAAGAAAACCCATTGAGAAACTTGCACGGGGCTAGTTATTCATTAATTTTTTTTTTATTAACGTGCAGCGACGAGGAGCCAACTGATTATTGGACCAACCTATTTTGTGCATTGTCTAGTGTATATTCATGTGATTGTTTGCTGTTGTTAATTGTATGCTCCCAGATTAAATATAAGAATCCAAATGAAAGTCTGCTGCTGCGGAAGTTTTTAAGTCCGAGTGAGAGGTCATACCCATTTCATTCAGTATCCTTGTTTGATCGAAAGAATCTTGTTGAATTAATTGATTAATTGCTGTAGAGTTGAAGAGGGAATAACTCCCACAGACGGATAGTCCCTTGTCAAATTTCATAAAACATTTATATGTGCCCTCGACTTTTGACTTCAAACTCGATGTTTGTTAATGTTGATCGGATGTCTTTTTGGTTTGGTGTTGGACGTAGAAAAAAGGGTATTTATAATGATGGCTAAATAATTAGAACTTGTCTTCAATTTACCTATCAAGATGACACGTAGACCGCATTCGGATTGAATGATTTGGCAAATAAAGAGAGGAAAGGGATAGAGTTTTTTCATCAAATCACTCATTTGGATTGAGTAGTTTAGTGAGAAATGGTTGGAAATAAATAGTGCAAAAAAATAATATTCTTTGATTGGTTGCTCCTTTACCATTTATCAAAGAGCAATGCTACAATGATTACATTTATGTACCACATTTTGAATACCATCTGATCACGTGTCATCAAATCATTGGTTGAATAAAGTTCACGTATAAAAACTCCACCAATACATTAACAAAACATGAGACGGTACCCAAATATGGTACTCAAAATATGGTCACCCAAACACTATTGTTTATCAAATTGTGCGATTTGGTTAAAAGAAGTTTTCCTTTCTCATCACATATTATCTCACGACGCGGTTAATGTTGTTATTCTGGTGGAGAATTCTGCATAAAAATTGTGAAAAGTAGATTTTACCCTTTTTTTTACTACGTATATATGTCCAAAACTAGAGATTAATTTCCAAAATAAAATACGAATACGATTTTGTTCGCCAAACTAAAAAGTAGGTGAGCGTTAGTGTAGAGTCCACACTAAGCTTTACTTCGATGATTGTAATCGTTCATTATATAGGGACTAATTTTCGTATCGTTCATCTCAATTGAATATCATAAGTACTACATGATCTAAGTATTCAGTTCTTAATCTAAAAGTCTATACTCTGGATTAAAATTTTATAAATAAACACTACAAATCAAATTCTATCAAATGAATGATTTGATCATATCGAAATGGAGCTCGGTGCAGACTTTGAACAGAAAGGCCGTAACTTTCACTCATTTTTATAAGAAATTTCCACCAAGAATTTGAAGCAGCCCTTGATAATTACTAGACTCCAAGGGAACATAATGTTAGTCCGAGACTATTAATCTCCAGGCTAATAATCCAGGACTAAACCCATCTTCAATAATTAGTCCAATTTTCAAACGTGATTTAGGGATTATGTCATATATTTTTTAATTGCTAACATTTTACTTGTCCGGATATATGCAGCAAATTAAGGGGGTTGTGTGCAATGTCTCAAAGCTTTCCATTTGATTGGTTGGACTGTGGATCATATACATGAATATGAATTTTCTAAATTTTCTGTCAGATTCCTCCACTTGGAACCTGCATTTTATGTTCAACTTTTTCTTTATTATAAGAAAGTACAATATAATAAGACTTATGGATATTAATTAATAAATATTATTCGAGCGCAATTTTCGAAACAAAAACAGACATGCCAAATTAAATAGTAATGTTTGCTAACCAAATGACCTTATCTTTGGTGCTGAAATATATATATTAACGAGCTCGGATTAACTCGGTTCGGCACTTTTGACGATCGCATATTCAAACAAATGACAACTCAATAATTGAGCACGCAGCATGATGTTGTATATGAATGCACGACCGATCGGCTAAGTCTTATCACATTCGTATTCAATTTACTCGACTTAGATATGGTCGGACCAGTTTGCCTAGACAAGGCCATTTAGTTTGATAAAGGAAAAACGATCACATGACTAGCTCAGTAAGATCTCGTAAATAACGTCCCTAAGCGCGCTCGTGCTCTCGGAGATGGAACACTCATTTACTGACCCCGCTCATTCCAGTATGGAAAGGGGATCAAGCGTGATTGGCAACTACAAGCCGGCCTAAAATTCATTTATTCTCCACCTTATTTGGAGGGTCACAAGGTAAAGGATCAAGTATATTTTCACAACTACAATTCATACCTTCAGGCATACGTACGCACTCTCTCGATTTGATTACTCAATTGATTGTCAGAGAGTACTTAGTCAAAAAATCACACTCGGCCTCAAGACTCCTGTGTAGGAACCAATGCAGGAATATAAGAGTATCGATCAAGTCCTTTTTGAAATTTTATTGAGTCAATTTCTCACGGGGTACCCGTAAAAATATGTTTTAAACACATGAAACGATTCGAATCTTTAAGATTTAATTATAAAATAAGAAATTTGTATTTTAACAAAACGGGGAATCCCGTATTTTTCTTTCTTTCAGCCATATTAGCCGGGAAGTCGATAGTTCTATTTTCCACTCAGCTCTCAAAGTAAATTATTACAACCACATAAATAGCCATATACAGATACAAACACATATTTGTATACGTACACACTCATATTAACGAAGTTCAAAGTACGCTACGTGCATTAAGAAATGTTTCGAGTTTGAGTAGCTTAATTCGTTTTTTCAGTGTTAATGTTACAAACTTGTAGCTAATTTTCTAGTTGAAGAGAGAGAGAGAGAGAGAGAGGTACCTATAGTAGAGCAGTTGGATTCTCCATCAATCGTATCCACAGCCGTCAACACAAACACAAACCGGAGAAGAAAAGTGAAGAACAAAAGCGAGTAGAAAATCATGCGATACGAAAACCTTCTGGATCCAATCTTTACTTTGATAAACTCCCTCAACCCTTTCGACGGCAATACAGTCACGTGCCGCAAGCTCGGCGATATATGAAGCTGCATTCCGACGAGAGAGAGAGAGAGAGAATGGTATCGGCAAATCTCTGAAAGAAGATCAAGTGAGTTGAAATGTGGGGGAGAGAGAGATAGAGATGCAGTAAAGGGAATAGGAGGGGTTGGAAGTAGTTGTATGGGGTAGCTATCGATTACCTAAACTTGCTTAGTATTTAGGTTATATATGTTTGAAGGGTCTGCATTTCAATAAATTTAGAGGTGTTTTTCTTGTGGGGGAGGTTGTTTGAGGGAAAGAGACTTGGGACTTAGCAGCAAAAAGGGTGTGCATGTGTTTGATTCTTCGGACAAGCATTTGGTTTTTGTTTGGTTTTGAAGAGAGAAAACTTAGTAAACTGGTGAGAAGGTACTGTTGGTTTGGTGTTCGCTTGGCTTTCACTCCAGATGATGAAAGATATGGGCTGAGGGGAGTTTGAGCTTTTGATGCAAACAGGCCTTCTAAATGGAAAAGGACTCTCTCTCTCTCTCTCTCTCTCTCTCTGTGATCATGGAGGATGACTGGGGAAGGTGGGGTTTGAAAGTCTTGAAACTTGGTTGTACGTTGCTATTTGTTGGTGTGGAAAGTTACATAGATTATTATATATTTTATGTTGGAGCTAGCTATCATTTCCAAGGATCTACTAATTGCCTATGGGATGAACTTTTATTGCCATTTTTGGTAGTACTTACGTGGCTAACATAAAATAATTTTTTAAATATTATATCTAGAGTTCAATAAAGTTAACAAAGAATATGACAAATCTGAATAATCATATTTAAAGTTATAACGTGAGACTTTTCTGTGATCTTATGATCCCTAGCAAAATAGATCCTAAGTCTCGGGCCAAGAATACTAAAGCAACTCTTTAAGGCTAATTAATTATTCATTTTAACATGGTTGATGATGCTAATGATGATTTAAAAACTTCTCTATTGAATAGTTGTCGGTCCAAATATGTTCGAAGACTTAAAATCGTATGTGAACGTGTTATAAAAGACTGATAATTATTCATTTAAAAAAATTAATTGGACAATTTATTACTAATAACTACTTGGCGTTTGTGTTATTTATTCTTTTATCTCAATGATGAAGATTTTTCTCAAGTGTTGATACGTGAATTGAAAACAACAAAATCAGAAAAGTGTCAAGAAAATAAAATAATTCAAATAGTAAACTTAATAACAAATTTACAATTCAAGAAATTGTGCCAAGATCCAATTGCTTCGAATAGGTTTAACAACTACTAAAATCTATGAACTACTGATATAAACTAACTACAACTATAACTACAGTTATGGATTACTCCAAGGCTTCTAACTACTAGAAAAGACTGCACAAATAATAAAAAGACATCTATTTGTCAGGAACCTTCTTCTTCGAACTATCTCTTATATTTAGTGACTGAAAGTAAGTACATTTGCCTTAATTTGGTCTTTATTTCCCATTTCATTTTGAATAATTTTCCACCTTCGAATCATATTGGTTGAGTCATGGCTATGCAACTTCACTTCTTTCTCAGGCCTTTCTTTTTCTCGACACTTATCTTTGGTTCACGAAATATAGCACGACCCTCCGAATTCTTCCACTTTGCTCGTGCAACCCTTCAACTATCAATAACTGTCACATTTCTCAAAAAGACGTTACTTCGTCTTCTGTCCATATTCTTCTAATTATGTGCATGCATATACACACACGCGTATTGGTGCCACTTGTCCTCTTTTTATTGGAACACAAATTTAGGTGTAAACACTAGTAAAATTGATTATGTGCACGCATATATACTTACTAGTGCCAATACCGAAAACAATGGTCGCTGAAGCAGTTATAGCAACTTGAACACCCATCGACTTCGCAACCAATTCCAACTTCGGTGAACAGACCATCCAACAGAAAAATTCTGAAATTGCAGAAGCGTGGTTCGATCAAGCCGCTGAGTATTGAAAACAGACTATAACGCTAACTCCTCCTACTTAAAGCACTATAAAATTGTGGCCATAATTCAGAAGACTAAGGAAGCCTAAGGCCAGCCCAAACACAACTCGACCCAAAAAACAGGCTGGCTTAGCAGTCCGTGTAGACCACGGGCTGAGATTGCGGACTTTTTAAAAGTCATACAAAGAGTAGATATGGACTTGATGTTGGGCCATCACGGCCTGGCCCAATAATGATAAAGTTTGTGATAACTGTTGAATTACGTAAAGGTACTTGGATGAAACTTGGAGTGACAAAAACACCATTAGATCGCCTTAAAGTAAGGCCTTTGAGCAAACGAAGGAACCTTCCACGAGAATTACAATGCAATCAAAGTGAGTCTTTCACATTCCCAATACTTATTCATCTATATTCTATACGAGAAATGTTACGGTCTCAGATATTAGACTAAGAAAGTTTTTTCGAATTTAAAATCAATGGTCATGATTTATTTGAATTAATGAGACGGTAAATATAAATAAATCATGATTATTGATTTAGAATTCGAAAAAAATTCTTTTTTTGATTTTAGAAACCGGTGAATCATAATTTTTTTTCATTCTATATTACTATCGTATAATGTTATGAGTGTTGAAAAAAAATAAATTTCATACTCACGGTAACCGTGTGAGTCTCACTTCAAGCATTTATTTGGGATTCACACTTATAATTTGTATTTTTTTAATTTTAGTCTATATTTTTATACTCTTTCCATTTCATTACAAGAAGAACTAAGAAATCAAAAAAAAAAAAAATTGATTAAAAAATAAGAAAAAACTATATAATCTATTATTTTTATTTATTTGGCTTAAATTAAAAGTAAATGAACAAATCATAAAAAAATTAAAAAAAGATAAAAATAATTTTAAAATATTTATTTTTTTCGAATTATTGTGATTTTTAGTAATATTTTAAAACTTCTAATCATAATTTTGTTAATTTTAAATTTCTTGTCTAGACGACGGATCAATAATCGAACTCCCGAAAAGAATTTAATGAACTAAATTGGATTCTAAAATTCCTTTGACACGTCGGCTTTTTTTTTGTTACATTAAAAAGTGTTCATAAGAATATTTACCGAAGGAGAAATTAAAGACAACGACAAATCCTCTCCTGACAGCCTCGTCCCATTGCCTGACAAGCCCGCGATCCAATGCACGGGTAAGATCCTCTACACTTTCCCCATCCCCATCCTTTTCTCCAACTCCATCACTCACCATTCATTTATCCCGGACCCACTCTCCCCACATCTCAATTCCTCCAATTACTCCAATCAACCGTCAATCATTAACCGCCCACCGAAAGCACCTTAAACTGGGCCCGAATCCCCTCCCAATGTGCCTCACATAAACGCCACACCCCCTCCCCCGCCTTTTCCAACGTGTAGCGCAGCACAATCCCGCCCCGAACTACGTCCCGCTGTGCTCTCAGATTCCAACTTCCCGCCACCGCCGTCGCCGTTGTCGCGACTAGGATCTGGTGGTTTATGGTGTACCGGAGACACCTCCGCAGCTGTCTCCGCCGCAGATTAGATTTCCCGACACCACATCCGTTTTTTACGTGGCCGTAGATCTTGAAGGCTCGGGAATCGGGAACACTCCGAGTCCGTCGTGAAGTTGCGAGATGGAGTCGATATTGGCTCGAGCGTTAGAGTATACGCTCAAGTACTGGCTTAAGTCTTTCACCAGAGATCAGTTCAAATTGCAGGGACGAACTGTACAACTCTCCAATTTGGGTAAGTTTTGGTCCGATGTCATTTGATATGTGTAAATCTAGGGCTTACATTGTTAGATGTGAGGTTTGATTGGGAATTCTGTGTGACTAATCTGAATTTGGCAGACATAAACGGAGATGCTTTGCATGCTAGTCTCGGATTGCCTCCGGCATTGCATGTCACGACGGCGAAAGTCGGGAAATTAGAGATTATGGTTGGTAACTTCTTAATCCCTTCTACTCGTACATTCGATAAGTTTGGTTAGTTATTCACTGCTATAGTCTTGTGCTCTGATAGGTTGCTGAGAAACCTCTACAAGGAAAAGAAAATGACACCTTTTGTTAGTCTAATTTTCTGTAATGATTTTTTGTAGATTCAGAAACATGGAACGAGGAAAAATTTCACATTTTTTTTCTTTTTCAAAAATTTCTTTATGTTTTTTCAACAATCAAATAGAGCATTAATTAAATTTTTCTTGTTATTCGTTAGTTGTTGAGTGATTTTATCTTATTGAGTATAATTGATGTGAACTTTGAAGCTCCCCTCTGTCAGTAATGTACAAATAGAGCCAATTGTCGTGCAAATTGATAAGCTTGATTTGGTTCTGGAGGAGAATGATGATTTGGATGCAAATAGCAGCACTAGCAGGTAATGCCACTTTTATTCAAGTCTTAATGTTGTGTTTAAGGGCAATTGTAAGATTTTTAGTTTATCTTTGAGGTCTAAAGCATTTCGTTTCCTATTCTCTTGCAGTCCACAGTCATCACCCAGCTCTGCTAAGGGAAGTGGTTATGGATTTGCAGACAAGGTTAGCTTCTCTCATGTGCAGTTGACTTTCACTACTTGCATTAAGGCTAGTTTTTGAGCATTTAGGACATAATCACCTTAAAGTTTACCGAGGTTTATGACCACCCCAGTAATTATGACAAATGCTTGTTGAATTGAATGATTAGCTAATCTAGCAGTAACTAGTAACTTGTGAATGTCATCACTTTGGTGTATTCTTGATCATCTTTCTATTGTGGGGTTTGGAAATGTTTTGGCTTACGTCCCATATACCTTTGGTCCACCACCTTAGTAAGGGCGAAACATGCATAAGAAGCTGCTCTTATAGTTTGCTTTTCATTATTGGAATATATCCCACCACTTGATTTATATTAGGAGAACCTTTGAGCTGCCAAATAGTTACTTCTGTCACTCTTTGGAGTTCTCGGATATGGAAGGATACTTAGAATTAGTTCACTAGTATATCACCCCATTCAACTTAACGTTCAATGAAATTATCCAAAAGCGCACCAAGTATGCTCATCTTTTTAATCTGTGCTCTCACCATTGTATTTAAGATCTTACCTGTGCACTTAATGCTGTTACCTCATTATGCTGAGTACATTATTTGAGCAAGAAACGTATCGAATCTTCAATTCCTCACGAGATAGTCTTTGGCCAATATACAAGCCAATGTCCAGATGAGAAACAACACCATTGAGCCAGTGTCCAGATGGAAATCAGCACCATTGCCTCTCACTACTGAAATATTATGGAATATCATGAACAACACCAACCAACACCCCCCCCCCCCCCTCCCCCCCCCCCCCCCCCCCCGCCCGCCGCCGCGGCGAGCGACTCCGCCTTTATTTGCATATCTACAACCTCACTATTTTTTTTTTTGTGAGAGATATGTACATATACATATATTTATATGTGTTATATATACATATATGTGTATATATATATACATGCGTGTGTGTGTGTGAGAGAGAGAGAGAGAACACTGACACGTTATTGTCAAAGGTTCTCAATGATTCTTTAGGTACTTGTGTGTATGGGATTGTGTATATATGTGTGTTGCTAAACTATTAACCTAATAGGTTCCTCATTACTTTTTATTGCTTCGGCCTTGAGAAGGTGTAAATTTTTTGAGTCAGAGAATCGCGTAAGGTCTGCTCTTTGTGGTTCCATGCTTGCTACCCTCTTCTTGTACTTAGAACTTGGATTAGCTTGGACTTTCTCACTGTTATTATTTCAAAGATGTTACAATAGTAAAAATTCCTTCTTCAGTGAGTGATGGTTATTTTCTGGATTCTTGTGGCCCTTTCTTGATTTCTGGATCTCTCTCTGTTTGACTTTTTTTGTCAGATTGCTGATGGAATGACATTACAAGTGCGTACTGTCAATATTCTAATTGAAACGCATGGTGGCGCTCGACAAAAAGGAGGAGCCACTTGGTGAGTTTTCTTGCTCAAGGCCCTCAGTTGTTATGTATGTTGATTACCAGCTATCAGTTGTAGTTGTCTTCAAAGATTGCTTGGTTAACTTCACAAATTTATTGGGGCTTACTGCCAAGTTTCTGTATTGGCTAGAGATGCTTAACTTTTGAAAAAGATTATACTGGTTAACTTCACAAATTTATTAGGGCTTACTGCCAAGTTTCGGTATTGGCTAGAGATGCTTAACTTTTGAAAAAGATTATACTGTACAATGAGGACCTTTTTCCATTTGACATGATTGAGGTCCTCCTACTTCACTTTTGAACATGTCGATATATTAGGTGAAATAACAATTTCATGCTCATTACAATGTACAATAAGAGCCAACTTTTGTCAAACGGCCTTTTGCCTAATAACAGGGCAATGCTTTACTCAGTCGAGGCTGAAGCACTACCCTCAAGAATGTGCATTTTGCAGAGGGGTAGGGGCTAATTATCTTAGTATTTAAATTCCATTCCTTACTCTTATCGGCACTTTGCCTTTATGCTGTCTGGGTCTTTTTGTGCGTGTGATTTGTTTAAATTGTAATCAACCAGGGCATTACCTATGGCATCTCTTACTATCCGTAATCTTCTGCTCTACACAACTAATGAAAGTTGGCAGGTAATGTCCAAAACTGCAGGAGTCAGGACAGTTATTTCTGGCTGCTTACCAAATATTTACTTAGTCAAACAATCTCCTGTAACAGGTCGTCAATCTGAAGGAAGCAAGGGACTTTTCCAGTAATGGGAAGTTCATTTATGTTTTCAAGGTAATTATGCTAGCGTGTTTTTTAAATTGTGTTTTTCTTTTCCTATTGCTTTTCTCAGGTTTGTAACTAATGACTTTTGAACTCATATCTAAACCAGAAACTGGAATGGGAATCCCTATCTATCGATCTTCTGCCTCATCCTGACATGTTTTCTGAAGCTTTTTTTGCGTCTGCTCAAGACGGGTCCAACAAGAAGGACGACGATGGGGCAAAGCGAGTGTTTTTTGGTGGGGAGCGCTTTGTCGAAGGAGTATCAGGACAGGCTTATGTAATGAAAATTTGACGCATTTATGTTGATTTTTATTGAACTTTGTGTTTTGCTAGAGACCAGTCTTATGCTAGGAGCCTTATTTTTAACTTTGTAACTATGATCAGATCACAGTACAGAGGACAGAACTAAACAGCCCACTGGGGCTTGAGGTTCAGCTACATATTACAGAAGTTGTTTGCCCAGCTTTAAGTGAACCAGGCAAGTTGAGTGGTCTATTTTTTATGTTGCACAATTACATTATCCTTTTCTTTTGTTATGAATAGCAAGTTCTTAAGACACCATAATGTCACCAGGATTGCGTGCTCTTCTCCGCTTCTTTACGGGATTGTATGTTTGTATAAATAGAGGAGATTTGAAGCCAAATGCTCAACAGGTATTGAGTTTCCGTTGCCATTATGCTTTGGATCACTAGACTACTTTAAACGCTACATAGTTAACTGGATGCGGATAGATAGTAACTCCCTCTCTGTGCATTCATATGTTTGTGAACCCTTTCAGCATGCTACAGAAGCAGCAGGGCGTTCCCTGGTTTCTATCATTGTGGACCACATTTTCTTTTGCATCAAAGATTCTGGTTAGTTTTTCCTTTCCCTTGAAGTATCTAGTGTTTTTCCATCCTTTCGTTTGGGAAAAATATTTTGCATGCTATTTAGGCAATTTTTTAAAAATCTTTTGCTAATTTAATTGATTTTACCTGCAGAGTTCCGGCTTGAACTTTTGATGCAGTCACTTTTCTTTTCTAGGGTATCTTTCCATAACACCTAAAATAGATTACGCTGATTCACTCTCCACTTGTCCAAATTTCCATGGCCTTCATGCCGTGCCAATTTTTAGTTCTTTCTTAGAAGTAGTTTACCATCCCACATTGTTTATGCTTTTTGCAGTCAAGTGTTTCTGATGGAGAAAATGGCAGATACTTGACGCAGGTGAGGATAGGGGGACTATTTTTAAGGTATAGTTCATTGCATTTTGCTTTTGTGTATGTTTCTTGCTTGTAAGTATTTTTTTATATTTATATCACTAGTTTATGTTGTTCTACTTCTTATATGAGGTCATTCTAGACATGTATATTTGAGTCAATTCGTCTGTTTCTTTCTGATTGTTTTGAATTAACAGGAATTTGTATGTTTTCGATTACGTTAAGAGGTCAAAAGCTGTATTTCACCTATTTGGTCCATTAATTCGTCAAGGTCTTGCATACCTTTATTTAAAAGCTTTTTGGAATTTTTTTCTTATACTGGTGTCTTCTGGAAAGTGATATTGTATATTATGAGCAACCATAAAGTATATGCAAATAGGATTATCTTTTGCACTTCATCTTGTTGTTTTTATTCACAGATTATGGCTAGCCACTATAAAACTGATGCTTAACCTATAACTGGATGCTTAAAATGCAGGGATACCTTTTCACGCCCTCCATCCACCTTAGTGCAACCATCGATGCAGGCTGCTGCAGAAAGTTTTCTGCATACTCCAGAGTTTGGTATTATTTTATACATGCTTTGTTCTGGAGGAAGTTAGATCCAGCTATTGGGTATCAATCTTCTAGAACTTGACTCTGTAACTTTCGGCCTTCTTCTGTTGTTTAAACAGGTAAGAACTTTTGTCCTCCGATATATCCCCTGGGAGACCAGCCATGGCAATTAAATGAAGGTGTTCCTTTAATATCCCTTCATGCGATTCAGGTCCTGCCGTCCCCAGCCCCACCATCTTTTGCCTCACAAACAGTTGTTGATTGTCAGCCTCTTATGGTATGCGATCGTTATTTCACCGACAGACCTCTTAACACTCACTTGTTCTAACAGTATTAGCTTTGAACATCATTTCGTATCTATGTTCAGATTCACCTTCAGGAGGAATCGTGTCTGAAGATTGTTTCCTTGCTAGTTGATGGAATTGTGGTCAATCCTGGTGCTGTCTTACCAGATTTTTCTGTTAACTCCATCAAATTCAATCTCAAAGGCATGGATATCACTGTTCCTATGGACATGGAAAACCCTATATATTCTGTTGCCAATGAAAAATCTAATTTTTGTAGCTGTTTTTCTGGAGCAAGGCTCCATATTGAGAATTTGTTCTTCTTAGAGTCACCTTCCTTAACGCTAAAGCTACTGAACCTGGAGAAGGATCCTGCCTGCTTTTGTCTCTGGGAAGATCAACCGGTTGATGCTAGCCTGAACAAATGGACTGCTGGAGCCTCTTTACTTAGTTTGTCTTTAGAAACTTGTAATGACTCAACTGGACTTCGGAGTTCTCTTAATTCGTCTTCAGGATTGTGGAGATGTGTTGAGCTGAAAGACGCCTGTGTTGAAGTGGCTATGGCTACTGCAGATGGCAGCCCATTAGAAAATGTTCCTCCTCCAGGAGGGCTTGTCAGAGTTGGGGTTGCTTGTGAACAGTATTTTTCAAACACTTCAGTTGAGCAGCTATTTTTTGTCCTAGATCTATATGCCTACTTTGGTAGTGTCAGTGAAAAGGTAGACATAATTAGAAAAGGTAGCCGAAAGAATAGAATTAGAAATGAAGCTTTAGGTGGAAGAATAATTGAAAAGGTTCCTAGTGATACTGCTGTCAGCTTGGCCGTGAAGGTCCTCCAGTTTAGATTTCTGGAATCTTCTGCTGCAGATATTCAGGGAATGCCACTGGTTCAGTTTCTTGGAGAAGATCTCTTCGTTAAAGTTACTCATAGAACCCTTGGTGGTGCAATAGCTATTTCATCCACTTTATGTTGGGAGAGTGTTAAGGTGGATTGTGCAGATACCGAGGGGAATTTGTCAGATGAAAATATTGTTCCTTTAACTTCTGCTGGAAATGGTCATCTGATGGTCAGAAATGGAGGCCCTCAGCTGAGAACTGTCTTTTGGGTGCAAAAGAGGCTGAAACTTCGATCAATTGGTAACACTCCATCAGTTCCATTTCTGGACATAAAGATGGTGCATGTGATCCCATACAGCACACGGGATATGGAGTGTCATAGTTTGACCCTGTCAGCTTGTATTGCTGGTGTCAGACTTGGGGGAGGAATGAATTATGCTGAAGCCCTGTTGCATCGATTTGGAATACTTGGACCAGACGGTGGTCCTGGGGAAGGGCTCTCTAGAGGTTTAGAGAACTTATCTGCAGGTCCTTTATCGAAACTTTTCAAAGCATCACCTCTGATTCCAGATGATCTCCAAGAGAATATGAACAGTAAGTTTCTCTTAGGAAATAAAAATTTACCAATTCATTTTTTTTCCATCTGACTTCTGATCTTAATGTCTTTTTGAATTTTGAATTTTGTCTTGCTGTTCTCCTGGAATCCTTATTGTGCTGCTCTCACTTGCCCCCAACTTTCCTTTTTGTCTCAGATGGAACATCAGGAGATGGGAATGACAACGGTTTCTTGCACTTGGGTGCACCTGATGATGTGGACGTGACCATTGAATTGAAAGATTGGTTATTTGCCCTTGAAGGGGCACAGAACAATGCAGAAGGGCAGTGGTTGCACGATCGTAAAGATCTTGGCAGAGAAGAGAGGTGCTGGCATACGACTTTTCAAAAATTGCAGGTTAAAGCAAAAAGTAGCCCAAAGCATGTGGTGAATGTAAAAGAAAAATCACATGGACTGCACAAATATCCTGTTGAATTGGTAACGGTAAGGAAGCATTCTCATTTTTCCCTCCAGGTTATATGAATTTTACTAGAAGCAAAATTGTTTTAACTGTCAAAAAATAGAACTTGAATAGAGCATTGGATTTGAATTTGATTTTAGTTGTGGTGTATTGGTTGTTGATTACTTCCCTTCTAAATGAGTCAAATAACATCCAAACTTGTCTCCACCATTTTGTCTGAATAATTTGCATGGCCTGTGAGCAGTTTAGTATACTAAAGCTGCAATGATAGGATCATGTATTATTGGAGTTTGTTCTCATGTGGGTGGGTTACTTTGTAATAACAGGTAAGCTGTTTTCTTACCAACTTTGAAACTTAGTTTGTCGCAAACCAAAGCACGAGTTATTTAGCCTAACGTTTTTAGAATGAGGGTTGGTTATAACTGACATCTGAACCGATATAGGATATATTTAGGATACTGCTTTTTCAGATAGGTTGCAGTTAAACGTTTTGATCAGATGATGCAGCTATGGAGTAATACCAACTTTTCACTTTAGCAGCTGACCATCACACAGCACAAGCTAAAGTTAGAAACTTCACATTCCATGGCTTCGTCTCAAGAAGTATAATATTGGTTTCCTATGTGTTGACTTGCTGCTTTAAGAGTGGGGGTATTTGTTTGGGTCTCAGTGTATTGGTTTGGCTCTGGGTTGTGTTGTAGCTTATGGCCCTATATTTAGTTTAGTTGTGCTGCTTATAGTGTGAATTAAATCCAACTCGCATAGTTGTATTCCTTGTAGTTGGTTGATATCTGATGAGCAGTTGCTAATGGCCGTATTACTTCCCATTTTTCTGCATGACATATTGGCTTCAATTTATGGTGGAAAAAATGCTTGCAGGTTGGTGTGGAAGGTTTACAGATCTTAAAGCCCCAGGCACAACAGCATATCCTTCAGGATGGATTACCTCTAGACGGGCCCAAACAGGCTGTTGACCTATCTGGTGGGATAAATTTGGAATCTAGCATAGTGATATCTGAAGACGATGATGTAGAGATGGTGAAGTGGATGGTGGAAAACTTTAAATTTGCTGTTAAACAGCCGGTAAGAAAAGAAATTTGTAACTATTTTACTGCTCTCTATTATGGTTACATGCAGTGATATCTCTTTTTTGGTAGATTGAGGCGCTTGTGACAAAGGACGAGCTGCAGCACCTTGCTTTTCTGTGCAAGTCCGAAGTTGATTCAATGGGTCGCATAGCTGCTGGTGTCCTAAGGCTTCTGAAGCTGGAAGGATCGATTGGACAGGCAGCCATCAATCAACTAAGCAACCTTGGTATACTTATCTTTTAGCATAAGTTAAGGGTAATATGAAGTCTCACAGACATTGACATCCTCGGATGCCAGATAGACTGAACGTGGTATTATTCACCAACAATAGTCAATAGCAGGGGTTCAGGACTGATACAGGATCAGAAGACTTGGCGATTTACGAGGACGAACTATACCTAACTTAGTGCCATAATTGTTGTTCAAACATTTTTTAGTGGTGGACATAGAGGGGACTCTTCTTAAGTGTATTAAACTATAAATTGGTCAAATGCATTTTCAGTCCTTGACCAATGTTAATAACCAAGCACCCGACGCATAGATAAATCCAGTAAATAGTTTCAACTTTTGAAGCTTTATGTGCAATCAAAATACTCGAGCTCAATTTCTAAGAAGATTAAACCTCATTTGTTGTCCATAGTAAAGATTACAGTACGTGCATTGGAGAATAAAGATTATATAGTTAAACACTTGGAGACGAATTGTTAATTTGGCAAATGTGAGGAAAAAGATAGATTATGGTAATAGTTACCACTGACCAAGAAAGGGGAATAAGTGGAAAAACGGACTATGATAGAAAATTAGGAACAGAATCACTGGCAAATGTGTGTGTGTTGGAGTTTTTAAATATTAGAAAAACAATAATGGTGACGACAAGATTCACAGAAGGACCATTTGTGTAATCAAAGATTCAAGGGTGATAAACAACATGCCTCGGTGAAAGAAGAAAATTCCTTGCTTAAGAATACTCGGTATGCGAAGATCAATGACTATGTATTGCCTTCTACTCTTCTTGATGTGTTGAATATGCAATAAATAGGAATTTTTCACTGCCTGGTTTGGTGTGGTTAGGGGTGATACCGTTTACCTGGCTGGCTTTAAGTGTTTGGAAAAGGTTAAACATTATCATCATCTGTTGATCAGCTAAGCGCTAAGCACTCTCTTTGCCTATTTAGACAAAATGAATTTTCTGTATTTCTTGATTGTAGATTGCAATCTCTGATCTCTATTTGCATTAAACTTGTAATTAATCTACTTCAATTTTTTGCTGTTTCAAGGATGGTACATGCTCTAGAAAAAAAATTTGTGCTTAGTGGGCATAGTTGATTCTTCTTCTAGCTTACTTTATCTTCAAATTTCATGCTATTCATGACTTGTTCGCAGGAAGTGAAGGCTTTGACAAGATTTTCACCCTGGAGAAGCTTAGTAAGGGTAGTAGTGTCATTATTAATGGTGATAGTGCGGACTCTTCAGCCGTGGAATCGACTGTGGCTTCACTTGAGGAGATTCTCTCGGATTCTCAGGCGAAGTGTGCAGATCTTACTGCTGAATTACGCAGTTCAGAATCTTCTGTACTGCACCTTGCTGAAATCGAACAACTCACTCAGAAACTTGAGAATATGCAGAGTTTATTGACAAGATTACGGACTCAAATCTGATTGGCCTTTTACTTGTGATTCGTTTTGTGTACAATTTTGGGGATAAAAGTATCCCGAGTGAAGAATTTGTGTATTCTTTGTATATAGATAGACATACAAATACATGTGTATGTGTACCAATTAGGCAAATACAAGGGAGTTAAAAATCATTGATCCAACTTGAAACTTTGGATGACAGTTTTGTATTGAATCACTATATATATGATATAAAGAATATGTTTTGTGCTTGAACTGATAGTTTCCTGGTAACAATTCATGTCTTCATTGCATATTATTGGATCCTAAGGTTTCCTTTTTTTAATTTTGGTTTGACTTACTATTTGTTGCCTTTTGGAAGTTCAACTTAGGCGCTTTGATGTGCAGTGTGCGAAGCAAGACATGTAATGTGTCAAAATGTCGTCTTGGCGCACAAAATACTGTCTGAAAAATTGCTAATGCAGGTTATATTTTGATGATGAATTTGTGGAGTGACTTTCATAAACCTGGATAAGACAAATAAATAAATTAGATTTATTTATTTCATTTTCTTCTTATTTTTGGCTTCGAGACCATTTGATTCTTATGTATCAGGTAAAGATAAGTGTTTATACCATATCATGAAATTATCTTCCTAATCTTTGCGTTAACTTTTTTTTCTCACATGCTAAATTTCCTCACAAATTCGTGATCCAAACACGACAAGGAGAGGTTCTCTAGTGTAATTTTAATCCCTTGCCAAAAAAAGAAATGAGGAGGTCGAACACACCTCTCATGCAGAGATTCAGAGTCAAATGTGTCCGAAACTATTCAATGTATATTAAGTTCACATCATTTTATGAAATTCCGTATATATCGAACGATTATGAACATATCTGAATCTATGCAATAGAGTGTGTTCGTAGACTTCCTCAAAATATATTTTTCCGTTTATCTTGCTCTCTTGTTATCGAAGCTCTAAAGAAACTATCAACGATAGATACAAACCCACCTTATCTTCTTCCCCTCAAAACTGCCATGGCTTCCACTTTTGCTCAATTCCTCTCTCCTACGCATACTCTCTCTCTACTTCATCCCTACCCAAAGCAAAAACACCTCAGTGTAAAATGCACTTCAAACACATCCCCTGAACCTGATTTCCCACCCCCAAGCACTGAAACCACCACCAGCGCAGAAAAATTCCCAATAGAAAAGAGAAGAAAGTCTGAAATAACAAGAGACAGGAAATCAAGAATGGGTCTGGTAAAGCCTGAGCCACCAAATTTTGAGATAGGGTGGAAGAGAACTAAACCTATTCCGTTGGAAAAGCCAAAAGGGTATGTGATTATGGACTTTTTGGAGAAGTTTGTAGGGCTAATGGATAGAGAATTTGGATCGATAACACTGCTGGCGAAAGCCGGAGAGATTGTGGCCGAGAGGGCGAGAGAGGAAGCAGAAGTGTTGAGAGAGGAAGGAAAGGTGGAGGATAGAATGGTGACTGAGTTGTCTAGAGTTTTGAAGCTAATGGAAATGGATTTGGCTATGGTTAAAGCTGCTGTGAAAGAAGAGACTATGAGTGAGAGGCTTGAGGTCGCCAAGGCAAGGTGCAGGCAAGCTATTCTTGTTGCAAATTCTTTTTGATTCTTTTGTTTCTGTTGGGCCAAAAAACAGAGAAAATATTCTCTTTTTTTTTTTTTTGGGTGAAAAAATCAAATTCATCCAATTTTCTCTTGAGTATTTAGCAAAGGTGAAACTAGTACATATTTTGATATTATGTGGTGTAGACAAAGCAAAAATGAATGTACTTCTTCATACCCATAACATAGAGTGGCCATGAGAAAAGTCAAGTTTTGTGCTTGCGTTTACGAGCTAAGTGGTTGGTGACTCGGATACACATAATGAGTTTTTCGCAACTTTCTGGATTCTAACTAGAAAAGTTAGAGTTTTGTTTGCGACTTTCTGTGTTCTAACAGGAAAAGTTGAGTTCTCTGATAAAATCGATGAGCACTTGAAGAAACAAACAAATACCTACTGATTGTAATTATTTTGAATCATTGTTTCTAGAATCAGCTTCACATTTCATATGATAGTATTCTGAAACTTGATGAGATGAGGTTTTTTTGAAACTCATTGTGTGGTAGATTCTTGAGACTTTTAGCAAGTTAAACGTATCTGATTCCAGTAGCTTGATTCATTTTATGGCACGACTTTTGTGTACGAAGGCAACCACCACGTTCTTGTTCAATAAAATTTGATGTCCCCTTCCGAGCATGAAATACCATCACCAAAGGCACTACTTCCTACTGTAATTCAAGAAATTAGGCCTAATCCCACTGTAACATCCGCTCCGACCTTGTACAATATAGCCCATTTTGACCGCCTGAATTCCTTGGACTATAAGTTACCCATCTCTACATTGTCGCGGAACTAAAGTTTCATTGAATTTTGACGCCCTCAATGTTTTGAATCTATCAGCTAACCCCGTTCAATCAACATCTCAGATTTTTTAACCAAAGAACAATGATCCGGACGCAAATATATCGTAGTCATTATTTACACATAGTCCCCACAAAATGCAAATGGGACTTGCATGCATTGGACAATTAGATCTGTGTCCAAATCATTTTTCAGCATTTTGGTGGGCTTGTCGAGAGGCTTGAGCAATTGTCGTCTACTCAAATAATCTCTGGTGGTGGTAAAGGTAAGAGAATCATGTTGGTTCCACCTACTTGTGATTCTAATGCAATGGATGTTGTTGCATAACGCACACCAAAATGTGTTGCACATCAGAAAAACGCTGTTTTTTGCATGCAAAATGCTGCCGAAACGGTGGGACAATGTTTGGACAACATTTCGATGGCCAAAACGGTACCATTTTAAACAGGGAGCACAGACTACTGTGACTTGTTGGTCAAATTAAAGCTTTAGGTTTAGCATTTTTTGAAAAAAAATTTAAAATGATTTGATTATAAATATAATAATATGACACAAATCGGATACAAGCTTTTAGCAACACTGCAACCCAATTGCACATCCTACTAACCTCCTAAATTTCATTTCATATTCTCATTTTTCTACTTCTAACTTCAAACCCGCATGCATTTTATTGCCTTGACGTTTCCTCCTCCTTCTTCTTCCTCCTCCTCCCTGCACCGAAGGTGTGCTCGATGTAAGTTGCTTGACATGCTTTGATGACAGCGCGAACATGAGGATCGTCTTTTGGCATTTTGTTTAGCATTTTTGTTGCAGATTTGTGATCCCCTGAAGCCAAGAGGGCTTGATACATCCTGCACATCAACTCAAAAGTCAGAAAAACAATTCAGTGAAAGTAAAGACGCAAGTTGTTTCAGATCTGTAATGCCCCCAGATTCATGTGTACAATCAGTGAAAGTAAAGACGTAAGTTGTTTCAGATCTGTAATGCCCCCAGATTCATGTGTACAATACTGCAAATTTCACAACACCATTCAATACATCCAAATTGCGTAAAAAATGAGAACTTATTCGGTACGACTACCAACCTGCTTAATGAGAGAATTTCTTCTCTTTATCTCCTTCTCATCATTCAAATTGAGCTAATATTATCCTAGTGGTATTTTGATTCCAATTTATTCCAGCAGCCAAAATAAGCACCTTGGATCTCCACGATCCCTTAGAACAGGGGGTTTGTGGGTCCCAACTTGGACCTCAACACCAAGTGCCACCACACCGCCGCAAGTAAGGTTCAACGGCAACAAGGACCTCAAAAGGCTATCTATATATGATGTAGCGTATCTTTTCCAGCCCAAATCTAACAACCTATTATAAGGCTAACATAGGTGTGACAGGCAAATGCCTTCTATTTTGATGATCATGAGATACGGCTAAATATAATAGGGGAGACTGATCAATAACAAGAAATTAAGGACCTACTTGCCTTAAGTAACTTAAGACATTATAAGGAAGCCCAGCTATCTGATACTCTTTCCAAATTAGATGAGAACTCTGCAGATCTTTGGCACTAGCACAGGCACAAAGTAGAAAATCAAGACATTTTCGTGAAGGGCGAACATCAAGCTGTTCCTTCATGGCTTGAAGCAATTTCAGGCCAAACTTCATATCTGCACTCTCCGTCTCGGCAATTTTTGAAAACACCTGCTCCATGGTTGGCATTGAAACCAAGGAATTATTGAAGTCTGCACGCTGTCAACTCCTGAAAATCTAGGTGGAGTAATTATAAAACTAGACCTCTTGCATCAAAAGCGAGATTTCAGGTCATTCAAGGTTCCCAATATGATTAAGTTTTACCTCTGTCCCATGTTCCTGGTCCTTTATCAGGCATCTTGAAAAATTGCCCATATTATATGTTGTAGTGTTCTGTAGATGATTTAAAAAAAACTGTCTACAAGAACCAATTGAGATCTTTTAGTTGGTGAAGAAAATCTCAAAAAATTTCCACAAAATACATTATCTGTCGATTTGAGTGAAGGTAAGACTGCTTAAAGGACCAAGAATATGGGGTGGAGGGAGCATGAGTTTCTATTGTGATTATATAAGTAAACAACTGAAACCTCATCAAAAATAACTTCTGTAGCAACTTCATCACCGCAGAACTTCTCCAGTAGTTGCTTCAGCAAATCAACAGCAGAACTAAACCAAATAAAGCAAGTCCTTTTCATTAAGCAGACACGATATGGCAAGAGATCTAACAATAAATAAATGGGGTGACATTACCTTAAATACTTGTATCGAACACAATACAAAATGACTCTGCAGCAGCCCTCAGTCCACTGATCTGAGTCCTTTAATTCCTCAAGTAATTGAAGCAATCTACTCAGCTGCCCTCCAGATTGAAGGTGCTCCTGAAGGGTAAGTGACGATAGTTGTTAGTGTCAATAAGGTAAAACACACGAGGTATACATTAAGAATCTTACAATGAGACATATGATGGCTCTCGGCTCCAGATTGCATTCAGCTTCTTTGATTTCTTCATATATGCCAAGGGCCTCAGAAATTTGCCCGTGGGTTGCAAGAGCTGAGGCAAGCACACTTTTAATTTCATTTAAGCTCTTTATGGGTACTCCTTTGTCCAAGATTACCTAGAACCATGCGTTAAAACTATGAGATCTCCCTATAGATAACTTATACTAAAATATTGCGAGGCCCCAGGTTATTAACAGCACAATGTTCGAACGATAATATAGTGCAAAAAAAGATTTGGTTAACAAAAAATTTGGAGGAGTAAAAAATAACTACTTCATTGCATACTAACTGTATAACTTCGGAACAAGGGCAGAGAACCAAGTACCACAATTAACAGATTAGGGCGATATTAATTTCAAAAAACACTTAATTTCGTCACTGTGTAACATTGGAAAACCACGACCATATTACATCAGGAATATTATTTTATGATACAGCCCCTTTCCACTTTGGACAGATAGGATCGATCCAGAAGGTAAATGAAAGTTGTATTACCTGCTTTGCCTTCTCAAAATGACCGCAAGCAGCATATGCGTTTATAAGTGCCATGAAGATGTGTTTTGTAATTTGAACCCCAGAATGCTTCAATTCTTCATAGTACTACAAAAAAATCACTAAATCAGCCTCCTTACTGGCATTAGAAAATTCTTTTCTCACTCTATTTCTGTGAGGAAAAATGGCACTATAAAACTAGTTAATCATAACAATAGAAAAAGCATAGATGTTCCAAGAAGAAATTGCACAATCAGTGATCTCACATAATCATGCACAAACAGTTCATGCTTCATAGAATACTGTTAGTTGTTATGTGGGATAGATTAGGTTATGTTAACCCTAATGGGCCTAGGTGGTTAGAGCCCATTAGGTTAACCCTAATCTCATCTATAAATAAAAGAGTGTTAGAATAGTAATGGTTAAATTGTTATTAATGTTTAGTTACAAGGGTATTATTGTCCTTTCATGTAATTAGGGTTACCTAGGGTTTCTAGGTTTTCTCTATATATTGATGTATTGGCCCCTTGTAACATAATAACTCAATAATACAATTCTCCTTTCTCTAGTTTCACAACATGGTATCAGAGCATAAGATCTAGGCCTGTGGAGTACTCGCTTTCCGGCGGGCGGCTTATGCCTTGCCGCTGTCCGCCGGTTGCCGCCGGTTGCATCACTGATCGTCTGGTCTTTAGTGTTAGTCGCCATCGTCTGGTAGTTATCGTCTGATGTTGTTCCACCTCTGGTTTCTCCATCAGCCGCCCCCCTCCTTGCCTAAACCCTACTTCAGCCGCCATCAGCCGCTGAGCTGTTGTTTTCGCCATTGGTTTTCCTCAGAAATAGCAAACCCTAGCC
The DNA here is from genome assembly GCA_019985065.2 of Arctostaphylos glauca. Lineage (NCBI taxonomy): Eukaryota > Viridiplantae > Streptophyta > Magnoliopsida > Ericales > Ericaceae > Arctostaphylos > Arctostaphylos glauca. Next base: position 26,351,569 of record JAHSPW020000012.1, read on the forward strand.
GCTATTTTCGCAAACCCTAACCGCTGTTTTCACCCGGCTGATATTATTTGTTTTCGCCCTCAGCCTCTTGTTTTCGCCATCCATCAGCCGCTGTTTGCTGCCCTATTACTGCCCGTCTTCAGTCTTTGTTACTGTCCGTCTTCAGTCTCTGTTTTGTGCCTGTTTGTTGCCCGGTTTGGCCTCTGTTTTGCGCCTGGTTTGATCTCTGTTTTGTCTCCTAAACCTAACCCTAATCCTAAACTTTGCAAATATTTGATTTTGGTCCCTGCAGTTTAGACTTTTGGTGAATTTATGGACAAGTCTTTCTTTTGTTGGTTGGTTGTTAAATCCCCGTTTGGTGTGCCAAGTGGCCCCAAGTTGTGCCGTGTGGCACCTTGTTGTGATCCTAGTTGGATCCTTTGTTTCTCTCTTCCCGTGCGATTCGGGGTTCGCACGTGAGGGGGAGAACTTGTCCCATCTTCCTTTGTTAGTTACATTCTACTGGGTACCAAAATTAATGTTGTCAAAGAATTAAAGTTGTTGAAAAATTGAAGTCGTTGGAGAATCGAAGTTGTCAAAGACATCAGTTGGAGCATCTCTTTTTCGTTGGAGAATCGAAATTGTCAAAGACATCAGTTGGAGCATCTCTTTTTCATGTTGGCAAACCCATAATGCTCTCCATGCTCGCATCATGTGTTTGAGGGGGAGTGTTAGTTGTTATGTGGGATAGATTAGGTTATGTTAACCCTAATGGGCCTAGGTGGTTAGAGCCCATTAGGTTAACCCTAATCTCATCTATAAATAAAAGAGTGTTAGAATAGTAATGGTTAAATTGTTATTAATGTTTAGTTGCAAGGGTATTATTGTCCTTTCATGTAATTAGGGTTACCTAGGGTTTCTAGGTTTTCTCTATATATTGATGTATTGGCCCCTTGTAACATAATAACTCAATAATACAATTCTCCTTTCTCTAGTTTCACAACAAGAGGACGTGGGAGGAGTGCTCGAGGTCACCGAGATGGAGGCCGGCACCGAGATGATGATCATTTCCAGCATCCAAGGCAGGCCGAAACCAGTTAGCATGCAGGCCCACGGGTGAAGGCGGAACCCCAGGCGCAAGCGCTCAAGGTAAACGACGCACGCTTGCGGGCTAGCCTCACGGACCGTCGCTGCGCTTGAAAACTCCAGGTCCGTGACAAGTGGTATCACCATAATTGAATGATCCCATTACCTCCACCCCTAGGAAGAAAACAACTTAAAGACAAAAAAATTAGAACACTCGTAGTTTTCTTTTTCTCAGATATTAAATCATCTGTTGACATCTTACACAGGAATACGTGGAATTGCCTACTCATATAATGTAAAGAATCAAACAGGCACCCCAATGCAACCTTCAGTGGTTAAACTAAACCTCTATGAAGCCCAATAGAATCTTAGAGACGTATCTCTACAGTTACCCGATGTGAGTCCAAAAGTATTACAAATACTATATTCTACCAAAGTGGCTGTCAGCCATTTTGGTTTGCATGGACAATTAGAGAGGACTTATTGGCTAATTTAGTGTTTTAGAGATGCATGCCCAATAGGCCATGGTAAAAACAAAGGAAGTGAACGAGATGAAAAAAAGATGAATTCCATAGGTCACGGATTCAGTCAGCTGTTAGACATGAAATGTAAAATGCAATCCATAAATCAAAACCCACAACCTCATATGAAAGACAAAAAAACTTGTAATCAACTTTTACAGAAGAAGTTGTGCAAACATCTGCAAGAGCTAATGTAACTGAACCAAAGATGATGGTGCATGTGCAGGAAAGGTGAGATCGCCAAAATATACTTTTAAACTACCTTAACAATATCCTCCTCACAGACACAGTTCCCTATAAGATAGCTGAAAGTATGCGAATCAGGTTTTACATCTGCATCCTCCATTTGCTTGAGAACCCTCAAAGCAGCATGAATGTTTTTCTGTAGAGCATTTTCAAATGAAGTAGGTCAAGCAGAAAACCCGCAATGGATTATAAGCAGGAAAGCACCTTTAGCTGTAGGAGCTTAAACACCTTTTGATGCTAACTCAAAACAATCCAGTGCATAAAACAAATGACAGTCATAAGTCTAACAAATGCAAGTTTACAATACAAAACCGCAAAAAGATGAGTTGCCATTCTCTTCTAAAGAATCAACACCTGAACACAAAGCCAAACCAACCCTGGTCAGGCAGACACAATGTTATCAACAACGCAGAAAGTTTAAAAACCCATTTCATGAACTTGGTTTCCGTAATCCTTGCACAGATCGGCCGATATTCCCCATACGGTTACATCTAGATCATGACTCTTAGACCAGCCATTCATCTTTTCTTGGAAGAACTAGGTTTTAAAAAATTTCTTCTTGTGGAATAATGGCCCACCATGAGTTTTAGGATGACAAACTGGTCCAATCCCGACTAGTTCTCATTTAAACATAAATTAAAGCATTTACTTATTTTTCTCACACATCTCTACACCTGATCTTAACGTCAACATTAGCATCCAGTTCAAATTTCAGACCAAATCTTCTATGCACATGAAAATGGCTTCCAGCTACAACCATGCAAGTTTAATTTACTCTGGGACCTGTATTCAAACGATTTCTTGGGGATACTGATAAAAGCAAAATATCAAGCAAATAAGCCCATGAAGATATAAATGTAACATTGTGGAGAAATCATCCATCTTAGCTGAGCATGACGTCAATCTACAACCATGTTCACAGCTTTACATGCTAGCATGAAACAGCTGATAATAACCAATTATATAAACACACACACAGAAACATAAAGTGGGGGGGAGAGAGAGAGAGAGCACTCAAGCGGTTATGCATGAGATTCGAAAATCGCAGTTAGAATCCATAAGGTTGAATCTAAGGTCCTCTACTCTTCTTTCCTGATTCATGATGAAAGCGACCACGTAAATCAAGAAGATAAACACACGTTAGTGAACAGGATAGGTGTGTCCCTATCCTGTAATATTGGGATGCTTAGCAGGATAAACAAGATATGTACCTCCTACCATGAAAATGTCAAGGACAGTACAAATTTCAAACAATTTAAATGAACTAAAGCATGCATCACAAGCAACAGCTCAGAACCAAGAAATACTAAAGCTGGCCTTAGTGGCGACTAGAATGCAGCACAAAACCATAACTCAAGGAAAATAATTTGTGCAACAATAGTACTGATGCATATACTAACTGCAGAGACATATAGAAAGATTCAAAACAGAATAAAACATCAAGAGAATCAAAGCAACCAAGTCACCTCCCGGAAATATCCTGCCATTATTGCATTGTACATGCTTGCTGTAGGCATCAATTTCATTTTCTCCAGATCTTCAATCATGATGTACGCACCTTCAAACTGCAGCGATGGAAAGAGGAAGAAAGATATAAAGGTTATACGCTTCACTAGGAAAGAAAACAATTTATAAGGATATGAAGAGTAAACCAAAAATGCAAAAAACAACACTTACATCTTTCATTTTCACCCTCAAATTTATCATAATCCTGAAGGTCTCATTGTTAGGCTTCAAGTTGTGATCACAAATCATGGAGTAGATTCGATGAACCTTAGAATCATGAGACAAAACGTAAGAATAATGTCAACCGTAAACGAAATGGCCCCAAAACTTACACATTTAATAACTGGAACCCCCAGATAAATAGTCTTGTTTAGAGCTTGTCCCACATTAGTTAATTATAACTTCCAAGACATTAAATAAGCCTGCGTGGCTTCTCCAAATTGCCAACTGATTTTGAGTTGGATGCTTTAACATGGTCTCAGAGCTCAGGATGGGAGAGGTCTTGGTTCAAGTCTCTCTATTTGTAATTGTTAACTGTTTGCGTTTTGCTTCTCCCCTTCATATTATTGTTTCGCTCTATCTATTAATAGTTGCATCTCCATGCGCAAGATGAATTGTATTTGTATTTGTTACAGTGTTTGCGTTTTGCTTCTCCTCTTCGTATTATGTTTCGCTCTATCTATTAATAGTTGCATCTCCACATGCAAGATGAATTGCTGGTGAGGGGTTGTTGAATAGCTTGATGTACTTTGTTGGGCCCATTTCCCTAACAACTTAAGCTTTTGGGACAGCTTAACAAGTACCATAAAATGGCCTCCTTAAAATACTTATCACAGTATATTTTGCATGCAGACAACAAGTATACAACAGCATATCTTCACATTCTGGTCAAAAGTCAAAACTTCCCCTAGTAAAATCCTGATCTGCATAAGTTAAATCCACTTGCAAACTAGCAGCCATAAAAACTCAAGTAAAAAAGATGGAAACAGCTAGAAAAAAAGAAATTTTCAAAAGAATGCTGAGCATATAAGTTCAAGACAATCTGTATGAACTACTAATTCAGCTTTTAGACCTTATGTCACATCAGATGCCTTCTATCATCCACAAATCATGTGGCAAAATGAACATATATCTCCTATATCTATAAATTAATGCCTCCGAACTATCACGTACTTGATTTGCCAATTGCCAGACTACCTAATGGAACTCTCATTATCTCAGGGTGCCAGAGGAGCAGTTGGGTAAAGAGTTTGCATCAGCTTCTAATTAAACAATGAACCAAAATAAGACTGGGACCTGCATTTTTGTCAGCAGAATGCTTATCCTTGATTCGCCTCTACAAAACTTAGTATTGTCAGAGAAAATAAGAAAGTAGCCATACATTCACAGTTTGTTCCCGTTGAGGATAAGCCAGAACTTTATACACCACTCAGGCAGTTACCAGCAATAATAACACGATCTTGTACAATAACCACATATGCATTCATATAAATATCCTTTTAATATCATAGATTAATAAGAAAAACAACAAAGAATTCAGCATACCAAATTATAGTCACAACTCTCCTCACATGCACATAATATCGAATGAAATGTCTCCAGCGATAAGCTCAAACCTTCTTGAAACATCTGATCAACTATATCAAGAGCTACATGTGCCTACAATAAAATGATTAAACGCTTGCCATGTCAAACCAACATACAGAAGAAAACTAAAAAACTTAAAGGAGTCACAATACCAAGTAGATCAACTTATACCTTCAGCAAATTGCAACAATGTCCAATGAGCTTCGTATATGCTGCAGAAGAAGGCACCACCTCCAATTGCACATGCAAATGCTTAAATTTTGAAATAAGATCATCAACCTTCAATGCACAATAGTTGAGCGTTGAGGAGAAGCACGACTTTGAAAGAGATTCAAAGATCAAAATGCTGCAAGAATCAACCATGGTACACGGATTCTTCTCAATGCATCTAAATACCTGGACTGGACATTGGACGCTTGGATAGGATGTGGAATGTGTGTGCAACACATGTACCCAATTAAGAAGCCTGGATCCTTTAATTCTAAAACAGTCGAAGAAAAAAAAGCCTCATGTAAGCTAGACAAGAAACATGTCTACCTTCCACATGATGGGCAATAGAAAATTTTCATTTTTTCTTAATCCTATTTGAGTTCAAGTATATCTCAAAATTATGAACACCATATCATCTACGAGTATTAGAGTACGAAAAACAAATGAATGTTTAAGACGTGTCCTGGTATCCATACCTAACTTTTGACGCATCTTACATTATCCTTGTATTTACAATTAGGAAGGACTGACACTTAGACACACACGAACAAAGATACTACCCAAGTTCATGATACATAAAGAATCAATTCCCTCGAAAGATCGATAAAACCTTCAAAGAATTATTTTTCCTAAAAAAAACATGCCCTATATGCGAACACTAACAACAAGGCTTACTGTACTAGAAACAAGAAGATTCTATTCTTTTAAATAAACAAAAAGATCCTGCACCAGGCTAAATGAACTTAGTTGTTCATCAGTTGAACATGGCATGATAATGAGATAATTTATTCATCTTTATGAAGTTTGAGCCCCATTCCTATGAAGCACAAGTACTTCAAAAATGGCACCGTACCCATACCGGGTACCGGTACGGTACGGGTACGGCTCTGGTACGGAAAAAATCGTACCGGGCACTTTGAAATTCTACGGGTACGTTTGCCTATTTGGGTACGCGGGTGTTACGCAATGGGTACGAACTTGGGTATGTGAGTTGTTCTGAGAATTATTTATATTTATAGGGGTAAAATGTTAAAATAGTAAATTGTTTAAAACCCTAAAATCTAAATAAAATCTTTGTCTTCTAGTCTTCTTCTTTGTTCCAGATTAGATCGTCCAGCGTTCTAGACTTCGCTCTAGGTTCAACTCTCTCTCTCTCTCTCTCACTCGCTCCTCACTGTTGTGAACTCTCTCACTCTCCCTCTGCGTTGTATTTTTTTCTGATACATTAGAGACCATTGGCAAGGGAGAGGGTCTCCAATATTAACTGCATATGCTGTGTTATTTCCCTCTCTTTGCTGGTCCATATCATTCCACAGAAAGATGATGATTATATTTGTGCCGCATTATTGCTTATAGACTATGGTGCTTGTTTACTTGAAAACACTAATTTATTTATGATGCTTTTGGTTGGTAAAATGACTTTATATTTTATTTTATACAATGAAACATAGTACAATAATAAAAATAAAATAAAATAATATTGACATACCTAGCCGTACCCGTACCCTACTTTTTTGGATTTTGTCGTATTCCGTACCCGTACGCCGTACCAATACTAGTGCTTCATAGCCCATTCCCAAGCTTAGTTGTACTGGCTCATGAAGCAGCCACCAGTTAAGACAACTATTCAAGAGCTTCTCCTATATCTGTTAATTATCACCTCCAAAAGTAGTATATGAGCTCTCCATTCATTCCATATTTAATTTGAGTTGGATGCTCTAACATGGTATGCTAGGCTTTTAGAAGCTTTTGGGCAAGTCTCCATAGGTAATCAGTAATCCCATAGGAGAGAAATAGATAATAGCCTAAGGACCTACTTGTTTCATCCAAATTCGCTATTTTAATCATATATAGAGAATCCTATCAAACCAAACCAAACCAAACTGAGCCTTATGTCCCAAATCAATTGGGGTCGGCTACATGAATCCTTTTCCTCCAAAGAGTTCTGTCAAGTGTTGCTTGCTCACTTAGCCCTAGTAGACTTAAATCCTTGCGCACTACCGCATCTAATGTCAATTTGGGTCTTCCCCACCCCGGAGCATTGCTATGCAAAGCTATCCTATCCGCTCTCTTAACTATTGCATCCGTAGGTCTATGATAGACATGCCCAAACCACCTAAGCCTATTTTCCCTCAACTTCTCGTCTATAGGTGCTACGCCTACCATCTCGCGGACTGTTTCATTTCTAATCCTATCGCGTCTAGTCTTACCACACATCCACCTCAACATTCTCATTTCCGCTACACTCATCTTTGTCACCTGCAAACCATATACTCAGTTTTACTCCTACTTATCCGAAAGCCCTTAGACTCTAGTGCATCCCGCCAAATTTCTAATTTAGTATTAACCCCGCTAGCAGTATCATCTACGAGGACGATATCATCTGCAAACAACATACACCATGGAATATCCTCTTGAATCTGACTAGTCAATTCATCCATAACTAAAGCGAAAAGGTAAGGGCTCAAGGCTGACCCTTGGTGCAATCCTACTGTGATGGGAAATTCATTCGTCTCCCCTGCTGGTGATCTAATGGCAGTGACAGCACCTTCATACATGTCTTGAACAACATCGATATACCCTTTGGTTACTCCCTTTCTCTCCAGAACCCCCCATATAATGTCTCTGGGCACCCTATCATAAGCCTTTTCTAGGTCTATGAAGACCATATGAAGATCCTTCTTCATCGACCTGTGTTTCTCTACCACTCTTCTTAGTAGGTAAATAGCGTCCATGGTCGATCTCCCAGGCATGAACCCAAGTTGTTTCTCCGACACCAAGTCAACCATAGGATAGCAAGCTCAGAAAAACTGACAAGTGACCACATTTCATAACCAGTGTACTTGTACTAAAAACATCCTCGGTTCAACTGAAATAGCAGTTCATAAATGATATTTAAACCACCTCAGAAAGAACTAAGCTGATCATTTGAGAACTACTGTTTGCCAGGAGTTTATGCAGGAGGCTAACATAGTTTAAATTAAAAAAGCAAATTGCTAGTAGTGCAGAAGTGCCACATAAAATTGTGGCCTCAAGGAAATTACCAGTAACATTCATAAGAAGTTCCTCACCGCTAAGTTTGGCACGCTAGTTGCATAGCTATAGATGAAATTTGAGATATTTTCTGCACCAATATCTGCAATTGAGAAGATATCCATTTCAGAAGGAAATATCAAGCTGCAGAGAAAAATCGACTGAAGGTTTCATTTTTTGTCACAGTTAGGTTGAATGGTATAGTAGTTTTAACTAGCACCCACTTTTCAGTGCGCAAGGTACTAAGATTCCTCTCACTACCAACCAGCAGTCAAGAACAAGCACCTTGCTCCACATGGCTTTTTGGCCTACAATTGTTCTGACTCTGCATGCAATGTATGCCTACATTACATGGACTCTCCTGAATTTTGAGTACCATTCTGCCCACCCCATCGGGTAAGTCTATACCATGTATGCGATATGCATTATTAGACAGTTGAGTCACTACATAATTTACATGAACTATTCCTGTTTAAACAAAAAAAAAATCTCTACTTAGATCCTAAACATCGTTTTACAAATCTACCTTTTTCCTGGTGTCCGTAGACAAATGAATAAGATGAATCCCGTGCTAGCCCATATCCGCAACTGACAACCATGCCTGAGTCCATGTAATTTAAGGCGTAGCCTCAAAAGTAAAAAGTGTTTGGTAATATGGGTAACCGAACTCAAGCTTCATGATGAACAGGACACAACCCTCACCCTTATGGAAATTTCTAAGTAAGCTATTGTAACATTTGCAAAACATAAGAAGCAAGATAATCTCATTATTATTACTATTTTTAAAAAAAAAGATAGAATGTCCAGGGAAAAAAGCATTTTCTTAGTTTCAGCAGCACCAAAGTGCAAACCAAACCTAGATGCCTTATTACATCTGGACATCATGAAGACAAAAGGATCATGGACATACCCCAGCCTTTTAATGCCCTAAAAAATTTCTCTGCAAAGGACTCCAATGAAAGCCTCCCCAAAGATCTGAAGATATTAGATAGATTATGCGAAGAGGAAAACTTCATTATGTCAACAGTCTCCAGTAGAAGCAAAAGCTCTTTCTTCCGGTCACTCTCGCACAAGGCCAATAAATATTGTTCTGCAACATCAGTCCCATCAGATAAGATTCCAACGCACACCAAACAGGGAAAATTCATTGTTGACCACCAATTTAAATTCAAAAGAATAACTTAAAGACCTTGAGTTGCGCAAAAAGATTGTTTGATGTTTGATTTATTAATTTATTCGAATTAGTTAATGCATGAATGCACAACATACATTTGCGCTACGTAACATTTTCAAGCATGTTTTGTAGATTCAAAATGTGAATGTTGAATGAATTACTTAAAAACATATTGACCAGGCAATAGCAAATAATATGAAACATAACAACCCAGAAATTAATAACCTGACTAAGTATTGGGCATACATTAATGGTTTCCACTTTCTATACATCTACCCTGCAAAGCCATGACAAGAGAGTTACTTTAAAGAGTTCTACATATTGACATGTAAATACAAATGATTGTGTACAACCATATCGAAGGCATATCACCATCTTGTTTCGCCATGAGCTTCAACTAAGTTTAACAAACATTAAGGAAAGGCAGTTTGGAGCACCAGGCTCCTGGCATTGCATAGTTTGGGAGGATCACATAGCAACAGGCTTACACTTACATGTGGACCGAATGCTTCCATGTGTAACCTATAATACGTGGGCTAGGAAGGAGCAACTTCATTGCTGCATATCTGCATCATGGGTCGCACCCAAATTTAATAATAACTGCTAAATACTAACAAAATAAAACAAATACAAAGTACTTAAAATATTGTGTTGAGGCACTAATACAACAACAAGATTCAAACGCATAATCTGATTACCCAAGGAGAGTACATTTTCTTTTCACATTTTTCTCCCCAACCTATATTTCATATTTCATAGAAACCTATATGTATACCCAGTAGTTTGGTTAATAAGAAAACTGATATATACATATATGTAAATTTAGTTAGTCACAACTTATTTCAAGGCTTATGACGTATTTGTGTCTGTATCGTGTAGACCTCTGCACCTTTGTCTATACCCACGCTTGGTAATGTTCAAAACCAAATGAAAACTAAGAACCAATTAACTTCTAAAGAAACAAAACAAACCGAAACAAATAGGACAATTAATAGCATTATCACAATGCAACTAAGAGACAATAGACCATAAACCTTAATCCAGGCCATAATTGTTGTGTAGTTTTTTGCATACCAGTAAATTTGCACACACACACACATTACCCTTTCCCAGCCAATACCAGCTTTGGCTGGTGAATTTCAATACCTTAGACGAAAAAGACACCATAATATCTCCTTGCATAAGCTAAACAACATTAAACCATATGCCAAGTTACAAACCTTTAAAATTGGTTTTATCACCATCATCATTAGTTGCAATAAAATCACAGATCTCTTGGATTTTAACTTCATTATTAACCCTGATCCAAAGCAGCATTTCGTAGTAAGCAAATCTTGATAACGAGTTCGGATTGTCGTCGTGAATAGCTCCAACAAAATATTGGAATTCTTCTACCAGCTCCATGTCGATTAAGAACATGAGAAATGGACCGTAGCTTTGTTCCTCTAACTGAAAACCATGTTCCCTCATTAACATCAAAAGTTTATACGCCTTGGAAATCTCTTGTAGCCAAATATCTTCATGTTGAGTTTCCTTGGCCTTCTCTATGCAAAGTCCTATTAATGCATTATATTCTTTGACACCAGTTTCCCGTCCCAGTTTACCAAAGACCTGAATAGTAGCATCTGTTCCCAATTTGTGTCCACACAGTTTAACTAGTCGGTCGAAACGATGAGTTTGGGTGCTCTTAAATATCCACTTCTGCTTCCTGTCACGTGATACTTCTTTCCGGCGGAGTGAGATGTTACCGTGTGACAAGCTTGAGAACCATGGCATCTCTAAAACACTTTCAAGATGTTTATCATCATTGACCGCTACAGAATCAGATGAAATAACACTATCCAGTGTCGTATCACCTGCAAATGAAATAAATGCAGTCAACAATGCTAAAAGAAACACGAGAAAAGGACACCAACAACCCCTTTAACGCAAGATACTATCATATTTCCAAGAGGAACTCATACTACCATAGGCAAACATTGCACATTAAATTCAGCAAATTTGTTTGGTTGCCCTGAATTAGTAAGAGTGGATGTATGGAAAGAATAGTTCACATGTCCCAACTCAAGTTCAAGTTTCTGCAAAATTTCCAGAAACATTTTTAGAGGGAATAAGAGAATATAAGCTATAATAAATCTGCACTAACCCTGTAAATTAGAAACATTGAACTCGAATGGACATACAAAGATTCATTTCACACCCAACCTGAAGATCAAATCACTCTCTCGTATCGTGCCAAGACTAAAGATACACAAATCTAATGAATCAACCGATCAGAAAAGTAAATGATATAAAAATGCTTCTTTTAATCCAAATTGAGCCTGAAGTTATGTCTCTTTTCTGCTACCTCAGCAGCCAAACTGAGCCTAAGCTTCACTATTATGTTTTTTCCGAACAAAATAACTAACGAAATACATACCACACAATATGGAAGATATCTCATTTGACAAGTGCTTCGTCGTACGGCCTGCAAACAACAGAGAAATCACATAAACTATTTCAAAAGGATAAATTTGCTCAAAAGAAACTCTCAATAGAGCTCACTTTGGTGAGATAGTAAAAATTAACTTGTACTTTCTCGTTACTCAAATTTCTCAGGAACCAAAAAAGTAAAGCTTGCGGAAGAGAAAGATGCGTACAAAGAAGTGGCGGTGGCCCTATCTTCAAGCTCTCGATTGCCAAATCGGTAAATGCTTTCGAAACAGAGGTCTTGGAACGAGATTTAACCAAGCGTTTGTGAGGAGTTTCGGAGGAGGAAGTGGTGGGAGAAGAGGTGTCGAGTGATGAAACGAAGTGCTTTAGGGTTGCGTCGTCGGCGGGTGAGGCGGAGGACTTGGGGTTGGAGGTGGTTTTAATGGCGGAGCGGAACAGGGAGCTCAGGTCCTTGGCTTTGGAGGCTGGCATTTGGTGATTCTCTGTGCGAGAGAGAATTGGTGGGAGTGTGTGCGTTTTGGTGGGGTTTAGGTTTCCTCCGTTAGGAACAGGTGAGGGTTAACGGCCACATGGTTGGCCAACAGCATTAAAAATACGTCGTTTTACGTTCTTAAAACGGGTCAAATAGTTGGTCAGTAGTTGGACAGGTTTTGGGTAATTTTTAGAACGTCAAAACATTACCATTTTAACACAAAACTCATCTCATTGTTTACAATGTATAAGAGGATCCCGCGTCATATAATCCTATAATAAGATTTTTGTATCAAAACAATATTATTTTAAAGCGCACATCATCACGCGGTTTATAATGTACAAAAAGATCATGTGTTGTACAATCTTATAACAAGACATTTGCACACACACTTAGCCTAATTATTTTTGAAATACATGTCCTGGATAGTTATACAAAATATATACATTTTACGGGGATATTTGAAGTTGTATCGTGAGTAGTAGTTATACAGGAATATATACATTTTTTACTGTGACATTTTAAAATTGTACCGTTGCCTCTTTTGGGGGAAGAAGAACTCGAGTCAAAACGACACAATACGGGTATAAGTGTGAAATTTGTACTGAATATTTTTATAAATAAACAGATCCTTTTATGGAAAAAAAACACAAAGAAGAAAGTAAGAATTTACGTGTCACATGCCATAAAAATTATTTTGTCAAAAGTTAGTATCATGAAAAAAAATAATTGAAGTCAGATATAATTTTTTTTAACCGGTAAAAGTTATGTTTAACTCAGTACCATAAAATTATATATATAAATAATATATTTAACCAATCTCCACATCCGTACCAAATTTCAATTCATATCTATAAAACTTCTATTGTGAAGTTTTAGGTGTTAAGACCCAAAATATACAATCAGAACCCATACGTGTGCCCAAGTTCGTGCAGCACAGGGGACAGCTAAAGACACAAATATGAGGAGGAAAATAGTTTTCATCCTCTTTGTTTCCTTGCATACCAAATAACTGAACCTCAATTGCATGAAACACCAAAGTTTGATAGTTTTCTATGTCATGAATCTGTTGAGTTGGCTGAACTGAAATGGATAAAATGTATTAAACAGCAAATTAAACAGATTGTCATTTGTAGATAAATTTGGCCTTGAGCTTACACAAGCGATAAACCAAGAACTGGTAAACTTCACATTGTGAAAATATCTGTGCCAACTGGAAGAAAAATAAACAGGTGCTGACATGGAAAAAATACCCTATTACATGACAAACGGTACGAATATAAGGCTGATTTGGCATGACAGCAGTAACTCCAGTGACAAAGGCGGTAGCAGTTGATTCTAGCGCGATACAAGTGAGCAAGGTGGCAGTAACAAAGTAGTAAAGATAGGTTTCCTTAGCAATAATAGATCCCCAGAAAATAACGCAAGCCGCAACCATGGAGGTGCTCATGGCAACAGAATCGGAAATGATGAACCACCTAAGGCTGTCCTGCGATTCCAGAAGAGCCAGCCCTTGACTGGGTCCCTCGTCGTTGTTGAATCCTCCAGGCATAGTGAAAGCAGCAGCAAACGTGACAGTTGCGATGAGCGTCGCAACCATTAGGAGGGTGTGGCCCATTTGCTTGTAAGTTTCCATTTTTCTTGCAGCTTCCAGTTTCTCCTCACTTTGGCCACTTGAGTTTCCTTTGTCGATGGCTGTTTGGTCCATATTGTTCTTGGCTCTTGGATCTGCTCTCCCATCCCACAAAAAGTACCGTACTATCTTTGTTTTCCTCTCCTTTGTTGCTAGATGCAGCGGCGTGCTTCCCTCGTTATCAGATTGGCTTATAAGCCCCTCTAGCTTCGTTGTTTCCAAAACGTACCTGACGACGTTTAGTTTTCCATTTAGGACAGCAATGTGAAGAATGTTTCGGCCTCTTAAGTCCAACAATTCCCCTGAATCAGGGCAATGGTAAATGATCACTTTGATTACATCGGTGTGGCCTTTGGAAGCCGCTATGTGAAGTGGTGATTGACCGACTTTATCTGACGTGTATACTGTGGCAATATCAAGCTGTAGCAACATTTGAACGGTGTTGGGGTCACCTGAGGACGCAGCATAGTAGAGGGGGGTTCTGCCTTGATGATCGCTTTGTTTGATTAGTTCTGGTTTTGCTCTTAAAATGGCTTCCATGACATCTAAATAACAAATCAAGTGAAGCATGATTACTAACACAAGCAGATAAAAGGTTAATAAATAGCTTACTCGGATTTCCAAGGCTGGCGTAAGGAAACCATGGACACTAGGGGGAAAATGTGCCCAAACCAACATATATAGCCAAAATATGGCATCTAGTTATTCTATTGTAGTAGAATTTCTGTTGGGATACTCTTGCAACTAAAAATACAGAAGCTAAGTTTCAATGTTTCAACACGACAAAAACACAAAATGATGGGCGAGATACAAAATTACCAAAACGCATCTGTGCTACGGCAGCATGCAGAACTATTTGGAAGGGCAGAGACTGCTAAGTAAAATGAAAATTAGATTGCTTTATTTCCAGTGCAAGGGTGATGAAACCAGTTATCAAAGGGGTAAAATGTGACCAACTACCATAGCACCACAGAATAACATGTAACAGTTGATCTTCCAACAAGATTATTCAGATGCGTTCAACCACATATTTCATATCATGGATTATAAAAAGAAACCAAACCTAAATCAATTAGAAAGGAAGAGGTTTTGAAGTCGAACAACCAATAAGACACTGAAAATCATTAACAACGTGGAAGGAAAAGATAAGAGCCAATAATGTACATGGTGCCGCTGCTGTTGGCAGCGAACTCACTTTGGAAACAATATATCTGTAGCTTATTGTCATATGAAGCTATTTATACTTATTTTCACATATGTAAATATGTAATTGAGACTCATGTAACAAGCCACGGCCTTGAAAGGGTCACTAGTGAAATACCGCATTCAGAAGCCCATTTGTTATGCAATTTAGACCAAATTGGGATTGTGGTGCGGGGATCTCGGGTAGAGACGATTGATATTTTAGTGGGAAAATTAACGCCCCAGATGGTGAACGAATCTCCGTATGTTCCGGAAGATGGATTATTACAATCCAGAATTGGCATTTAGGTATCTATTTCAAAAGAAAATCGTCTAAAACTACCTATAGGTGGTAGAGGTCGAGTTATTAATGTCAGCTGGATCCAGACAAAAGCGGATTCTAGTTCTAATTCAGAAATGATTCGTGTATATATTTTACAGAAACGTGAAATCAAAGTAAGCGATAAAGTAGCTGGAAGGCATGGAAATAACTGTATCATTTCCAAAATTTTACCTAGACAAGATATGCCCTATTTACAAGATGGAAGACCTGTCGATATAGTCTTCAACCCATTAGGAGTACCTTCACGAATGAATGTAGGCTAGATATTTGAATGTTCATTCAGGTTAGTACGAAGTATGCTAGACCGACATTATCGAATAACACCTTTTAATGAGAGAAATAAACAAGAACTTCGCAAAAACTAGTGTTTTCTAAATTATATGAAGCTGGTAGCAACAGCGAATCCATGGGTATTTGAAGCCGAGTATCCAGGAAAAACTATAAAATTTGATGGAATAACATGGGATCCCTTTGAACAACCTGTTATAATAGGAAAGTCTTATATCTTGAAATTACTTCATCAAGTTGATGATAAAATCCATGGACGTTCCAATAGACCTTATGCAACAACCCCTGAGAGGAGCCAAGAAAAGGGCACAACGGGTAGAAGAAATAGAGGTTTGGGCTCTAGAGGGGTTTGGTATTGCTCATATTTTACAAGAGATGCTTACTTATATATCAAATCATTTTAGAGCTCGCCAGAAACTATTTGGTACAATGATCATTGGAGGAATAATACCTAATCCTAAGGGTGCTCCAAAATCTTCTCAATTGCTTGTTCGAGAACTACGATCTTTGGCTTTGGAACTAAATTATTTCCTTATATCTGAGAAGAACTTCTAGATTAATAGGAAGGAGGCTTAATCGAAATGAATTAGACATTTTCTTCTATGATCGACCGGTATAAACATCAACAACTCCTAATTGGATCAGTTTCTCCTCAACAAAAAGTGCTTGGGCCAATAAAATCCTACCTAATGGAGAGATAGCTAGAGAGGTGACAAAACCCTATATTTTTCATTACAAAACCAATAAACCGGAAAAAGATAGATTATTTTGTAAAAGAATTTTTGGGCCAATAAAAACAGAAATTTGTGCTTGTAGAAATTATCGAGTAATCGGAGATAAAAAAGAAGACTTGAAATTTTGTGAACAATGTGGAGTTGAATTTATTAATTCTCGAATACAAAGATATCAAATGGGCTACATCAAACTACCATGTCCAGTAACCCATGTATGGTATTTGAAACGTCTTCCTAATTATATTGTGAATCTTTTAGATAAACCTCTTAAAGAATTAGAGGGCCTGGTATACGACGATGTGTGATTTGATCAAAATTTTGATTTTACATAGAATGAGAAACTGTCATCTCGTTCAATCTAATTGGGATGCCCTGTACCTGACATATCTCTTGGGCAAAGTGACATGAAACTCAAAATTATGGGTGTATTCAATAATCACAAATAAAATCGATACAAGAGTTGTCATTCAATATATTTCTTGATAGCCTCTCCATTGACAAAAAAAGTCCAAATTAAAGTACGTTTCCATAAAAAAAATGCAAGAAAAAAAGGATGGGCAAAATATAAAGTTACCTATATGCCCCTCTATAACGGCAACATGTAGAGTTGTTTGGCCATCAGGGCCACCGTGAGCCGAGGAAGGAGCTGCCATCAACATCCGGTTTACAATTTTCATCATTCTATCTCTAGCAGCCAGATACAATGGGGACTCGCCCAAGTTGTTAACAAAACAGGCCAGTTTCGGATCCACCTCTATCAAAAACTCCGCCACTCGAGGATGATGGTTCCTCACAGCCTCAAGCAAAAATGTGTTGTTCCCTTTGTTTCTCAACCTCAGCACCTCTATTCCTCCATTTGGCCTATTTTCAATGTCTCTAGACCATGAAGCCAACATCTCTTCAACAAGAAAACAAACTGTGGTAAAGTGGCCAGCTCTTGCAGCAAGATGTAGAGGTGTGTCTCCGTCCAAGTTTGGCAGAGTGAGGAGGGACTGTTGTCGGTTGTAAATCTCGGAAACAACATCCTTGTTTCCGAACCGTGCTGCAATATGAAGTGGGGTGTTTTCATGAGGTGTCAAATTTAGAACTAGGCCTGGATTCTCATTAAGAAGTTGTTTAAGGAGTAAAATATTGCCTGTTTCTAATGAGTGGTATAGTTTTGGATTCATTGTGGGTTCCTAGCAATCCACCAGCATTTGCATTCATTTAAGAAGACAGCGGGTAAGTGGGAAACAAAGTTGCAGATAGACTTGACTTAGGTACAGGAAATGCAACAATTCCAACCTATCCTAATCATGAACTTAAAAAAATTTTAGGTACTGGACCCTCTCATTTTTCTTCTTTTCAAAATATCGCTTTGACAAAACAAAAGGTAGGAGCTACCTCAAATAGTGAATTATTGAAGCTTGACTAGAGCACTCAAAAACTTTCAAGAATGTTTCTAAACATTACGTGTCTATAAATTCTAGTCAATCACAAACCAAGCTTGTTTATTTGTCCGTTTTCATATTGTAGAAGGTATATGGAGCTTGTACTGAGTTGTGCAAAATAGACTTGAAAACTTAACAGCAGCGGCGGACCCAGGATTTGAATTTGAGGGTGTCACCATCAAAATAAATGAACAACTAAGAATAAAATTTGTATTTAATAACTAAAAAATATATGTTTCAAAATTTAATTAACTAGATTTGAGAGAGTTTGGCACAGCAAAAAAGATATGTACATGTCACAGTGCCATGTGGTAAACTTTAATTTACTGTTAAAACCTAAATAAAAAATAAAAAATTATTGGAGCACGGGGGTCGGGGGTGTCACGTGACACCCCGCCCCCCTCTTTAGGTCCGCCCCTGCTTAACAGCATTAATCTCAATCGAGCTTTTCACGAGCCGAACACAAGTCGGACACAAATAATTTGGTTTGTTTTATATCCCAAACAACTGGAAGGATTGTGGATCAAAGTAATTGTTTTATAACTCAAGAAACGCCACGTATTGCAGAGTGGGAGAGGAACTGGGATGCATAATTGCATCCCATATTTTCTTCCAGATAAAATAAGACTAGTTCAAAAGTAAACGTTCAAAAACGCCAGCCTCAGCATTAAGACCAAAACCTTCATAGTCATTTTGGTTCTTTGCCTAAAATTCATGTTTGAATGAAATACTGCCCAAGAAGAAAGATTTGAGTGATTCTTGGCTAGCAAGAAATTCAAATAGTGGACCAGGAGAATTGACATAGTGTAGTAGGTAAACATTGAACGTTGAATTAAGAATATTTGTTTGGTTGTCCAATATTAGTAAGAGTGGCATGTATGGCAAGAGAAGTTCACATGTTCCAATTCAAGTCCGAGTTTCAGCAAAATTTCCAGAAATATTTCTAGCCAGGATGAGAGAATATAAATCATAATAAATCTGCACTGCCCCTGGAAATTAGATACATTGAACTCGAATGGATGTACAAAGATTCATTTCACAGCCAACCTGAAGATCAAATCACTCTATCGTGTCGAAACTAAAGATGTACAAATCTAACGAATCAACCCATCAGAAAAGTAAATGATATAAAAATGCTTCTTTTAATCCAAATTGAGCCTGAAGTAATATGTCTCGAAATACATACCACGATATGGAAGATATCTCCGTTGACAACTGCTTCATCGTACGGTCTGCAAACAACAGAGAAATCACATAAAGTATTTCAAAAGGATAAACTTACTCAAAAAAATCTCAATAGAGCTCACATTGGTGAGAGAGTCAAAACTAGTTTCTACTTTCTCGTTACTCAAATTTCTCGGGAACCAAACAAGAAGCTTGCGGAAGAGAAAGATGCATACCAAGATGTGACGGTGGCTTTATCTACAAAGCTCTCGATTGCCAAATCGGGAAATGCTTTAAGGTTGCGTCGCCGGTGGGTGAGGCGGAGGAATTGGGGTCGGAGGTGGTTTTAGTGGCGGAGCGGAAGAGGGAGGTCAGGTTCTTCAATTAGGTTTCCCTCCTTTTCGAATCCTTTTTCAATCAAGATGGATATTTGGAACAGGTGAGGGTTAACGGTCACATGGATATTTTTCGAAAACGACAAGTTTATTTATAGTTATATATTTAATTTTACATCTAAACTTATATTTAATTTATTATATTAGCTAAGAAATTCAGAATCATTACATAAAAAGTAATAATCATGCTAAAATTTATATTTATCGAATATAAATAAACATATGATTAGAATACATTTATGACCGATAAATATTTTAAACTTGACATATGATCAGAATATAAAACTCTACTATTTTTATGATCAGAATCATTCACTTTGTAGACTTGTTCTAGAATCAAAAGGTAAGAAGATAGAATGAAAGGGTAATCTATGGAAGTTTTTGAAAAGAAAAAAAAAAGCTAAACACATAGATACACCAAGACATTTGCACACACACTTAGCACAATTGTTTTGAGAATACATCCTTCAAAAGAGCAATAGTTACGGAGGAATATATACAATTTATAGTGACAGACTAGGTTGCACTGCTACTTTATTTTCAGAGAAGCACTCGAGTCCACGCGACATTATATAAGTAGATGTGTGAAATTCGTATCGGATACTTCTAAAAATAAACGAATCATTTTAAGAAAAACAGAAGAAGAAGAAGAAATTGAGAGTCTACATGTTTGTTGCTTCTTGCCCTTTCAAGTTAAAAATAGAATGGGGTTGAGCCATTATTATCATCCAAACCTTTTTTATATTTTAAGGTGCATGGGTCCCATGCCACACTAATTGTTTGGTCAAAAGTTACGAAAAACATGATTGGTGGATAATATGTCGTATGATCTACATAGGGTTATTCTTTTGCATAGTTTGAAATTCAATATAAATTTTGTTTAACCCGTAAAAGTTATGTAAAATATTTATAGAACAATTTTTCTAACTTAGTTTCATAAAAATGCATTTAAAAATATATACTTAACGAATCTCTAACCCGTATAAGAAATTCAATCATATCTACAAACCTTCTATTTTAAGTTGTCATTGTTTTGCACCCGAGTCCATGCAATATAGGTGACATCTAAAGACGCAAACATGTGGAGGAAAATGGTTTTCATGAAGCATCAAAGTTTGTTTTCTATGTTATGAATCTCTTGAGTTGGCTGAACTGAAATGAATAAAATGAATACAGACAGCAAAAACAACTTGTTATTTGTTGATAAATTTGACCTTGAGCTTAAACAAGCGATAAACCAAGAATTGATAAACTTCACACTGTGAAAGTATCTGTGCCAATTGGAATAAAAACAAACAGGTAATGACATGGAAAAAACTCCCTATCATATGACACATGGGAATAATATACGGCTGATTGGGCATGACAGCAGCAACTCCGGAGTTGAAGGCTGTAGCAGTCGATTGCACCGCGATAAAAGTGAGCAAGATGGCGCTAAAAAAGTAGTAAAGATAGGTTTCCTTAGCAATAACAAATCCCCAGAAAATAACGCAAGCTGCAACCATGGAGGTGCTCATTGCAATAGAATCGGAAATAATGAACCACCTAAGGTTTCTCTGTGATTCTAGAAGAGCCAGTCCTTGATTGGGTCCTACGTTGTTGTTGAATCCTCCAGGCAGAGCAAAAGCAGCAGCGAACGTGACAGTTGCGATGAGCGTCGCAACCATTAGGAGGGTGTGGCCCATTTGCTTGTAAGTTTCCATTTTGCTAGCAGCTTCTAGTTCCTCCTCACTTTGGCCACTTGAGTTTCCTTTGTCGATGGCTGTTTGGTCCATATTGTTCTTGGCTCTTGGATCTCCTCTCCCATCCCACAACAAGTACCGTACTATCTTTGTTTTCCTTTCCTTTGTTGCTAGATGCAGCGGCGTGTTCCCCTCATCATCAGATTGGTCTATAAGCCCCTCTAGCTCAGTTGTTTCCAGAACGTACCTGACAACATTTAATTTCCCACTTAGGACAGCAATGTGAAGGAAGTTTCGGCTTCTTAAGTCCAACAATTCCCCTGAATCGGGGCAATGGTTAATGATCACTTTGAGTACGTCGGTGTGCCCTTTGGAAGCTGCTACGTGAAGTGGCGACTGACCGTCTTTATCTGGCACGTATACTGTGATAGTATCAAGCTGAAGCAACTTTTGAACAGTCTTGGGGTCACCGGAGGACGCAGCATAGTAGAGGGAGGTTCTGCCATGATGATCGCTTTGTTTGATTAGTTCTGGTTTTGCTCTTAAAATGGCTTCCATGACATCTAAATAACAAATCAAGTGAAGCATGATTACTAACACAAGGTGAACATTAGTTTACTTGGATTTCGAGCATTGGGGTAAGGCAACCCTGGACACGAGGGGCAAAATGTGCCCAAACCAACATATATAGGATCAAAATATGGCATCTAGTTATTCTATTATAGTAGAATTTCTGTTGGGATACTCTTGCAACTAAGAAATGCAGAAGCTAACTTTTAATGTTTCGACATAACAAAAACACAAAATCATGGGCAAGATACAAAATTAACAAAATGCACCTATGTTATAGAAGCATACAAACCTGTTTGGAAGGCTGAGACCGCTACATAAAATGAAAATTACCAAATTGGCCATAAGATGAAAATTAGATAGCTTTATTTCCTGTACTAGCTAGGGTAAGAAAACCATTTATCAAAAGGGTAAAATGTGACCAACTACCATAGCCCCACAAAATAACATGTTAGGAGTTGTAATGCAATATATTTCTTGATATTCTCTCCATTGACAAAAAAAAAATGTCCGAATTAAAGTATGTTTTCGTAAAGAAAAATGCAAGAAAAAAAAATGCAAAGTACAAAGTTACCTAGATGTCCCTCTATAATGGCAGCATGTAGAGCTGTTTGGCCATCAGAGCCACCGTGAGCCGAGGAGGGAGCTGCCATCAACATCCGATTTACGATTTCTAGCATTCCGTCTCTAGCAGCCAGATACAAAGGCGACTCGCCCAAGTTGTTAACCAGACAGGCTAGTTTCGGATCAATCTCTATCAAAAACTCTGCCACTCGAGGATGATGTTTCCTCACAGCCTCAAGCAAAACTGTGTTGTTCCCTTTGTTTCTCAACCTCAACATCTCTATTCCACTGTCTGCCCTATTTTGAATGTCAATAGGCCATGAATGCAATATCTGTTCAACAAGAAAACAAACTGTGGTAAAGTGGCCAGCTCTTGCAGCAAGATGTAGAGGTGTGTCTCCGTCCAAGTTTGGCAGAGTGAGGAGGGACTGTTGTCGGTTATAAATCTCGGAAACAACATCTTTGTTTCCAAACCGCGCTGCAATATGGAGTGGGGTGTTCTCATGAGGCGTCAAATGTAGAACTAGGCCTGGATTCTCATTAAGAAGTTGTTTGAGGAGTAAAACGTTGCCTGTTTTTGATGAGTGGTATAGTTTTGGATCCATTGTGGGTTCCTAGCAAGCCACCAGCATTTGCATTTATTTAAGAAGACAGTGGGTAAGTGGGAAGCAAAGTTCCACATTGAATTGACTTCACTTAATTAGGCACAGTAAATGCAAAAACTTCAAACTATGCCAATCATGAACTTCAAATTTCTTATATGGTACAGCACCCTGTTGTTGATTTTTCTTCTTTCAATTCCCAACATGTGGGTAATTTTACTGGTGACTGTCCCCTAAAAGTTCAAGTCCACATTGTCTCGATACCAAAAGAATACGTGATGGCACCTCAACTTATAAAATGTGAATACATTGACATTATTTTCAACACATTGAATTATGAAGTTAGCTGCGTCGACTTAGACAGAGGAGGCACTAATTTTCAAAAATATTGCTTTGGCAAAACAGCACATGGGGGTGTGACTAATTTGAGCTACCCCAAATAGCAACTTATTGAAGCCTGGCTTGAAAACTCAAAAACTTCCAAGAATGGTTTTAAGCATTACGTGGTCATAAATTCTAGTCGATTTTTGATGAGTTTTAATCAATCCGATCACAACCCAAGCTCGTGTACTTTGTCTTTTTCATACTGTAGATGGTATATATATGGAGCTTAGTACTGAGTTGTGCAAAATAGACTAGAAAATAAACTTAGTACAGTATAAGCCTCTTTCTGACCAGCATAGATCTCAATCGGGCTTTTCACGAGCCAAACACAAGTCGGACTCAAGTAGTTTGGTTTTTTTGATATCTCTAGCAACGGGAAGAATTGTGGGTCAAAGTAATTGTTTTCCAACTCGAAAAACACCGCGCATTGCACGTGGGAGTTGGCATTCCATATTTTATTCTAGATTAAATAAGAACAACTATTTCAAAAGTTTTTGAGTGGTTCTTGGTTAACGAGAAATTTCAAATAGTGGACCAGACTTGAGAATTGACATTTTGACAGCATATATTTAATACATGATCCATCATCGGGTTCATAACTGATTTTTAAAAGTCAACCCAAAGGAGTCCAAAGTCAACAAACTGTATCAATTATCTAACTAAAGCAAGATTATCAATACTGTTTTGTTGATACGTACCGTTTTGACGTAAAAAGGGGATTAAATACCTTTAATACCTTATCGTTCTAAAGACCAGCTCATACCGTCCAGTACCAACTAATACCGGCAATACCATCCAGTACCGATACATATATATATATATTGATAGTTAAGAAAAGAAGTTAATTTTTTTTTGACTCTCTGTGGTTTATATACATATCGATGGTTGCGGTAAATCCGATACGGTACTCGGTATATGACAGGTACCAATATGTACTATACCAATGGAAAAACTGGTACTCAAGCTGATACGGTATTCAGAACCTTGAACTAAAGGGTTGGGTAATAAAGCATTAATTGTTGATTAAATCAGAAGCGGAAACACAATTGGGGTAACTCGAGTAGTCGAGTCGACACGACACAATACGGACATAGGTGTGAAATTCGTACCGGACCTTTCTAAAAATAAACGGATAGCCTTTTCAATAAACTATTTCCGCTTCCGCTTCTGAATCTGGATGGCGGCTTTGGGTGGAAAAGAGAGTGTTCCACTCCTAGCCCCTAGACTGTGGGGGGGGGGGGGGGGGGGGGGGGTGTCCTTTAGGAAAAAAATAAAGAAGAAAGTGAGAGTCCACGTATTTACTGATGTCTTTTCTTTTTCAAGTAAAACGAAATGGGGTTGAGCCAGTAATATCATCTAAGCCCTTGTTTTGTATTTGAAAGTGTAATGAAAACATAAATATTGGTGAACTATGAACAGCATGACCTTACTCTTTTGCATAGTTTGTAGTCCAATATAAATTTTTTTTACTGATAAGTTATGTAAAATATTTATAGGACGAGTACTTTTTAACTCAGTACCATAAAAATCTCTATAAAAAATATATTAAAGGAACCTCACACCTTATAACAACAAAAAAGGCTTTTTAAGGCATTCATAACTGCCTCAGTAAGAGATTTGTTGGGGCGTCTTACCTGTTGAGACACTACGCTATGTTCGTTTAAGGATTTTGGGAGATTTTTTCCCAAACAAGTTTCTCAGACATTTTTACTTTTTTCCCAGACAACTTTATCTCTTTATAAAAAGTGTCTCTGAAATACTTTTTTCCCAGACAAATTTCTGAAACACTTATACCAAACAACCTCTCAGAGTTTTGTTTCTAAAAATTGTTTCAGAAACACTCAAAACAAACACATTACGCCTTAGTATCGTGTGTATCGATGTAGCTACATAGATAACGCGGCACTTGTTACGAGACACTTTATGGAGCCTCAAGAACTCTTCTATGTTTGTACCTTTAGGTGTCACTTAAATAACTTATTAACACATTCAAATGAGACACTTTGGGACAAAATTATCAATTTCGTCCCGTACCAGCCAGTACGATACGTCCCGTACCGCCCTCGTAACAGTACTAGACCAACGAGTACTGTTTTCACGAGGCGTCAAATGTAGAACTAGGCCCGGATTCTCATTAAGAAGTTGCTGGATGAGTAAAATGTTACCTGTTTTTTATGAGTGGTATAGTTTTGAATCCGTTGTAGTTTCCTAGAAAGCCACTTGCTTTTTTGCATTCATTTATAAGACTGCGGAGGAAGCAAAGTTCCACATTGTCTGCATAAGAGAAGAATATGCATCACATAAACGTGACGGCACCTCTACTTACACATCATGAATGCATTGACATGCACTATTTTCAACATATTGAATTATGAAGCTACCTGCCTCGACTTAGACAGAGGAGGCACTAATTTTCAAAAGTAAACGTTCAAAAACTACCAGCCTCATCATTAAGACTAAAGTCTTCGTAGTCATTTTTGCCTAACCTTGATGTTTGAATACAATACTGCCCAAGAAAAAAGTTTTGAGTGGTTGGTTAACATCAGACGGGCAGTCCTGAGTTCGACGCTGCATCACATTGATTGTACGCAGATCCAAAGGGTAATCTCGTTAAAGAAGGAAACACAAATGTAGATTGCGGCTGACAGGCTTCCCCAAATTGCTCACATTTAAAGCACCAGTGACCCTCGAAATTTGATTCTAAGGGTTATATGGTAGATTGGCTTGAATTGAGCAGTATGAGGCTAAGGTCTTTCGTAGCTTCTAATACTTTGTTTGCCTAGTAATCTGCAGTCCAACATTTGGCCTAAACGTTGATCTGTCAGAGTCATGTATGTCACATGGAACCTGATGACTAATTCAAATAATAACACAATCGATGAAGTTTTCGATTTCTTTCAATGATCAGTAATCAAATAACCTTCTGATGTTTGCATCACCAAGCGATTGAGTATTTTTTTCATCCTTTTTGTCTCCTTTCATACCAAATGAACTGAACCGAAATTGCATGAAGCACCAAAGTTTGATGGTTTTCTATGTTAAGAATGTTTTTGAGTTGGCTGAACTGAAATGAATAAAATGTGTAGAAACAGCAAAAAGAGATTGTCATCTGTTGATAAATTTGGCCTTGAGCTTACACAAGAGATAAACCGAGAATTGATAAACTTCACAATCTGAAAATATCTGGGCCAACTGAAAGAAAAACAAGCAGGTACTGACATGGAAAAAATTACCTATTACATAACACATGGTACGAATATACGGCTGATTTGGCATGACAGCAATAACTCCGGAGGCGAAGGAGACAGCTGTCGATTGTAGCGCGATATAAGTGAGCAAGGTGGCAGTAACAAAGTAGTAAAGATAGGTTTCCTTAGCAATAACAGATCCCCAGAAAATGACACAAGCCGCAACCATGGAGGTGCTCATTGCAATGGAATCGGAAATGATGAACCACCTAAGGCTTTCCTGCGATTCCAGAAGAGCCAGCCCTTGATCGGGTCCTACGTTGTTGTTGAATCCTCCGGGCATAGTGAAAGCAGCAGCGAACGTGACAGTTGCGATGAGCGTCGCAACCATTAGGAGGGTGTGACCCATTTGCTTGTAAGTTTGCATTTTACTAGCAGCTTCTAGTTCCTCCTCACTTGGGCTCGAGGAAAACTTTCCAATTGAGTTTCCTTTGTCAATGACTGTTTGGTCCATATTGTTCTTGGCTCTTGGATCTGCTCTCCCATCCCACAACAAGTACCGTACTATCTTTGTTTTCCTTTCCTTTGTTGCCAGATGAAGCGGCGTGTTACCATCGTTATCAGCTTGGTCTATAAGCCCTTCTAGCTCTGTTGTTTCCAGAACATACCTGACAACGTTTAGTTTCCCACTTAGGACAGCAATGTGAAGAAAGTTTCGGCCTCTTAAGTCCAACAATTCCCCTGAATCAGGGCAATGGTAAATGATTACTTTGATTACGTCGGTGTGGCCTTTGGAAGCCGCTACGTGAAGTGGTGACTGGTCATCTTTATCTGACATGTATACTGTGGCAATATCAAGCTGAAGAAACATTTGAACGGTCTTCAGGTCACCTGAGAACGCGGCATAATAGAGGGGGGTTTTGCCGTGATGATCGCTTTGTTTGATTAGTTCTGGTTTTGCTCTTAAAATGGCTTCCATGACATCTAAATAACAAATCAAGTAAAGCGTGATTACTAACACAAGGAGATACAAGGTGAAAACTAGCTTACTTGGATTTCCAGGGCTAGGGTAAGGAAATCATCATATATAGGACCAACATATATACAAGGCGAAAACAAGCTTAGATTTCCAGGGCTAGGGTAAGGAAACTAGGTTACTTGGACACTAGGGGCAAAATGTGTCCAAACCAACATACATAGACAAGGTGAAAACCAGCTTACTTGGATTTCCAGGGCTGGGGTAAGGAAACTAACTTACTTGGACACTAGTGGTAAAATGTGTATAAACTAACATATATACGACCAAAATATGGCATCTAGTCGTTTAATAGTTGTAGAATTTATGTTGGCATGCTCTTGCAAATGGGAAATGCAGAAGCTAACTTTCAATGTTTCGACATAACAAAAATAGAAAATGATGGGCGAGATACAAAAGTACGAAAATGCACCTGCGCCATGGCAACATGCAGGCTTGTTTGGAAGGGCCGAGTAAAATGAAAATTAGCTACTTCGTTTGCCATAAGGGTTAAAATTAGATTGCTTGATTACAAGGGTAAGGAAACCATTTATCAAAAGGGTAAAATGTGACCAACCAGCATAGCACCACAAAATGACATGTTAGTAGTTAACCATTTGTAATCCAATACATTTCGTGATATTCTCTCCCTTAACAAAAAAAAGGGTCCAAATTAAAGTACATTTTCATAACAAAAATGCAGAGGAAAAAAATATGGGCAAAGTGCAAAATTACCTATATGCCCTTCTATAACGGCAGCGTGTAAAGCTGTTTGGCCATCACAGCCACCATGAGCCGAGGAGGGAGCTGCCATCAAAATCCGATTTACAATTTCAAGCATTCCATCTCTAGCAGCCAGATACAGCGGGGACTCGCCCAAGTTGTTAACAAAACAAGCCAGTTTCGAATCAATCTCTATCAAAAAATTAGCCACTCGAGGATGATGGTTCCTCACAGCCTCAAGAAATACTGTGTTGTTCCCTTTGTTTCTCAACCTCAGCATCTCTATTCCTCTGTTTGGCCCATTTTCAATGTCTCTAGACCATGAAGACAACATCTCTTCAACAAGAAAATAAACTGTGGTGAAGTGGCCAGCTCTTGCAGCAAGATGTAGAGGGGTGTCTCCGTCCAAGTTTGGCAGAGAAAGGAGGGATTGTCGTCGGTTATAAATCTCGGAAACAACATCTTTGTTTCCAAACCGCGCTGCAATATGAAGTGGGGTGTTTTTATGAGGCGTCAAATGTAGAACTAGACCTGGATTCTCATTAAGAAGTTGTTTGAGGAGTAAAATGTTGCCTGTTTTTGATGAGTGGTATAGTTTTGGATCCATTTTAGTTTCCTAGAAAGCCACCAGCTTTTTTGCATTCATTTATAAGACTGCAGATAAGTGGGAAGCAAAGTTCCACATAGCCTTGACTAAGACCAATGAGCCTATCAAGTTGGAAATGCAAAAATTTCAAACCATCCCAATCATGAACTTCAAATTTTGTAGGTTCAGGACCCATGAAGAGACCAATGAGCCCATGAAGTTGGAAACACAAAAATTTCAAACTATCCCAATCATGAACTTCAAATTTCTTGGTACAGGACCCTCTCATTTTTCTTCTTTCAACGCCCAATATCTAAGTTAATTGTACAGTTTAGTGTTCCGTTGAAGTTCAAGTCCAGTCAAAATATCGCTTTGACAAAACAAAAGGTGGGGGTGTAACTAAATTGAGCTACCCCGAATAGTGAGTTATTGAAGCTTGGCTTGAAAACTCGAATCTTTCAAGAATGTTTTTAAACATTACGTGTTTATAAATTCTAGTCGGTTTTTTATGAGTTTTCATCAATCCAATCACAAACCGGAGCTTGTGTACTTCCATCTTTTTTCATACTGTAGAGGTATACGGAGCTTAGACTAAGTTGTGCAAAATAGACTTGAAAACTTAACAAGCTTAGTACGGTATAAGCCTGTTTATCATCAGCATCAATCTCGATTGAGCTTTTCAAGAGCCAAACACGAATCGGAGTCTAACAATTTGGCTTGTTTGATATTCCTAACAATTGGAAGGATTGTGGGTCAAAGTAACTGTTTTCTAACTCAAGAAACGCCACGTATTGCTAGTGGGAGAGGAGTTGGGATGTATAATAACATCCCATATTTTCTTCCAGATAAATAAGAATGACTATTTCAACAGTAAACATTCAAACAATTGTACTTGGTCATCATTTTGGTTCGTTTGCCTGACACTGATGTTTGAACAGAATGGTGCCCCAAGGAAAAAGTTCTGAGTGGTTATTGGTCAACAAGAAATTTCAAAATAGTGGGTCAAACTTGAGAATTGAATTAGTCATATATCTAGAACATGATACATTGGGTTCATAATTGATGATTGGTAATGGGTCAGATAGCAAGGACTTCCGGGAGAAGAGAAAACAACTTATGCAAAGATCAACGCAGAAGCAGTCTAAAGTCGCTCACTAACCCTGCGAAGGCAGATATCAGTTTTAAGCATCGTAATATATGAAGAGCATTCTGAATCTTGCCCACCCCATATTTTTCTTGGCCTAGTAAAGGTCAAAGCCTGCTTCAAGGGGTAGGGTCCACAATACTCTATGATGCTCAATAGTAGCATGAAAATTTAAAAAAAAAACTGCTTACCTATAAATCATCAATACACACCTGTGGATGTAGATAACACTACAACAATAATTACAATTTCAGTCACAATATTTACGGCGATGAAAAATATTATCGCAAGTAATAGTATATGCGATGATAATTCAGGCCGATGCTAAAAAAATAGTATTTGCGATGGTTATTAGCTATAGTAAAAAACATAGTTGCAAATATTCAGTATTGGCGACGGTAATAAACTGTCATAAAAATGTAGTCGCAAATATTCATTATTAGCGACAGCTTACAACCCGTCACAAATAAACCCTTGCAAAATTTAAAACCACGTAGTTTTACTTTAGGGGGACTTAACAAAAGTAAGAAACAAAAATATACATATCTACAATCTATGTATACACATGTCTTCTTCCTCAATAAAACCCCTCGATCCAGATATGTTTGTCTTCACAGAATCACTAATCACGCACCAACAATTCTTACCGTCACCGCGCCACTCTTTGTTAGTACACCAATACATGCTTGTGGAGAATGAGTGATGTGGCAGGTGGAGCTGATGTCAAGTACGGGACAAGTAGTAAGGGTGACTGACGAAAATGAACAAGAGCCAGAGTTGTTGACGTATACGGAGCAAACACAAATGTACTCAGTGAGCTCACAAGAGTAAAAGTGCGCTAGGAAACGAATCAAGAGGTTTGTGGGAAGCCGACTATAACTAGAGCAATCACTTGTTAAGGTGGTTCATTGAGCTCCGACAGAGAAGTGAGATGGACGAGTTGACACATTGGGGACTCTCTTTCTATGTGGATTAGTGACTGGTTCTCGCTAGATATGTGAACATATGATGAGAAGAGATGGATTACCTATTTAGTGTCGTGAGGAGTGGGCACTGCATTTAACGATGAGAAACGTAGATGAAGTTATCTCGTCGAGTGGATATGAGCTCTCAGATGAGGAGCACAAACATCTCAGTTGGAGATGTGGGCCAGACATATTTGGATGTGATCAAACGAGTCATTCCGAAGTTTCAGAAACATACAAAGGATGTTCGGGTGGACTCCATCGGATTTTGCAAGAGATCAGCCAAGTGCACAGGCCGATAGCAGACATTATTTTTGAGGATACTATTCTGGGATGCACTCACATCGAATTTTGTGTTCGGCAAAGGCGGCCAAACAGTAAAGGGCGCATACAAAAGGATAACACGTTGCAGGTGAAGTAATTCTTGTATTAGGAAATTCTGTCAGAACGACACAAGGTGTTGAAGGAAAATTAATTTTAAGTGGAACCATTATGACCCCTCCATTCTTTCCTAAGAATTTTTTAATGTGTAGCAAGATTACTTGTAACAAGCACTCTAGTGCGAGGATGTGAGTAATCCGTGAGAGGGTGCAGATTGCCCTAGCAATAAGGATGGAATTAGCTACAGAAGACCTAGTATAGTAAGAAATCACTACTCACGGTCTACCCTTATTCGGGGGTGTTGTGGAGCTCGGCAGGGGGTGCATGGTGTCAATAGAGACAAAAGTCAGCCATTTCTCAGGTGAGGTGTGAAACTAGCAGGTGGAATGAGTCTCTGATGTGAGTAGAGAGGGAAGTTGTTATTTTGGAATTCAAGACAGGTGCAACGCTAGAGTGGTAGATACACAGTAGGATGAGTGCCTGGGACTGCGTGGACCACACATGGTTCCCACAAGTGTAAAAGGCTTGATTTTTCCATGTGAATGTGGACTGAATAGTGGCTAAAAGGAGCAGCCAAGGCTGACCAAAGATTGCATGCTCACGATCTTGTCATTTTTCATCTAGTGCTGCCTAGCAATGTGTTTGGTCAAGTCTAGATCTGATTTTGTGTCGATGTAGGGGAATGCGAACGTTGAACCATTAGAACTTTCTTCTGGTTTGAACAAAACTCCAAGTTCCTACTAGCGATACTAGTTTTCATTTAAACATCATTAGATGTGAAATAAAGCTATGGAAGTTAATATTATTGCAGAAGAGTTAACTTTAGTCTTATTTCTTGAATTGACCAATCGTTACTTGTCACTTGTTGATGTTCTATTGCACTTTAGAGTTTAGAGTCTAATGACATTACTCATTCAGGTCTCTTTTCATTTGGAGACTGACGAAAGAGGAGTCTGAAATTGTGTGACAGAAGGATGAAAAGAAGATAATTGTTTATGGAAAAGCTGAGAAGAAACTCAATAAGAAGTTTGCGGGCAAAAGTGATGATTCCGATGATGGCTTTTCCACACTCAAGGGTAAGAACAAGAAGGCTGGAAAAGCTGGCCACAGTATGCATCTTAGAAAAGCAGGCCTTTAACAACCTCATTTAAATAGCTTCAAATAGCAACATAATATTCCAGTGCTAAAGTAAAGAAACATTTGATCACGAATTCGGTTTTATGCCTATCATGAAAGATGATTCTGGCAATAGATCGATCATTCATTGAAGGGAACAACAGCGTAGTAAAATACATTTCAAGAACCAATTAAAGCATGAGAAGCAAACAGCATCCTGAAGTTATTTCTCACCTAATGTGTTTAATTTTGTTTCATATATCGACCACTTACTGCTCTTTGAATTGTGAGAAATGGGGAGAACCGGAGAACATAAACATTGGTGGTTCTTACCAAATCTTGCTATGATGCGATTTGGTGAGAAACAAATGAACCCACTAGGAGAATTTCTGACCATTTCCCCACCCTTTTTTATATTGAAACAAGTGAAAGGAGAATTTTCATTTCTTTTCATTTTTCACTATTCGTAGGAATGTGGGGGAAGACAATTGCAGTAACTTCAGATAAACTCATTCTAATGGTCCAGTCAACCACGACAAGATCCAGGAAATCAAACTAGGATAATATAACACAAGGTAAGAGTGAAATTATTACCAAAAAGAATCCTTTTTTTTTTTTTTTGTAGTATTTGCCCAAATTCGTTTCCGACATTGCCACCGCCAAGCTAATTCCCGAAAACTCAGTCGCGTGAACATCTATACTCACACATCACAACGTCGAATCAATTGTGAAGAGAGAGAACAAGCCTCGCTTCTAAACCCTTGACTTTGAAACTTCAGTAGAAAAGGAAGGAGGGGAGAGGGATGAGGTGCAAACGCGTCAAGGGTTATTTAAGCAAAAGAAGAGGAATTCGGGGGCAAAAAAATTGGACAATTTCTCGATTCGGGCATGTAATACTTAACACACGATCTATGCTAATCTTCTTCGTATCGTCTCAATTTTACCGAATGTCTCCCAAGGAACGCTCTTTTATTATTGCCTAGTTTTGCTATATAAACACTTCTCTCTCTAACTATCCACTCGGTGTGGAATGCACCGAGTACAATACATATTGTTTGTAGACACATTCACAAGCCAAAGTCTAATAAAATGTGTTCGAGCATAAAATATTATTCAAACAAAACTATCTAGTCGATTTTGGATGGAACGAGTAGAGTACCTACTGTAGACGAGTAAATTTTTTCAATCAAGATGGAAAATTAATACCTCACTTATTCAGCAGAAACAATATTCTCAATTTGGATGGACCTGTGATCTGCAAAATAATAAACTGTCAAAAAGTCATCTGCCGCTATGGCAGGAAGACACTTCGATGATTAAGTCAGGCAAAACTCACATGATGGAATATAAAACTCAAGCTAATATCATCTATTAGCTAGTGAATTAATGCACAAGTTAAAATGTACATTTTTTGTTGACTGGAAGCTTTATTTATAGATTTTTCATTAATTCTAATTCTCTTTGGATTTTGACTGGAGCGAAGTGTCTTCTGATTGACTACTAATGAGATAACTCTCTATCAAGCAGTTACCTTCTACTATTAAAGTTTCATTCAATCAATACTTCTCGTATTAATTAAGCCGTTGATTTCTCATCCACATCTATTAGAACTGTATCCCAACTTATTCGAAATTCTATCTTATCTCGAAATAAAACTCACTCATCGCCTTTCTCAAGTCGATGGTATCTCGAACCGTCCTTCTCAGGTCGGCAGGACATTGGGCCACCTTCCCTAGGTCGACTGCTTACCAAGCCATCTTCCTCAAATTGGCCAATCGTATATTCAACATTCTCAGCTCGAATAAAATACGATTCTCAGGTCGCCCACACTCTCATGTGATCGGCACTTGTGGCTCAAGATCTTTACCATTCTTCGTCGAACTAAATCTTTTGCCGAGGGGATTAATGTGTTTCTCGATTTCATTTTTACCCTCGCCACCTGCTATTTGTTGTCACATTCAGATACCTAGTTTCTCTATCTCTCTGTCATTTTGACATTGAACATATTTTGATGTACGTTGTGCACAATAAGAATTTCGATTCCTTATTTTGAGAATCCATTCCCATCAATCTAGACAAAATGACTGAAATTTGAAGAGTAAATACAAAATAAATAAATAAATATTTGGTCGTCGGTTTAAATCGTCAGAGTGACAAGTTAATTGCTAATTATAAAAAAAGTTGCTAAAAATAGCTGTCACTTGGAAATTGTCGCCTTGACATAAACTAATGTAATTATTTTTTTAGTCATTTTTTCTTAATTTTTATTAAGTTTGCGTTCATTTTTAGATTAATATTAGTCTTAATGAAAAATAAAAATTTAAAAAATATGGTAAAAACATTTTAAAAATAACTAGGGACGATAACATTTGAAATATATATTTTTAATTTCATTAGCGTAGTCTTTTTTTCTTTTTGATTTTTCTTTTTGAAAAACGACCAAAAATGAAAAATGACAAAAAATCGTACAATAAGTTATAAAAAAATGAAATAATACTGCTTATCCTTTTAACGGCAAAAAAGTTTTTAATTTAAACTCAATAGCACCACACTAAAAATTGAAAAAGATAAAGAGAAAAGATCCCCCAAAAGAAGACCCAAGCGAGAAACTAAATAGATTCGGAGAAAATAGAAATAGAAAGATATGACAAAGATAATGGAAAGATAAAAAAAAAAAAGACAAATGGAAAAGAGCACTTTTTTTTTCAAATGAAAAGATAAAAGACGAAACATAAATATCCATCCAAAAATCAATATAGCAAAAACGGCGTCGTTTTGGCGCACAAAACGCTGACCGAAAATTGTTCGGTCAGTTTTTTACTGTTCGGGCAGTATTTTGTGCGCTAAAACAACGCCGTTTTGGCGGGCGTGCTGTGCGCTGTGCACAGCAGGGCCCCCGGTTCCCGACGAGGCATGGTCAACAATCATGCTCTTGGTGAACCGGCATATGACCAAGCTAAGACTTTGTTTGGAATCTGTGTAAAAGAAAAATATAAACAAAAATAAAACCTCAACGAATTCCACTAAGGCCCGGTAGGTTTACATCCTATTCAATTATTTCATATCAACTACTATTTGGCAAAATCATGAATAAAAATGATTATTTCTCTACCGACTACTTATATGTTTATAATAACCTTTATAAATATTTAATTACGCAAGTTGGCCAACCAAACAAGAATCTTTATAAACAATTACACAACTTGGCCAAACAAACAAGTTTATAAACTTAATTTAGGTAATAAGCAATTATGGGCTATTTGTTAGAAGTCAATCACCCCCAGATATAATATAATATGACCGTGAATATAACAATTTGTGCGTAAATATATTATCCAACACATTAGTATATTCCCTCCAGGAGAGACTAAATACGTCCCGTCTATCTTCAATTTAAATTTTATTCGGATTTGACAATTCTATTTTTACTATTGAAACAGTTTTACTGGGTGCAAAAGTAGGCAAAATTTAAATTTGTCACAATCCACGCACTCATATTCCCCTTTCTCACTTACAAAATAAATCAATCATATACATGTCTCTTTTTTTTTTCTTCTTATAAATATATAAAAGGTGTTGTTAATCACCGTCCAAGCGATGAATAATATACATGTAATACCACACAAATATGAATATTAATGTATATTTTACGAATATGAATACGTATTCACGAATATTAAAATTTATAGATGTTGGTGGTAGTCAACATTCTCCCTATATAAAAATTAAACAAACCAAATAACTATTAATCTCCTCTTCAAATCTAATCTTCCCTTTCTCTCTTTATTATATCCTTCATACCCCATCTAAATTTTTATCCGCTAACAAACAAGCCATGAACAATTGAACCAAATTTGTCAGGAAAAAATAGGCTAGAGAAAATATTAATGTTATTATTGGATTATTAAATTATGTTGTTCCTTATACAAAATAATTTAATGTTTGGACTAAATTATTTAAGATGTGTGTCAGTCCCATCAAATACAGAGTATAGTTTTGGCTTGGGGGAAAGAGGACATAAAATGACAGAAATGCCTCTGGAGCTTGCCGTGTGAGGGCAAAATCATCATGTCTTCAAGTGAGGGGTAAAATCATTCTTTCAATTGCTACATCGCACGGGCCAACTTGTGAAGAATGAGTAACGCGTGCTGTTTATTTGCTTAATATTTAGCCCAAATAAATAATCTTATTAACCTAAAAATAAAAAATAAATCAATAAAAATACTAAGCCAAATAGACCCATAATTCCTCTAAAGAATTTTTGCTACCGTCTCGCTTTTTATCCCATATCAAATATATTCAAAAGATGTTTTCATGCTCGTGCATGCAAATTATGTGATTTGGATGACAAAATATTAATTGCCTTTGTTGCTACAGTACAGGGATTGGATCCTCTTCGATTCCTTTCGTGGGTTAGAAATCGACTTTCATTTGTAACATTTTTCGAATTCATTTGTAATCAAAACCGTTCATGTTTTAAAACTCATTAAGAACGTAAACTAAACGAAAAAATATTTTTGCAATAGTGTGAAATGTCAAAAGTTGTTATTCCGTTATCAATTCGAAGAGGTTTAAGTTCGGTGCAGAGCGCCAATGCCATACAAGCGGGCAAACTAACTAGCTAGCTACCAATTCGTCTTCCTCCGAACTAGTGGATTCAACTATGAATTCACCTCCATCTAATATCTCAGTAAGACTTTATTTGGCTTAACTTATCTAATTTAATTGTTGTCGTAGTTGTTATTTTTTATGATTTTTATTGTTAATTCGTCTTGATAAAAAGAATTTAAAAAGTATAAAATTATATTTAAAAGCTAAAGAAAATTCATTAAAGATAAAAAATAAATCAAAACGCACCATAAGTCGGCTTATTTTTTTTGTCATTTTTAAATTTTTTGAATTTTAAAAATAATTTTATATTTATCTAAAAATCTCTACTAGACGAACCAATAATTATAAAAGAATTCACGCAAAATAAAAATAAAAAATTTAACAAAAACAAAAAGTAAATCAAATAATAATTTAATAATTACCATCCTAATATAATTTTTGTACAAGTAATTCAACCATATCTAAAAAAGAGTAATTCAAATATTTTAGTGTATAAGCAAAAAAAATTAAAAAAATAAACAACGTAAATCGCCAAATACTAAAAGAAAATCTCCAAATCTTTACAGAAAATATCTCCACCGTTCCTTTGGTAGATGGACAACGTAGCTTTGCGTGTTGGGTTAGTGCGTTACACGTGGTTTGATAAACGTGGCGCCTGATGATTGGTGTATTCTCAAGGCATTCTCGTCGGAACACAGGCACTCTCAGCCTTTAAATACAGGCGCTCCATCCCAACCCTCTTCATTCATTGAATAGTTCTCTTCTTCTATCTTCTTCTTCTCTCTCCTGTTTCCAACGCTTGAAGCCATTTTCTTTCTCTCAAGGTATGTGGGTCTCTTCTCCTTCTATCTCCTTTAATCGGTCTTTTGGTTTACAATACCTGGTAAAAGCTTCATGATGTTTTGATGATTGATTGGTAGATACTCGGATCTGTCGAAGTAGTTTGTGGATTGTTTCTCTGTTGCTTTTTCGAAATTCTGTTTTGATGATTTGCTAATACTCTTCGTTTTTCTTTTCATCGGTTTTTTATTTCCACGATCTGTGCGTAGAAGTATATGTTCCTTCATCGGTAGATTTATGTTGCAGATCTCGAGTTAGGATCTGTTAGGAGAACGATGTATTGGTTCTCCGAATTCAGTTGCTGTTTTGATTGATTAGTTGATGGTCAGATCTATCAAAATTGTGTGGATTGATAGATGTTGTCCTGATCTGTTATGAACGATCCTTCGATGCTGTCTTGATAGTTTTTATCATTTTTCTTTTTCTCGATCTGCGTGGTTTATTTTCCTCAATCCTTGATTTTTTTTTTTTCCAAAACGAGAAATCCAGATTCCTTGTTTATCCATTTTGTTAGACTTTTTATGCAAACTTAACACAGAACTGTCGACAAGTTAATAGCGATTTTAGAATCTGAGTTAATTTTTTCCTCTGTGTTGTATGTCGGTTTCTAATTTTGGTTGTTCATTGATCCTACAGATGCAGATCTTCGTGAAAACTCTTACTGGCAAGACCATCACCCTCGAGGTGGAGAGCTCAGACACCATCGACAACGTCAAGGCCAAGATCCAGGACAAGGAAGGGATCCCTCCGGACCAGCAAAGGCTCATCTTCGCCGGAAAGCAACTCGAGGACGGCCGTACCCTTGCCGATTACAACATCCAGAAGGAATCCACCCTCCATTTGGTGCTTCGTCTCAGGGGTGGCATGCAAATCTTCGTTAAGACGTTGACAGGAAAGACCATCACCCTCGAGGTGGAGAGCTCCGACACAATCGATAACGTTAAGGCAAAGATCCAAGACAAGGAGGGAATTCCCCCAGACCAGCAAAGGCTGATTTTCGCCGGTAAGCAGCTGGAAGACGGACGCACCCTTGCGGACTATAACATCCAAAAGGAATCCACCCTTCACTTGGTGCTTCGTCTCAGAGGTGGCATGCAGATCTTCGTGAAAACCCTCACAGGGAAGACCATCACTCTCGAGGTGGAAAGCTCCGACACAATTGATAACGTCAAGGCCAAGATCCAAGACAAGGAAGGGATTCCCCCAGACCAGCAGAGGCTTATTTTCGCTGGAAAGCAGCTCGAGGACGGTCGCACCCTTGCGGATTACAATATCCAAAAGGAATCCACCCTTCACTTGGTGCTTCGTCTCAGGGGTGGCATGCAAATCTTCGTAAAGACCCTGACAGGGAAGACCATCACCCTGGAGGTGGAGAGCTCTGACACAATCGATAATGTGAAGGCAAAAATTCAGGACAAGGAAGGTATCCCGCCAGACCAGCAAAGGCTGATCTTCGCCGGGAAACAGTTGGAGGATGGAAGGACTCTTGCTGACTACAACATTCAAAAGGAGTCGACCCTTCATTTGGTTCTCCGACTCCGTGGTGGGATGCAGATTTTTGTGAAGACCCTGACAGGGAAGACCATCACCCTGGAGGTGGAGAGCTCCGACACCATCGATAATGTGAAGGCAAAAATTCAGGACAAGGAAGGTATCCCACCGGACCAGCAAAGGCTGATCTTTGCCGGGAAACAGTTGGAGGATGGGAGGACTCTAGCTGATTACAACATTCAGAAGGAGTCGACCCTTCATTTGGTTCTACGACTCCGTGGTGGGATGCAGATTTTCGTCAAAACCTTGACCGGGAAGACCATCACCTTGGAGGTGGAAAGTTCTGACACGATTGATAATGTGAAGGCTAAGATCCAGGACAAGGAGGGTATTCCTCCAGACCAGCAGAGGTTGATCTTTGCGGGGAAGCAACTGGAAGATGGAAGGACACTTGCGGACTACAATATTCAGAAGGAGTCCACTCTGCATCTTGTCCTTCGCCTTCGTGGTGGTTTCTGAGCCTCGTCATGGTGATTTGGTCTTGTGGTACTTGTGGTTGGGTTCTGGGCCATTGTTTAATGGCTTTTAAAAACTGTGTATTTGATTTTCTCTGTCAGTTGGTCCGTATTAGTATGTGTTGTGGGTGTGAGCCATTGTCATATGGCGTTTGAAAACTTTTAAGGTTCTGCTTTCTCTGTGTATTACTCTGCACTCTGTACTAGCCATTGGCTGTATGGACAGTGTGGTTGATATGCCCCCGTGCTTAAGTAAATAAAGCTTTTGTTTGTGTTAATTCTGTTGTTGAGCTTCATCTTGGATTTTTTTTTTTAAAATTCAAATTCGTTCATGGAATGGTATTCTCTCATTGATTGGATTCCTCATTGGTGGACTAGTTGTAGCAATCCACTAGCAGGACCAGAACTTTTGCCTCGTGGTCATTCCCCGCATCAGCCATGACGTAAAAGTAGTATTTGTTTATGCAGTTATTCAAATGTTGAGTATTGGAATGCGTCTGCTTGCATATGTCAACCATCTATATTGAGATTTAGAACCTTTTGGTTTCATTGTCTGAACTTTCTGTGTTATTTTTCCAGCTCTCGAATCTCTGTAAAGCATTGGAATTTACACAACCATTTCTGATCTCCTGGTTTCGGATTTGGTGGCCTTATGCTTCAAGTGGTTAAGTAATTTACTCCTGAGATGTGGGTAGAAACTGTTTCGAGTGCTAGTGATTTGGAGTTTTGCTTCCTTGTGGTTGAATGATTTTTCTCCAAGAAATGTTGAAGCCATTGTTAGTTTCTACTGTTACAGTGATTTTGTTTGTTTCATAAAGAATTATGGAAGTCAATGAAATGGCGAACTGCAGATATGATCAGATGCAACATATACTCAATAATCTGATCATAGGATCATCAGTATCTGCACATTTTGGTTAATATGCCCTGTTTGTGTGTGAAAGTATTAATCTTGCTTTGTGCTTCCTGGTACTTCAAGCTTTCCATTTGGCTTGTGATTTACCTTCCACTCATGGACAGGAATCTCTAGGTTTTAATATCATGAATTCTTGAAGATCAGGCATGTCCATAAGAAGATCCCACTGTTATCTGAGCGCAATCAACTGTTTGGTTCGGAATTTACGGGGTGGTTGTTTTATGGTAACGGATCTTATAGCTTTCCATCTCTCTGGTGTCTCTAATGACATTCTAGTGTGTGCTTTTTTGTTTCGACTGTTGGTATCTATTTACGGATGTTGTCTTTCTAGGATAGGGCGAGAACATATCATGTGCTTTGTTGGTTGCAGTAGTCATTTGGTATAATACAACCTGATTTTGGTTTATCCTTCCTTATAGTTTACTATGATCCTCTTAGATTATGTGCCTGGATTGTCGGGGGCATTGTTTCGTTGCTTCAAAAGTGTGCCCTTTTGAGAATTGTTTCTGCTGCAGAATTCGAAGTGTAAAAAATGAAAAGTTGTTTGCAGAGCCAATAAACAGACCATCCGAAAGTAACTTAAGAGGATTTGTCCAACCGAACGCACACACAGCATACTAATATACAGGAAATAACAAATTCAGTGTTAAGCCCTCACATCTTCTTTCTCGTTTATCCTCTGCTGTCTTTTTGGAGTGGAAATCCAAGGCAAGGTTTTCAAGCTTCCAAACTCTCCGCCCTCATCATTAAGCTCATGCATGGAGGTAAAACCTTCAAATTGCTGTTTAATAGATCCCATTTTTCATAGAACTCGCTCCTCATGGACTGAGTACATTTCTTTCCCAGTTTACTCATTAGAAAGTCTGCCTAAAAAAACTAGTGGAGACGGAAGGATGCACAGGCAATGCTATGAGTCAGGGTTAAGGAAAGTTAGCCCCCATCCAAGACAGGAAGAATGGTCGGTAGAGGTGTCAACTCGCAAACGACATCAAGGCAAAGCCACTAGGAATAGGCCACCCCAAGCTGGGGGTCTTCCTTATGGAAGTGACCTACCAAGCAAGGATGTTCAATGAAGCAATCTAGCTCCGATGGCTAACTAAGGTCAACACTTCCTTTTGAGATACAACTTTCAATTCCGAGGATCATAATAATTCCACCCAAACAACGTTAATGGGGTGCTTGTTATATGTTGTATCCGATATTCAGGTTTGTTCTTAAGCTCAACTACACAAGGTAGACAACTTTGCAATCTGTACTTGTGGTTTCTTCTGCCACTGACAGGAACACCTTACCATCTTGTCAGGTAAGCATTCTCTTCCCCTCTCTTGATATTTATCCCTTTTGCAATTAGCCTTGGTGCTGTCTTGCTTAGATCTGTTTGCTTTTGAGGGATTTGATGATTAGGTGGCAGATAAATGATGGGAACATGCAAAAGAAATGATCTTGGGAGGATTGTTAGCAATGCTTTTAGATATCTCTGCTTTCCAAGATTCTGGCTTCATGTAACTGGACTATACATTTGTAGCTCACAAAGCATTTTGTTTGGTTTATATAATTTGATTTTTGTGGGTTGTAATTTTTCTTGTACATGAAAACCAAACTGTGCATGTAATTTGTGAAGTTTCACGCATGATGTGTTTATATTGTTAGTTGTCTCCAGAAGTGTCATAATTTCTGTAGTGCGGTGCTTCAAGCAACAGCTCCTTTATTGAGAATTATGATTGTGCGCTATTAGTTACTTTTTCACCATGTTGTGCCTTGACTTGAGGGATAGATGTGTAGGTTCGACCATTTAGCTTTGTTGCATTTGAATTATCTTAAGCACGTGGTCCAAAACACAAATCTAAAAAATTCTAGGAGGAAGGGAATAAAGAACTGAGAAACATATACTATGCTGGGTCATAATTTTGGTAGAACTCCATTAGCGAGGTCTCATTTAGAGCCAGGCAGCTCAGATTTGGCATCATCGGGGGCCGATATTGCACCTGGATGGCAAGTTTTCAGCCTGTTGCATTACTTCTCGCAACTCCTCCCCTTGCCACTCCTCGCTCCCTACCTTACGCCTTTGTTCACTGCTCGTCTAGGTTCTCCAGCTGCTAGCAGCACTGGCGGATATGTGACAATTGCAACGCTATACAGTCTTGCCTCTCGTGATAGATAATTTTGGCAATGGTCTTATTCTTTCGAGTTTTCTTGGTCATCAATACATCCTACTTAGTAGAACCGATCTGATTCTCTAAACAAGCAAAGTTTCCTATGTCGATTAGGACTAATTATTGGACACTTGTGGAGTACTATTCTGCACCGCTTACGTGGTACCCTGGACAATGAGTTACCGCAGCACATACTATATGGGTCACCCCTAGAAACCCAACAAATGTATGTGTTGATGTCCCTAGAAACTTGTCTTTATGTTATTTGGTGTGAGTAGCACGTGGAATTGCCACATGGTACTCCGGGAGCATTGAATAATTAGTCACATGCTTCTATCTCCTGTTCAAGCTTGTGTAGGTCAGCAAGAAAAGAGCCCTTCCTTCTCATTTGGATTTGCCCCTTCTCCTCTCCCTTTCTAATCGAACTGTATTTCGGAGCTGTGTGATGGCCCTAACCTGCCTTAGTGGAGCCCGGAGGGAGGAGTGAATGGACGGAACTACAGTTGCCAGGAGGGGTTCCGGCTTCTAAAGAATGAGAATGAGAATCGGCACCGTTCCTACTGTGAGAGCTTGACTGATACTATTCTGGTTGTTTACCTAGTCCACAGATTTCTATGGGACACTCATGCCCTCCCATGAAGCATGGATACTGATACGGGATACGGATACAATACGTTAGGGATACAACGACACGAGAAAATCTTAAAAAATAAGATACGGATATGGTTAGGATACGTTGAATTAGAATATAATTTTACATGGATGGTGATTGGTGTAAATCATTGTTTTTTTCTTATATTGTTTTAAGTTTACTTGGTATTTGTTTAATTGTTTAAATCTGAAATTGTAAAAAACATGTATCACACCAATGCACCATAACAATATTCAATATACTACTAAAATAATGATACTGTTTTATTTTACTACTATTATATCATTTTGTCTAAAGAGTAAGTAAAATGTGAAAAATTTATACTTCTCTTTATTCTAAACAATGTTACTCAAGTGTCACAATCTTACTTTAATTCATAAAAGTTTTAGACACGTGATATAGAATATCTAAAAAGCATACGTCAAAAATAAAAAAAAATAATTTTATATTGTGGATACTGTTGTGAATTGTGATACATATCGGACGAGTATTGGTATCCGATATAGATACGATACGACTCCTGTCTAGAAGTATCCTTGCTACACTGATGATGTAAACTTTGATGGGTCTCTTCCTCTGTCAATCCAGAAGTTTTGCTGTGACTGCCTGGGGTTTGCGTCAACTACGGTGTTTGTGATGGTCCAGGAGGTGGAAGCATGGGCAAGGACTAAGAGAACACTAAGAGAA
Organism: Arctostaphylos glauca; assembly: GCA_019985065.2. Taxonomy (NCBI): domain Eukaryota; kingdom Viridiplantae; phylum Streptophyta; class Magnoliopsida; order Ericales; family Ericaceae; genus Arctostaphylos; species Arctostaphylos glauca. The sequence goes on from JAHSPW020000012.1 coordinate 26,395,749, forward strand.
CTATAAAGGTAGCTGATAGGATTGTGTGCTTGGCCATTGTGATTCTTTAATGTGGGTGATTGGGTTGGAGTTATGGTGGATGGAGGGTGGTGGTGGTGGTCTGTATTTATAGGAGGTTTTGTGGTTTGCATGGCTAGGACATGTAGTTAGGTGGGAGGGAGTGGTGCATCTACATAGATTGACATGTAAATGCTGCCAATACTGGGGTGGTGTTTTTGTTACTGAAGTGCTCTCGAGTTTGTGTACTTTTTCTGTACATGTGAAATACAGTTAATTGAATGGAAGTGTATACTAACATACCCATTAGCTTTGCACGATTTCACGAATCAAAGATTTGTATGCTTTTATTTTCTTATCGCTGTATGGTGGCCGTGTTTCATTTTAGTTTTTATATTTAATTCGTGGAATTGTATCTCTGTTTGTTGTCTATCAAATGCTATCTGTTGTTGATAGCATATATTCTAATGCAAGCTTTATGGCAAATAGAAAGTTCAAATCTTGAAAAGGAGAAATATAATCTTAGACATATTTCATTCTAGATCACAAGACTCTTCTTAATACAAGGCCTTGAAGTTGAAAACACACAGTACATCCATAGACGCACACGATCATGTGCTTATTACTATACCCACCTTACCTCTAGCTGAAAAACCAGCAACAAAAGTGAGTTTTATTATCATGCACATCGCTAAGTTGCTACTGGATCGTGGCCATAAGCGGAGGCCACATTTAGAACAAGGCTGCTTGGATTTGGCATCGTTGAGGACTGAGGTTGCACATGGATGGCAGGCTTTCTGCCTGTTCCATAATCTCTCTCATCTCCTCCCCCTGTCGCTCTCCCTGCTGCTGCCGCTGCTGCCTCACAGCCTCCCTGAGGCCATCGCATCTGCACTGCTCGTCAAGGTTTTCCAGCTGCTGGCAGCACCGTTGGAGTTGCTCTTGCTGCTGTGGGTTCAGGTCGGTGATCATCACAGCATCATACCGCCTTCCCTGTTGTCGTAAATACGTTTGGCATTGCTGGAGGTTTTGCTGCCTTTGGATCTGCTCGCGGCAGCGCTGCTGTTGCCCTGGGTTCTCCTCTTCCACCACGGTGGTGGTGATGGTGGTCCTGGAGGCCTGAGCAAGGGCAAAGAGGGCTATGAGCGCAGTTGCTAGGATTGTGAGCTTGGCCATTGTGATTCTTTTGATGTGGGTAGTATGGGTTGGAGCTGTGGTGGGTAGAGGGTGGGGGTGGTCTGTATTTATAGGTGGTTTTATGTTTTGCATGGTTGGGACGTGGAGAATTGTAAGTCTAGGAGGTTGGGTGGGTTTTGGAGGGAGGTGAGGTTGGAGGATTGGTGCTTCCACGTAGATTGACATGCAAATGCTGCCAATATAAGGTGTTGTTTTGTTTTTAACTGCTTTGGAATTGGTAAATAAATTGGATCAGTCTCTTCCAAAAAAAAATGAGGAAGAAACGTCTTGGTGAATGCATTGTGTTGTTACTGGCCTCTGTTTTCTTGTATAAATGTAATTCTTTGGTGATACCTGGAAGTAGAGGTGCAACCGGTTCAATTCGGTGCGATTTATGAGACCGACCAATTTTTTTGTTTCAAAAATTTGTAAACCGAAACCAAACCAGTTACACCGGTTTTGCTTGGGCCGGTTTCGATCCGGTTTGGGTTGTTTGGCTTTTTGGGTCATATCTCGGGCCAAGCCGTCCAAAAAAGTTATAAAATAAACCCAGTTAAAACACAACTTTGGACCATTATAAAAACCGTCAACAATTAGGGCCAAACCCATCAATCTAAACAAAATCAATCAACTTAAGTTCAACCACGACTTTAGGCTAAGCAAAGAAAAAAGAAATCTTATATGTAGTGCACCGCTGTCCAGTTTGGTCTGGACAGGTTTTTAACACCCAGAAAATCAAACCGGAACTCCGATTTTTCAAAGGCTTCAAACCGAAACTATACCGGATCCAACATTGGGCTCCTTAAATCGGCGGACCGCTGTCCGATTTGCCGATTTTTAATTTCACTCCTAAATGAAAGTGTTTGCTAACGCTAGATCAAGGAACCACCATTCATATAATTATATTTATATATATATTTGGTGTATACAATTTAATTTCTATACTTTGAAAGGGATAGTTCTTATTTTTCCAGGAATTCTTAATTGAAGTTTTATGTTATGGATGTTATTTGAATGATAGGCCTTAACTTTTTCTGTATTTGTAGTACACATCATTTGTATTTTTTGTCATTGTAGCTGAAGATATCTTTTGCAAGAAGCCAAATATGGACAAAAAGCTATGGTATTTCTGAATGTGTAGATGATATTTTGCCCCACAGTAAAATATTTTCTCTATGAACTTTGTTCAGATTGAAGTTCTCAATATATCTCACTTTTTGAAGTGCGTAGGAAAATAAAGACATTTTTGGATATGAATAACTTATTTTTGTACTCGTGTTGATACGTAGATGTTAGATTGTATTAGTTAGGGTTCTAAGTGTTAGATTTCTTGTACATAAGGGTACTTTAGTCATTTGTATTGTAGGGTTGTATATACTCTCTTTCTCTTTGTGAATGAAACCCTAAGGGGGAGAAATTTTCCGGCTGAGACCTCTCTTCCTCCAAATCTTTCATGGTATCAGAGCATCGATCCATACTCGCGCCTTGTAGAGGAGGAAGTCGGTGATTTGCTGACTGATCGATCGCCATTTTCGCCATTTTCGCCATTTTCGGTCGTGAGAGGAGATAACAGCACAGTGCGTGAGAATCACTCGCGCGAGTAGATCTCACTCGCGGTCAAACGCCGACTTTGACCGGCGCGTGCGGCTCACCCCGACGTCTTCCGGCGACGATCCTTGCATCCCCGCGATCGTCTCGAAGAGAGGAACAAAACCCTATGCTCCAATCTTGCACCCGATCACGTTTTCCGAGACCGATCTTCTCTGGTTCGTCCGCCTCCGTCCGCCGCACTTCAACCCGCGATTCCGACCAACTCCGGCCACCCCACGCGACGAGCTGTACACCGTTGGACTCCTCTCGACGAGAGGAACAAAACCCCGTGTTGTCATCTGTTGTTGTTCCGGTGACCTCTGATTTGCTCCGGTGATCTCAATATGTCAGAGGAAAATCCATTGTCAAAGGAAGAAACCGGTAAATCTAGTTCAAACAATGGAATGGGTTATAATCCTTTTCTTGATAACACTCCGATGGATATCTTCCGCGTCAAGCTAGATGGTTCCAATTATCTACTTTGGTCGCGTGCGTTTACATTGGCTATCACCACTAAGGGTCTCCTACACTACCTTACTGAAATTGTGGTGAAACCCACGGAGGGACCAGATCTCACAAAATGGACCAACCATAATGCCTTGGTCTTGACATGGTTGTTTAATTCGATGTCTCCTACTATTCAGAATAGCTTTATGTATCTTGATACGCCAAAGCAAGTTTGGGATGCCGTGGCAGAGACTTATTCTCAGAAAGGGAATGACGCCCAAATTTTTGAGTTGAGGAAGAAACTCAAGGCCGTGGTGCAAAATAATCGTCCAGTTGCTGAATATTATGCAGAGATAATGGGGCTCTGGCAGGCACTTGATTTTTATCAAAGTTATCGGCCTGTTTGTACTACTGATGCTGCTGCTTTCCAACAAATGGTTGGAAAAGATCGTGTTTATGACTTTATGGCCGGTCTTGATGTGGATTATGATCAGCACCGTGGGCATGTGCTAAGCCGTATCCCCTTTCCATCTCTTGGAGAGGCTTATGCAAGTATTCAACAAGAGGAGACTCGGAGAAATTCTATGGCTCCTCACTTGATGACATCCACTCCTGATCACTCAGCGTTGGTATCCAGTCCTTTTCCACGGGATGGTAAGACAGGACAGAGCCAGTTGAAGAACAAAGGTATTTCGGTTGATCGAGCCTCACTCCATTGTGACTATTGTGATAAAACTGGTCATACCAGGGAATACTGTTGGAAGTTACATGGTAAGCCTAACTCACGGGGACGCAGAGGTGGCCGTAGTGGTGGTTCTGTGCGCTCACATGCCAATGTCACAGAATCTACTGGTGACTCCATATCTGATGCTAGTGATTCTTTTTCTCCCGAAGAGATGCAAGCTCTCAGGAGGCTAATGAGTAGCCAAGGTCCTCCATCCTCTATTGCTTCTAATTCCACTACTTCCTCCCACTTTGCCAACTCAGGTATACAAGCTAATGTTTCTACAGCTTCTATCTCTATTCCTTGGATAATCGATTCTGGTGCCACGGACCATATGACAGGTTGCTCTTCCTTTTTTGACTCCTACTCTACTTGTTCTGGTAAGGACAAAGTACGAGTAGCTGATGGATCCCTATCTGCTATTTCAGGGAAAGGTTCCATTCGCTACTCACCTACCTTACCTCTTTCTTCAGTTCTCCATGTTCCCAATTTTACTACTAATCTTATATCTGTTAGTAGTCTCACACAATCTTTGAATTGTTCAGTGACATTTTTTCCCACTCATTGTGTCTTTCAGGAACTGGGAACATGAAAGACGATTGGTACTGGTAGAGCTCAGGATGGCCTGTATTTTTTGGAGTCTGTGCCTTGTTCATCTTTTACACCCTCATCATTGGGTCATGCTCTTGAGGCGGATACGGATTCAGCTCTTCCCTTATTGCATCGGTGGCATCGTAGACTAGGGCATCCTTCTTTTGGTGTTTTGGAGAAACTTTTTCCTACTTTAACTAAACGATGTTCTAGAAGTAGGTTCTTTTGTGAAGCTTGTGAACTTGCGAAACATAGACGTTCATTTTATGCTCCTGTTTATCAGAGAAGTGCTTCTCCTTTTATGGTTGTCCACACTGATGTTTGGGGTCCTTCCCCTATTACCTCTATTTCTGGTTATCGCTATTTTGTTACCTTTATTGATTGTCATTCTCGTATAACTTGGGTGTATCTACTTCGAGCAAAAAATGAAGTTTTCTCATGTTTTCAGTCATTTCATAAGATGGTGCACACACAATTTGATACAAACATCAAGATACTTCGTTGTGACAATGGGACTGAATATATGAATGGTCCCTTCAAGTCATATCTTGATAGCAATGGCATTCTTTTCCAAACTACTTGTGTAGATACACCGCAGCAAAATGGAGTCGCGGAAAGGAAGAACCGGCATCTTGCTGAGGTGGCTCGCTCTCTTCTGTTTACTATGAATGTTCCTAAACATTTTTGGGGCGAGGCCATCCTTACAGCTTCTTATCTCATTAATCGAATGCCATCCAGTGTTCTTCAATTCCGGACTCCCTTGGATTTTCTTCCTGGTCACTTTCGGGTCTCTACTCTTTCTCCTAAGATTTTTGGTTGTGTTTGTTATGTGCATGCTCCTCACCACCCCGGTGGGAAGTTAGATCCTAAAGCTCGCAAATGCATGTTTCTTGGCTACTCCCCTACTCAAAAGGGGTATCATTGCTATGATCCTCTCTCTCGGAAGAAATTTGTTTCGATGGATGTCACTTTTTGGGAACACCAACCCTTCTACCCTCTCTCGTCCCCATCTCTTCAGGGGGAGAGTTCTAGAGGGGAAGAGATGTTGACGTTAACTTCTTGTGACTCTAATTCGTGGTTATTTCCCCCAACTGACAGCACAGAGAACAATGTTGGTGAGGGGGAGCATGGTGATACAGGGGAGGACATTGGTGAGGGGGAGGCATCTCCTAGCTATCCTGAAAGGGAAAGAGAGGAACCTGTATCTGGAGAAAGACTAATGCTGGATGCAAGAGAAAGATTGGACAGACCTGATTTAAAAACTTTCACTCGCAAGAAAAAGGGCCAACCTGGTGCATTATCACAGTACCAATCATCATCACCTGTCCTAGTTCCTGACGCTTCAGCTGAGTCTTCTGGTAATTCTCCTTCCTCTATATCTCTTCCTTTTGATGATCTTGATGTGCCTATTGCTCATAGGAAGCCAATTCGAACACATAAAGTGCCGGCTCGATTATGTACCCAACATCCCATTTCGCAATTTGTTTCATATTCTCGTCTGTCACCTTCGTACTCTGCCTTTCTTTCTTCTCTTTCTTCTATACCCATTCCACAGGGTTGGAAGGAAGCTTTTGCAGCTCCTAAGTGGAAAGAAGCTATGGTAGAGGAGATGAAGGCCTTGAAGAAAAATGGCACCTGGGAGTTAGTGTCTCTTCCTCGGGGAAAGAATGCAGTGGGATGTAAATGGGTGTTCACGGTTAAGCATAAAGCTGATGGCACTGTTGAGAGATACAAGGCAAGATTGGTTGCCAAAGGCTATACTCAGACATATGGCATTGACTATGAAGAAACCTTTGCTCCAGTGGCCAAAATGAACTCTATTCGCACCTTGTTGTCTTGTGCTGCTACTCTAAACTGGCCACTTCAACAGTTTGATGTGAAGAATGCGTTTCTTCATGGTGATTTGGAAGAAGAGGTGTATATGGATATACCACCTGGCTTTTCTTCCTCTACCACTGAGGGCAAGGTGTGCAGGTTGAAGAAGGCTCTCTATGGCCTAAAACAATCACCAAGAGCGTGGTTTGACAGATTTCTCAAGGCCATGTTGAGACTTGGGTACACGCAGAGTCATGCTGATCATACTATGTTCACCAAGAGGAGTGATGGTAAGATTGCCATCCTTATAGTTTATGTGGATGACATAATTATGACAGGTGATGATGTGAATGAGCTTCAAATGCTTAAAGCCCTCCTTGCTAAGGAATTTGAAATTAAGGAGCTGGGAGCAATGCAATACTTTCTTGGCATGGAGGTGGCTAGATCTGAGAAAGGGATCTTTATTTCCCAAAGGAAATATATTCTTGATCTCTTGGAGGAGACAGGGATGCTGGGGTGCAAGCCCGCCAATACCCCTATTGAGGTCAATCATCAGCTTGGCAGTGTGGGAGAGCATGCAGATAAGGAAAGATATCAGAGACTTGTAGGTCGCCTGATATACTTGTCTCACACACGTCCAGATATTTCTTATGCGGTGGGGGTTGTCAGTCAATTTATGCATGACCCCCGTACTTCTCATCTTGATGCTGTTTATCGTATCTTGAGGTACCTAAAATCTTCTCCAGGCAAAGGTATTTTGTTCTCAAACCATGGTCATTTGAGGTTGGAATCCTTCACTGACGCAGACTGGGCAGGTTCGGTTGATGATAGACGTTCTACCTCTGGCTATTGCACTTTCCTTGGCGGGAATTTAGTTACGTGGAGAAGCAAAAAGCAATCTGTGGTAGCAAGGTCAAGTGCAGAAGCCGAGTACAGAGCCATGGCACATGGTGTTTGTGAGCTTTTATGGCTTCAAACCTTTTTACATGATTTGGGAATTGTTGATCACAGTCCTATGATGCTGTACTGTGATAACAAGGCTGCTATCAATATTGCTCATAACCCTGTTCAACATGATCGGACAAAGCATATAGAGATTGATAGACACTTTATCAAAGAGAAGCTGAACAGTGGTGTTATATGCATGCCTTATGTGAAATCCGAGGACCAATTAGCTGATGTATTTACTAAAGGTCTTAGTAGTAAGGTGTTCCATCCTATTCTCTCCAAGTTGGGCATGATTAATATCTATGCACCAACTTGAGGGGGAGTGTTAGATTGTATTAGTTAGGGTTCTAAGTGTTAGATTTCTTGTAGATAAGGGTACTTTAGTCATTTGTATTGTAGGGTTGTATATACTCTCTTTCTCTTTGTGAATGAAACCCTAAGGGGGAGAAATTTTCCGGCTGAGACCTCTCTTCCTCCAAATCTTTCAGTAGACTATTTGGAAGGTATTCAAACGGGAACACATTCTGTATTTGGTGATGTTTTTTAAGCTTTGCATCAATATTCTTCTCCTTTTCCAGTTTGTCTAGACATTCATTCCATTTGAGGGACTTATTTTCAAATGAACTGTTCTCTTTACCGAGCTAAGTGAATGTAGAGTTCAACTACTAAAGTTTTTTCCTTCAGTTTGTTTGTTTTCATTGGATTATCATTTTGTTAATTTCTTCTTTTCACTCCAAAGGTTGAAAGTTCTTGAGATTTTTGGGAAAACAATGGAAATAGGACACTAGAAAAGATATGTGCAATTTTCATGTTCTTGCATGATATTAAAGTCTTATTTTTGGCTTTCAAGAACTTCATGTGACCTGTTCTACGGGGGGAAGTAACCCCATACTTCTTGTAGTCACAATCTCTTCTGTTGCACCGAAGCTACTAACTCTCCATGTCTCTCTGCTCAAACTTCTTGTTGTTTCTTCTCCCACAATCCCCTCACATTGGATCAGGTACGCTCTCCCTCCCTCCCTCTTCTCAATCTGTTGGATTTTTTATGGAAAGTTCCTTTGATTTTGTATTTTGAATGGATTTGCTAGTTCGGTAGCTGAGAGAATATATAGGAGTGGGAATTTTTTTGAATTGGATGGATGTAGCACAACTTTCTTGATAATGATATGGTGGTGTTGTGCCTTTTTCCACCATGTGTTCCATACAAATGTTTTTATTTTGTTCTTTTCCGCCTTTAAAATTGTTACTGCATTTTTTTTTGGATTGCTGAGGATCTTTTTGTCTCTATTTTCCCTCTATAGGTTGAAATTTCCTGAGAAAATTTTAGGTAAAGAAGTTGGAAAAGGTGATCTGTGCAATTTTCACGTCCTTGTGGGACATACAGGTTTCAGTTTTTTTGGCGAAGTCATCTCAGTGTTTTCTCCTAGATTCCCTTCAACTTCCACTAGAACCTAAATTTCCACGCAATTCAGACTTCTATACCAAGGGAAAAGGACATTAGAAAAGATTATATGTGTGATTGTTCATGTCCTTGAATGATACTAAAGTCATTTTTGGCCTTCCAAGAACTTCATGACCTGTTCTACAGGGAAGAAACTGCAAAATTGTTGCAGTCACAGTCTCTTCTTCTATTGCACTGAGCTACTAACTCTTTTTCCCTCTATCTGCTCAGATTTATTAATGTTATTTGTATTTTTAAATTTGGGAGAAAATGGCTGGACTTAGGTTTACTGAAGAGCTCACGTTGTTGGTAAATTAGTCCAAGGGTCCGATGTTGAAATTTGAATGGGGAGGTTGCCACTTGGAGGGTAGATTCGGATTTAAAGTCTTATTTTGGGTTGATGGATTTAATTTAGGAAATATGGTATCCAGATAGCCCTAATGTGTATCATGGACTTCCAAACTCTGACATGAACAATCGCTTTGTTGCATTGACTACTGATGCTGATATCCTTAACTTGTTTGCGGTGCATTCTGGCAGAGAGTTAATTCAAGTGTATGTGCATTGTCCTAATGTGGTTGATTTTGAGGGGTGAGGTACAGAGACAAGTGGGGTAGACCATGGCTCCTTAACTGATTTAGGAGATGACTTAGAAGTAGGGGATGAAGTAAGAGTAGGACTGATGGGAGGTGCAAATGGTGGTGAAGATTCAGGCAGAGTTGGATTTGGAGCTGATGTCGTTGGTGGAGTTCGCAACGTAGAAGTAGAGGCTGAACACAGAGAAGAACAAGGTGTGGATGCAGATGCAGTTGGGTCAATGGATGAGGATACTGTTTCAGACAGTGAGTGGAATCCCTAAGAGAGAGCTCAAGTTCCAATGCTTCTTTCAGTGGGGTAGAGGAATCTTCTAATGAAGAACAAGAGGAGGCTGTAGTGGCAGGTTTAGGGAATACCTTGAACTCGGGGGATGACTATGGGGTTGATGAAGAGACGGCCCATGGTCCTGATAGTGATGAGTACAACTTGGCTGAGGGTCGAGATGGTGAGGGAAATGTGTTTTTCTTAAATTCCAAGCAAGTGACATGAAGAACCCACAATTAAAAAAGGGGATGTAATTTCCTAATTAGCTAAGTGTTCAGGCAATTTTTGAGGGAATACCATATAAAGGAGGGATACACATTTAAGTTTGTGAAGAATGAGTGTTGTAGGTCACTGTAGTTTGTGCAGAGAACTGTGGCTTTAGACTTCATGCCTCCCCATGTATGAAGAGAGATCTGTCCAGATAAAATCAGTTTGGGGCATGCATAGTTGTGGGAGAAAATACTCTAATAACATTGCAACCTCATCATGGCCTTCACAGAGATACTCGGCTAAACTTAGTGATGCACCTGTGATTAAGGTCACATCGATGAAGAAAAGAGTGAGGAGGGATGCTAAATGTTACACCAAACCAAGTGTATAGGGCAAAGAAAAAGGCGGTTGAATTGATTCAGGGAAATCATAGGCAACAACACTTGAGATTGTTTTTCCTGTGATGGTATCGTGTTATCATAAGCCGTAATTTTCTTTTTGCAATTAGGGCTCCATTCTCTTGTTGCAACACATAAGTTTCTTTTTCCAAACCTTGAATCTTCATCTTCAAATCATTAGCTTCACTTCCCAATTCTGCTTTCTTGGCATACATCATCTTGGCAAATTTCAATTCTCTTGGCAATGGTTCAGAATCAACGCATGAACATCATCGATTAATTTTCTGCAATTCAAAAACCCAGAATTACGACTTCCAGTGGGAACATAATTTGGATTTTTTTATTACCTCATAGTTGACACAACCCAAAAATCTCATTCCTGGGTTTTTCTATTTTTTTGAGGTCCTGAGTACTACTACAATCCCACATAGGCACTTATGTTCCCTGTGAAGTTTGGAGAAATGGCTGCTATTGGAGCTGCTCCCCCTTGTGTTGCTGTTGCTTGTGGTGGCTAGAAAACAGGACAGTATAGAGAGTGTAGTAG